>JACVBY030000613.1:739445-1260807 GCA_017589505.3 Metroxylon sagu
TCCTTTAGGCACCTAATTTTTTTTGTGCCTATTGTTCCTATAAAATAAAAATAAGGACAAGGTAATGAATAAGTGAAGCTTAAAAAATATTAAATGTGACATTAACCACGCGACAAAGCAGTGGATTTAGTGACATACAAACCAAGGCAAGGTTCAGATCTATTGAAGGGGAAAAGATACTAGAGATGTATACTCAACTGTATGGCGTATCTTTAACAATATTAGCAAGCCAGGAGCAAGCAAACATTTAAAATAAGACAAAGAATCTAACAACACTTTCTCCAAGTTGGTGCCGATGGGCTCACGAGAACTGGATCAGTGGCTCACGGATGGATACATTCCTGCGAACGCCAATTAATCATGAGAACAAGAGGGAAGAAAATGGACAAACAAAAGGCTAGTGATAGCGGCCACACGTGGATGGCAGTCGTCAGGGGGTGGTTAAGACGGATCCAGGAGCAGGAGCCCTAACACTGACACTCGTGTCCCATGCTTTTTGATGGAAGGGCTAAAATTTAAACACCTCCAAATAGATTCCAAGCAGCACACATCCGTCCACAGTCCCAACTCAAATAATGATGCATGAGGTTGGCAGAGGAGGTTAGCGAGAATGACATGTGTATCAGATTATATATTTTTGAGACAGGAAGAGATCGGAGAAATATTCATCCATGTCCCTAATGTTTCAACTGTCAGCTGATACATGTGAGCGTTAATTTAGGTGCCCAATCCATGAAGTTAATAGATGAAAGGTCAACATCATATCAGTAGATTAGAACTTGAAAAGCATTAACAAGTTAGATGACATTAGCTTGGAAATTTGGGGAGGGAGGTATGGTGAAGGACACCCTCTTACTTTATTTCTCCTCCTTTGGTGTTTAAGTAGAGTTGTTCATGAACAGGGATTAAGTACGTCAACATGGTCATGGCGGCTCTTCACAATGAATCCTAACCACCAACCCTCACAATGAATCCAGGTTTCTTCACAATAATCAGAGCTCTGCTCTTTTATGCCATGCTACGGAGAGCATGATGATTTGATGATTCTAAATTGGAAAAAAATCAATAGTAATTTACTCTAGGAATGATTGAGGAAGGGTATCCAACCACTTCCGGACAAACGTTACGGCGCGATCTTTTGAGAATCGCATTGGGGCCGTAGAGTTAGGGGTTGCTAAAGGGCTATCTTTGTCCCGTGTGTTTAATTCATTTGGGAGTCTTTACCTCCTGGACGCATCCTTCTTTGGTCTTCTTTGAGACCATCTTTTTCCAAGACTCATCAAAAATCCAATCCATGTCAATGACCAGATGCAGAGTAAAATGAGAAAAAGGATTTTGGTGTTATGTTCTGTCCACTCTTGAGACAACTGGCAACCGGAGAAATCAGGAATGAGATGGTTTAAAAATCACAAATGAAATAAATGTATCAATGTCAGAGGACTTTGCTGGCAAACGATAATGTGTACCAATATAGAATGGAAATTGGTGCTTCAGGCTATGATAAAGATTAGAGCAAAAATAAATTCTTTCTGAGATCCTAATTAAACAGACGGTTTTAATGGAGACCTCAACAGAATGCCTAGCAAATGTATCCCACAAGGATTGGGATTTGTACCTGACCAAGACCTGCATTTTCTCCTTTGCAGGTGGACACCATTGGATTATTTAAAAAACTAGCATTCTACAAACACTGTCATTGGCCTGCTGCTTGGAACACGTCCGACTGAGCTTCCACGAGAGCTTTAATTGAAACATTCTTGTAATACTGAAGAACTTGACAGACCACACAATTTCCAGTAGGCAAAAGACAAAGACCATGGGCAAAAATCATGCAAGCTTCTCAATCTCTTCAAAGAGCATTTGTAACAAACTAGAATTTCATCCAAACTGGCTAAAAGTTATTGTATGAATTTTTTTGACCTAAACACACATCCATAATTCCCTCGTACATTTCTTCTATTTAAGCCCAGACATCTTTTACTACCAAGTTGTGAGTCTAAATTTAATCAAATCGAACTATGAATATCAAGCTTAATCCTCCGTGGTCAACCAGCACAAAAAGGCCTTTAAGCTCCTAAAAGGCCCTCTAGCTTGCATACGCCATGGATCGGATCCTGATACTGTATTGAATGAGATAATAGGTCTTTACAAATAATATTGGAGTAAATTCATCCATAGCCCATATGAACTTGAGGATATTGCAGCAAAAGTACTTTTAGTGTTTCCCATAGGCTAACCATGAGAATGCTAAGCCTTGAATGGAGGAGTGTGAAGACCCATGTGGGCGTGTTTGGCCTACATTGGTCATACACATTGATAGATCTTGAGAGCTTTTATAGGAACGAGGAACTCAAAATAAATTATTTGACCAGTTTTTTTGATGAAATTCTAAGTTGTTATAAATAATATCAACATGGACCCAATTCATGATTCATATGTGACTAAAGAACATGACAACAAGGATTCTTTTGAGACTAACCATGAGTGAATTATAGTATTTATAATTGGATTTGACTAGATTTGAATTTTTAGCTTGACAAAGATACTAAAGCTTAAATATGGATAGTATGTAAAAACCTATGCAGTTGTATACTGAAGAGAACTTGGATACTTATACAAGCATAAGAAATCTAAATAATACCTTTTAGCTAGCTTTTTTTTAGATGAAGTTTTAAATTGTTATAATTCTTCTCACATAACAAATGAGTGACACATTATTATAAACTTTCTAAATGACTTTAATTTAAACTACTCATAGAAAAATAATAAAATTGTCTAATATATTTTTCTCTTTTTGCTTAAATTTTAACTTTCCTTTATAACTGCATGATAATATGATATACATCTTGTCTTCTATAAAATTTAAGACTGCATCTTGACTTTGGTGGTTGAGTTGGCAAAAACCTGACACGATGCAAAATGGGACAAGCATAGAAGGGCTAAGCATTGTTTGAGCAAGCAAAAGGCAGCAACGAAGGTATGCGCAAGTTACAAATCTTACAAGGCCAGCACCACAGACTAATTCGGCCCGAGAAGGATGTTACAAAGATTTACATTAAATAAAAAGAAAAAAAAAAAAAAAAGGGAACGTAATGCAGTATTGATTTCTCTTGTTGAAGTAATCAATGCAAAATAGCCTAAAGCTTTGATTTCCTGATATCTTGATTGAAATTAGAAAAACCACACCAAATTCAGCTAGCATGGGCTAATTTGAGCATAGCTTTGCTAATTGGTAGCATTCTATTTATGATCTACATGACACAAAATACAAAACCACCCAGAGAAATTAGAACATACTGAAAGATTTTTGTTTTTGCCGGTCCATGTCGGTGCTTAAGCATTATTTGACTAAGTTGACTCCCTAACTTGGGTAAGCCTTCCTCAGCGTACCATCTACAGTTCAGGTAACCATTTAAAACCCCTGCTCTCCAAAAACAAAAATATAGCGATAATAATTACAGTGGTAACCGTAGCAATGACGACAATAGTACACGTGAGTCCTAATCTAACTTTTGCTGAATTCCTATTGGACTGACCAGAGGAGGTAACCTATGCTAGGCCAAGAAGGAAAAAAATTTTTCAGCCTCCAAACATTTAAGCGTTCGCCTCTCCATGTGTAAATATTGTGACATTCATCTTGCTTCGCATAACATATTTTCTTGTTCCATATCCTGTAAGCCCATTCAGTTGTTTTTAGCCCTATTGCCAGAAATAGCTGCAGCAATGATCGGTTTGGCAAGAACAAAGGTCTAATTTGGTTCTACTCAAAAATTGTTTTCTTGAATTCATTCCAAATCTGGTTAATTGCACAGCCATTGCTTTCCTACAGGCTAAATTCAGTTGGATAAACCAGTTGGACATAACAATAAATAAGGACAACTGAATAGATGATGGTTACAATCTTTCCAATTGAGATTGGAGATTGATGTGCTGAGAAGCTTTATCTCAAATCGTCATTTGATAGGTATATATTATATAGTGGTTTTAATACACGTCGATGTTGAAAGGCCAAGTTCAATGGCGCTTTCTAATTCGCCCATCCTACTAGGTGCGAGGTTAAAATAAGATACATGAATGGATCTTTTTTTTTTTTTTAAGGAAAAAAAAAAAAGCCAATCAAGCCTGATGTACTAAACAGCATATGAATTAGTTTTGTAGTAGTTGGGAGCAACAACAAACCGGCAAGAATCTCTTTTTTTCTTTGGGTTACCATGGAAGGGAAATTGGCCCAAAAATTGTACTAATCCTTTCTTATATATGTACATGTATACATTTGGTGCAAGCGATTGCTACCTTTGCTTCTCCTTCCAACTGCTGCTGCTAGGTTCCTTTTTTAAGATCTGACTTCACTGCTATGAACACTTTGATCAAGTGCAAAAAACCCTTAATTTTAAAGCCTGGTCAAGCAGTAGCTACCACAGTACAGCCCCTGTTAGCATGCAATCATAGTCCGGGGAGAGATGCCTTGTACTAGATGAGAAATAGCTGTCAATACAGATTATGAAGTAGAAAGCTCTTGTAATAACTCCTTAATCAGTTCCTTAACAGTCAACAATGTCTATAAGCAACATTGGAGCCTTCCTCTGCCTCATCAACACAAGCACTCTGAAAGGATTAATTAGATAGTTTTTGCTACTGCAATATGAGAGTGAGACAGAAGCATATGCAAGGTTGATGATGTAAACCATGAATTATGGAGGAAAACCTGCATGTGGCAAGGCAAACAACAAAAGCCTCTTAAAAAGCAAGGGTAACAAAGTCATAGATCCCTGGGGATTCCATGCACAAAGCCATTGGTATCAAATACTACCCAGTAATAAGTTGATCACAGGTTGTACGATTTTTCTTGAGTCAATCTGTGCCAGTTCTCTTATTGACACTACACTTCGTATGATTGGTGCCACTTTGACCAGATCAGCTACTATTCTAAATGGAATACAGGTATCAAGGTGGTTCTGGAGCAAGTTTTTGGTACTTTCTGGCAATCTAAATTTTACATCCTACAGAGAAGTGTTATGACCAACAAGAGGTTGTTAGGTTTGTTAAAGGTCCAGACTCCAGAGTCAATGACCGAGATTGCTTTGAAGTAAGAAAGGGATTTGATATACTTGCATCAAGTCTTTGGCAAAGCAATTAAAATTTTAATTCGAACGTTTTCTTAACTAGGTGAGTGGAATGCTGTTTTCATTGTTGTTTTTTCCTCCACTTTGCTGCCTTAAACTATATGGGTAATTTTCAAGCTCTACTTAAGCTAAGAGGGCCTCTAGCTTTGTTTTGTTTGATAGTGAGTTTTGATCTTCTTGGTGTCCATCTGATTTGCAAGACAAGTTAAGCTGCTCAAGAGCAGTTGAATAACCAGCTAAAGTGAGACATGCAATGTGAAGCAAGTAAAGCATAAGGGGAACAACAGCATTATTAAACATGGAAGGCATTATCAACTGTTATTAAACATGCTGAGTGATTTGAGATAGTTTGACCATCCTTGATATGTATGTCTATATGTATATCAGTTGTGATCCACATGGAAGGCATGACCCTCTTAACCCCAATATGTTCACCCATGCAAAATGAGAAAACACAAAAAAGTTGAACGAAGATACATTCTAATATAACAAGATTCTTAGAATAAAAAGATAAGGATAAAAGAACTTGGAATATTCATATTTGTACATGTATATTGTCACGCATCGCACACTCCTTCTCTTGAATAGACAACATGTATTATCATAACCAACAATAATACATGAATAAAGATACTTACATGCGTGTGTATGCATGTAAGTGCAACTTTTGTTCATGTAAATTTACTACACATGTATGTAGGCATAAGACGTGTGCTCAAAAAATCTTTTAAAACATATTGAAAAAACACAATAAAGTGGTGTATAATCTAGACCAACCAAATAATATGGAAGTTAATGCTTGAGTTTTGATTTTAGTGAGGAGTACGGCATGCAAACCATACATCTACCATCAAATTACATTCAGAAAATCTCATTATCACCTCAGTAATATGAGAAAAACAATGATAACAGAATCATAGCTTGACCAATAAGCATCACCTCTCCTTAACAAATTATCACTGGTTTTAGATTGGAAAGAAGGGGAAAATGGAAAGGATATACATAACCATCCTCCACCTCCAGCACCAAGAAGAAGCCATGGATTAATAATAAGAGAATTACTGTTTTAGAAAAGGGGGTCAGCCTTTCAGGTGCTCATAATCATGTCCCCCACAAAACATATGCTTCTAAAAATTGCTGGAGGAAATGGCCTTGGTATTTAAAAAAACAAAAGTTTTTGACAAGAAATGAAATACAATATTTAACAAACAATAAAAAGGAGGCAAAAAAAAAAAAAAAAAAAAAAAACCATAAAGAGCTGAGCAACACGAATCCCATTTACTAGAAATCTTGCGCCATCTGCAGTAGAGCGAAGTAGCAGCCTGTAGAAAAATAGACCTTCCAACTTGCAAAAGTATCACAAGAAAATATTTTTGCATTAAATAATACTATATTTTATTTCCATCTTGACCCCATCTAATTGGCAAATAAAACTACAAAAAACATAGAATAAGTAAGACTTCTCAAATTTAAACAAATAAAAAGTTCACATTTTTGTTTGAGATATCCGTCAAGAATATATGGCAAATTATTACATAAATGAATGATTTCAAGGGAGAAAAAACACCTTGAGAGGAAAGGGTTCCAACAGAGTATACGTCAAATCCAAATAGGTTGCATAAAAAGCGGGTTTTTAAAGTACAAAAGCATGAAAGAACAGCAAATTACGGCTACCTCTGCAAAATTAAGTAGGAAGATTAAAGAAAAAATTAAAAGCATAAAATGAAGCAGGCATGAATAACCAAAGGGTTTTATTAACTATTAATAAGATTAATAGTTGACGAAATTGAAGTGGGTTACCTTACTTAATACCATCTCCAGAGAAATTTCTACAGGTTCTTGCAACTCCAGCATAGAGGCTTAAAAGATAATGTAACATGGAGCCACAGACCCCGGTCATCCCCTAGGCAAGCCAAGCCATGTTAGAAGAGCAATGCGAGAGAAACCAGCTCAGGAACCAGGTAAATACTGCAAAACAGAATTTCATCCAGAGTATGGCATTGATACTGTTGATCGAAAGGAGGAGGAAAACACTACAAAATAATGGAGGAAAAAGGAAGCCAATGCAAGACAAAAACCCTTGATACGAGTATAAAATCAACTTAAGTAAAAAAAGAAAAAAAATTGATTCCAGATCAAGAACATTGTGGAACCCTGATAACATCAAAGACTCCCTTATTTTCAACAACATTTGATGCAATCCCTGTCCCCGATCATCCGTTAGCCTCCAAAACTTATGAATTCTTGAGGATCCACTTAACAACTCAGCATAAAAGCCACACTGATTATAGAGAAGTAGGTAAAGAAGAATTGAAAGTGGAATCTTGGGAAATAAGGATATAAATTAGAAAAAGTGAAGCAGGGGAAAACCGAGGCTCGGATTCATGATCGGATTCGGCATTGTATCTTTATTTTTAGTTGCTTTCTCCAACTAAACCAAATCGGCTGCGAACTGTTGCCCGTCGAACAGCAGAAGGTCATCCAAGTTCGCCTTGCCGTCTGTGATTAACCGTTTGCCGCTTCACAATGCTGAAACCCCTCCGCCAAGAATCATCACAGCCTCTTCTTGTGAAGTAATGGAAAGGAAAAGAAAAGAAAAGACTAAACGGAAAGGAAGAGAGCGCAAGGCAGAACCTCGCGGCCCCTACCCATCTGGAGGAGCAAGAAGAGGAAAAAGAAGAAGAGAGAAGAAAAGTAGAAGCAAACTGGGACGCTCAGAGGAATTCTTGAATCGATGGGACCAAGAGATCTCCCCGACTCTGCTCCTCCGTCCGGCGACCTCTCGGTCTCAAGACGGCTGCAGATCGGTTGCCTGCGGGACAGCAGACCCTCCAGAGCTGCCTCGCCTATCGTTCAAGATCAGAGAAGACGAGTAGAGGAAAGGAGACATGGGTTAATTTTAACAAAATTAATTTTAACAAAAACAAACGACAAACCAATGGACAAGAAGCGCACTTTAGGAATTCGCCCTCCACTCCCAAGAAAACGTGGAATTGGAGTAGGAGAAGACGAAGGAGAAGAAGGCCAAGAAGAGAGAAAGGTAGCGGCGCTACAAGTCCCGAGAACCGCCGAAGAAGACGGTGAGAGAGCTGACCGGGCAATGGAACAGCAGTCAGCAGCGCTTCTGCCCTCCATATACCTTACCACGTCCGAATCTTTGTAGCCGTTATGAGATACCCAACTACTTGCGTCTTACGCGAAAGATGTTTGATGTAAAGCGTCATGCGTACGCAAGAGTTTTTAATTTTGAATTTGAAGAGTTTTTAATTTTGAATTTGATTACACGTACACATGCAGTATATACCTTTACAGACATATAAAAATAACGATTTTTTCCTTTTCCTGTTGCAAATGTATTGAGGCAGATCGAATCATAATTGATCCTAATCCGATCCAATTTTATATTAAGTTTTTGATTTAGATCTCAGCCAGCTCATTAACAACATTGCCCCACTCATATGAAGCCTATCATAAGAAGTTAAATAGGTTTCATCAAGTTAAATGAGATGCTCCAAGTTTGATCTCATCCTATCCGATCCCATCTCAATCCTGAGCAAAACAAGCTTGCTTAAATTTTTTTTTTAAAAAAATTATTTATAAAGCTTTAATGCTTGATTTAATTTTTAAATATATTTACAGTTCAAAAGTTATAATTTTTATGATAAATTATATCTATTTAAAATTGATACTATAATGTATTATGATTGAGACAGAGCAGAATGGAATGGAACAAGCGAGACAACCCCGTCCCATCAAGACTTAAATCACTGCATCAAGTTTTTATTGTCTATTAATTTTAGTGTTTCAAAATTATTTTTTTATTTTTAGTATCAAGCAGGTTGTCAATTAGATGCAGTTATTGACCATAATTGAAGAGTTACCTAATTTATTAGTGGTGGCAACTCACAATTTTACCGTCTATTATATATCCTCTTCATCCTTCTATCTTTTCATTGGCGAAGAAAAAGAAAATTAAATAAAAGATGGGATAAGAAATGGTGGAGGAAAGTTGAATCAATTCAGATAATGGCGAGATGATATAGAAATAACCTAAGGTATAGTGTAATTTCGATGACTAAGAATTTGAATAAGAGTCTTTCCTGATGAATTTTTTTTCCCCATATTACACGCATATCTCTAAGAAGCCAATCAAAAATGAAAGAGAGGTGAATATCAAATCAGAAAGTCCTTTAATGGTCTAGTGGTAGGACATGGCTAGAATACAAAATTTAAGTAGAATTTGTTCACCAGCTGAATAGGTGCTGTCTATAATCAATTCAGAACATTGTATGACAACCTTGAGAAGAGAAATGAAACTCTTCTGCACTCATTCTAAAAAGCTTGGATGCTTCAAATTGCATGTTGCGCCTAATGGATACTAATATTTGTTGATATGTCTCAGATAAGTGTTGGTGCTTGTTTTGACTATCCTATTTTTAAAAGTTAAAAATGGCATCAAATACTACATGGCACATTCAGGAGTGAATATCCCCAGCAATATGGAAAGAGTTTTTCTTTTTCTTTCTTTGATTAAACTAGACCTTTTTGATAATGGTTATTTAAATTTAGAGTTTATGATGCTATTGTTATTATGATTATGTAGTTATTATTTGAATGGTGAGCCAAAAAAAAAAAAAAGAAAGAAGGGCATGAAGGCGTGATGGGGACTTGAGGAACATATAAAAATTGATAGAATGAGCATCTTAAATTAATAGTTTTTGATTTCCTCCCTCTTTGGGAGGTTTCTTGAAGAAATGACTGAAGTATGCAATATGTTACCAAAGGATCAATTCTACACATTTAGAAGACAATAGCCCTACAATAAACACTCACTAAATAAATGGGGATGAAATGAAATCATATGCTTTATATTTACTTGCACATATAATATCTTTAAGGTCACTAACTGGTCTGACACATATTCATGTTTAATGAAACCATGCTGTTTACCATAAAAGTTGAGTTCTAGCATTCATATTATTTATGCAATTTATATCTTGAATTTGATTTAATTTTTCTGCTTTGGCATTTTTCTAAAGTCTCTTACTTAAATGTTGTTGAACAATCTTACATCGGACATCACAGATGGAGATATCCAAAAACAAATCCTCTTCCCTTTGATATCTAGGTAATTCATATGTCTTAATGTCATGAGAAGATTTGCTGTCATAGCTACTACTTTTTTCATGCTTTTTCCCTTTTCCAAATCCATTTTCTTTCTTTCTTTCTTTCTATTTTAATTTAGTTGACACTAAAAATATTTGAACTTTTATGATTGAATAATGTTATTATGTTTTACATAAATTAGTAACAACGAATTACGTTACCTGCATAAAATGCATATGAAATTAGTTATAAAATAGAAATATTTTTTTATTAACTTGTCTAAATAAAGCCACCCGTGGCTATAAGAACCAGACCGGATATCAACTCACTCGAGAAAATGTGACAATAGTTTAATGGTCCAACTAGTAGGTTAGTGGTCAATGGTTAAACTGCATAAATAATTAAAATATAATTAAAACTTAAAAAAAAGATTTATAATGATCAATAAAGAGAATTTCTCTGTATAATTCAACTTATTTGGTACCTTAAAAATTTGGATCCTTAAAATTAAGTTATTTAAACTTTAATAGAATATACTAATATTTGAAATTAATCTAAAATTTCTTTAAAAAATAATGCTTGAAATTAGAGAAAGAGATAGAGAGCTGGATTAGTTACAAAGTGGGAAAGGAAGACTTAAGCCTAAAAGGAAAAAAAAGTTCCTAACAAGTAACATTGATATTTAAATTATATTAGTTAAAACATAATTTTAAAAGCACTAAAAAATCATTCTAGTTTTATTACTTTACACCAAGTAACTGAGTCAATAAAAAAACTAGTTGATTCATCTAGTTTTTGTTGGGTTAATTATATAACTAGTGCAATTAAAGAACCAGACTAATCTACAGAGTTCACTGGTTGGACCAGCTGGTTTGATCCGAGTTTTATAACTATAGAACCATCTAACTTACATTTTATGGTTAGATAAGATTTGAGATCAATGATGTTCATACATATTCAGTTTACTAGGATAAAAAGCTGCTGTACATTAAAAGTCAATGCATGACGCTCACATGTAACATGAAATGATAGCTTGGATGAATCACTAGATTTAAATGGGAAGTTTACTGAAAGAGATTTTTTGTTGTTAATTGAGTTTGAACTAGAGCTCCAGCTTCATCTTCTTTCATGAAATGAAAATCGTTTTACAAGTTGATTGGTGGTATTACAAAATTTTCAAGATTGTACAATTTGTTCCCTCTTTCAGTCTTCAAGAATTCCCTCTTTTGTCCCCTTTTTCTCAGCCCATTGACTTTTAGCCAGCTTTCTGATTACGCTGCATGCTATCCATGCTTTGCATGCCTGTGCATCTAAGCATCACTATATATAAAATCACAGAGCTAAATAAGAAATTCTACTTGAAACTTGCCATCAAAGGACATAACTGAACCTAAGTTATCACACATTTATGTTGTGAAAAGCTATGTTTTTTTTTTTCTTTCTTTTTTTTATTTTTTTGGCTTAAAAGAGTAATATGTATAAAAGGCCAATATGTAAGTTTATTCTAGCAGAGCAAAATGTATTTGCAATAAAATATCACCACTTCAAGTTATAAAGTGATATATAAATGCTAGTATTGAAGTTTAATCCAGGAGAATAATATGTGTTCACAAATTATCTAGTAAGGAACTTCAAATGTTACTGCTAAAACTGAGCACGTCGTGTAGTATAAGGCATATTATAGCATAAGTTAGAGCTACTGCAGTTCATGAGGCTATTGCTAAAGATCTCGCTAAAGGACATGATACTGTGGATTTCAAAGAGCTAACGCATATGTCAAAGGTATTCTCAAATATGCTTATTTCATTTTAATATTTTTATTTAGTTGGTTATATGAACTAAGCTGATTGGAAAATTTGACTTACCATCAAGATGGTCAAGTAATTTTCCTTTCCTATATTTGTTACGGGAGGAAACAGTGGAGTATGTATCTTGCAACATGTGGTACCCCATCTATAGCCCTCTTGTTCTTGAGAAATGAACTTGGCATTTTCATCAGATTTGACGATCTCTTTTCAAACATGATTTTTTGCTTCTGCCTCTCATTGTTCATAGCACACCTTTAATAGGGCCCTTAAGGCAATTTCCAAAAGGAAGTATGCTATAAATAAATTTTATTACTAGTTATCTTATAGCATGTATGCATGAATCCAAGTAATTCTGGTGCCTAAAAATAAGCAAAGATTGATATATCTGAGATTCTTAAAAGTTTTAATATTTGATCAATCAAAGATTGATCTATCTAAGATCCTTAAAAGTTTTAATATTTGATCAACCTATCTTACAACTTTGATCTTTAAAAATTTTAATTACAGTTATTTTTTAGTGAGCTATGAGGCAACTTCTCAAACTGGTCACTCACAGCATCGTAAGACAGAAAAGTCATAAAATCTTTTTTAAATCGTAAACTAAGGAGTTACCCCTTGGAATTTATTAATGTAGATAAATGCAGTAGGAGAAGAATATACAAAAAATCACAAAATGTGAATAGCTTTTTGTAGGTTGCTATTGCACTTTTTAATTTCCTATGGACCATTCTTCTTCTAAAAAAATCCCTAAGGAAGAATAGATGAAATTCAGCTTCGTAGATTTTAAGAAATTCACATTCATGGCAGAATTTGAGGCAAGAAGGTCCTTGAGTTCAGATCCAGCCAAATGCTTGCAAGATCTTTAAAACAAGTGGGATAGCACCACTTTGGGACAGATACGTGTGACATGGTATTCTTAGAAAAGCTAAAAGGGTATTCTTGAAAAAAATAGGACAGAAGACCTTACTTTATATCTTCTTCCATCATTCGAGGTGAGGGAGATGCTTCTTTTGGCCTCTACCAGATTAATTAAATTCAATTAACCAGCACAAGAAAGGATTATATAAAAAAAAAACTCTATAAATAATGAGCTATATCTTAACCTTCCCGATGTGGTCATCATTAAAATAAATAACAATAACACTCAAACATAATTAAACTTGCCAAATTATTAAAATTAAGCTATTCAAGCTTCATTCTGTCAAAACATAGCAAAAGAGAAATTGCAGCATAAGCAACGAGGTAAGTTATACCATTGTAGTCCTCGCATTACTTCAACCATACTAGAATCTGCTCTTTAATCTTTTTAAGCTTAATAGGATGGCCATGAAAATCTTATCATATGAGTTATCTACGAATTGAAAATACACAGTTCTCCAAGTCTTGTTGAGAAGTAACATGCCAAAGATTGTCCAAAACCCAACTGCATATCCTGGTGCCATCCCAAGGTAAAACCAAACCATCTCATCCTCACCTTCACTAGAGGTTTCTGAAGCCTGGGTGTTGCCATCACTATCTGCATCTTTTGGAACTCGATCTGCCTTCCCATCACCTTCACATGTCTTCATTAGAGGTAATCCGCAAAGAAAAGGATTACCTATGTAATTGGAAGGAGTATTAATAGTTTCGAGTTGTCTGCCAGTTGGAATTCTTCCTGATAAATTATTGTAGGATAAATTTAAGAAGCTCAAAAAGCTTAAGTTGGTCAATGTAGAAGGAATTGCACCAGAGAGCCCATTCCTTGATAAATCAAGAGACTCGAGTTGTAGCATATTGCCAATCTTTCTTGATATTTCTCCTGTTAGATGATTATCAGAGAGGTTTAAGCTCATCAATGCAGGAAGACTAATTAGCTCCTCAGGAATACTTCCAGATAAGTTGTTTTCTGAGAGGTCCATGATTGTAATCAGTGCAAGCGGTCGACTTTCATACAGGTCTTCTCTTCCTTTGGTGTCTAGTACCATTTTATTTGAGTCCCTTTCAAATAATATCACATCAATAAGGTCTACTCCTACAGGACTAGAAAGCATGAGGGAAAAATTGCCAAAGCTCCTTGGTATGAATCCAGAAAAATTGTTATGTGAGAGATCAACGACATGCAGATTTTCAATCTGAGACAGTTCTTGTGGAATTTCACCCGCGAACATGTTTGATCGTAAGCGAAGCCATTCCAAATTTGGGAGGCTTTCTGCTACCCAAGTTGGTATGCTACCACTGAATCTATTGCCACCAAGATCAAGGCTCATCAATTCCTTACAACTCTTCAAAGATGGAGGAAAATCCCCAGACATATAGTTGTTGCTCAACTGTAACAAATACAGACTAGAGGCAGAACAGAGCCATCTAGGAACACTTCCCATGATGTTATTGTTTGATAAGAAGAGAGCACATAAGGATCTTGGGAAATGCTTCTCGCAAGGTGGGAGTTCTCCTGATAGATTATTATTTGAAATATCGAGCACTGTTAAGTTCACCAAGTCACATAAAGATGAGGGGATGCTGCCATTTATGCTATTTGTGGACAGATCAAGAAACGTTAGATCAGGAAATATTTTGCTGATATTAGGAGGAATTGGTCCCTGAAATGAAGTATTCGACAAATGCAGAGCAACTATATCCAACGGAAAATGTGGAATGGTGCTGCTGATGACATTATGGGAGAGATCTAGTACTTCAAGAGAGGTGAGGTTCCACAACCATTCAGGAATAGAATCCAAGATTCCAGAATGAGATAAATATAACTCAGTTAACTTCCGTTGAGTTCGAATCCACGAAGGAAATTTTGGGCCCACTGGACAAGAGCTCATGTCGATATATTCGAGTTGAAAGGGAGGGACCCAGTCAGAGCTAACATTTAGAACCAAGAAGTTGAACTTTACTTTCAAGTACTTTAACCTTGTGAGGTTAGCAAAATATTCTTCGGTCAGTTCATCCTCCAAAGAGTTATGAGAGAGGTCCAAAGAGACCAGCTGAGAGACTTGTCCGAGACTTTTAGGAAGAGGACCAGAAAGCGAGTTCATTGAAAGATCAAGATCTGTGAGATTCTTGAGGCCTGCTATCCAATCTGGCAAGTTGCCACTAAGCGAAGCATTATATAAATCTAATTCATTTAAACTATTTCTGATGCATCCTGAAAAATATCTTTTAAGATCATCTAACCTTTGATTAAAACTGGATCCAGATAAATACAGGCTCCGTACCTTGCAGAGACTGCTCAAGGTTTGTGGCATCCCAGCTAAAAGATGAGAGCTACCACTGAGGTCAAGGGACTCAAGAGAGGTCAGGTTCCCAATGGCAGCTGGAATGGGACCTTGGAAGTCGGTATAACTTAGACCGAGATATTGGAGGTTCGACAGCTGAAACAACCAGCTGGGTATTTTGGATTTGGTCGAGGATGAATAAAAAGAAAGATCTGAAACAGATGTGAAGTTAACATGTGCAAGGGAGAGGGGAAAGCTACCGAATACACAATTTGAGAAGTATATAGAGCGTAAGGTAGGAAGCATGTTTAGTGCATCCAGCCAACCAGATGCCTTATCAAAACTCATGCGTCCCATTCCAAGTTCTTGCAAGGAAGTGAGACGAGAAAGCCAGTGAGCATTGTCTACGATAAGTTCATCATAAGGATAAAGATAAAGAGATTGTAGGCTGGAGAGATTTCCAAGCTGTTGGAGCATGGTTCCATCGGAAAATGGCGTTTTGAGGTCCAGAATCCTCAACTCCTTGAAATCACCAATAAATTGTGGAATGCTTATATTCCCACCCAAAGCCAAGTAATTCAGGTGCTTAAGACCAAGCAAAGATTGATTCATCTTACCACCAGACGACGACCAAACATATAATCTAGTGACATGTCCTGTCATGTTGTCGCAGTACACACCTTCCCATCGACAGCAATTTTTTCCGACCCATGATGAGAATGCATATTCTGTTTGGTTGAAGCCTCTTGCGAACCCCAGAAGAGCTTCTCTCTCGAACTCCAGGCAATGGATGCTGGTGTGGACTCCACCGCCATAGCAGAGTTTGATGAGTTGGAGAGAGATCAAAGAGAGTAGTAGCACCATAGGTATGGCATATTTTGAAGCCATGGTGACTTCCTATTTTTCCTTATTCTTCTACTGAAACGTCTTTGCTTTCTCGGTGTTATATAGAGATATCTAGGCCATGTGTTGAAATGGTCTTCACGCAAAGGGGCCAAATCTTCTATTAGCCAACTCATAGTTAGCCCCACATGGTGCCACCTAGACTTCACTCTTGCGATAAAGAATGTCGCATGGACAAATTTGTTGACACTAGCTAACTAATAGACTAGTTATACAAGCAGAGCAATTCTTTTTTATGATATTTCTATAATAATATGAAGATATTTCTTAAAAAAATTCCCTGCAGCAAGTGTTGATCATGTCCTTGCAGATGAACTTTAGGAAGTGCCTTGCATGGCCAGTAGGTTTCAATTAATCAAATAAATTATTATTTGAGGATATTTTGTCAAAAAGAATCATGACATGTAGTTAAATTATCATTGCGCTTGGTCAAAGACTTAGTCACACCCAACATACATGTTACAATTTTAACTTACCTCCTTGTACATTATACTTGTCCGATTTTATCAAGTCTGTCCACCCACTAATATAAATAAATGTTCAATATAGAATTGTACCAAAATATAATTTGGTAAAATGACCTAGTTTAGGTTGCTCTCACTTTATAATCATTGATCCTAATTTTGAATATCTGTTAGATTTGCAGCTCAGTGCTACGAAGTTGGCCGATCTAATGTTAGTAAGAAATCTGTGAATAATAATCTAATATGTAATAGTGTGAGACCTATGCATGTGGAATTGAATCTCAAACCTTAGTAAAAAAAAAAATCAGCGCTTTCTTTCCGCATGATGAAAGGTTTCTTTTAACCACTCCTTGGATGTCCTACTTTTTGTTGTTCCGTCTATAATTTGGACTGAAGTCGGTCAATGGAGAAGAAAAGGAAACTTTGGCCGATTCCACGCAACTAATATAAGGACCAATCAATCATAGCATCATTCTGTTATGATCCAACTAGACTTTGTCCAAGTCCATGCAATCAATCATAGTGTCTTTAGTCATGATGCAACTAGACTTTTCCCTTGGTGGAAAAGTTTGGGCGTAAAAGATGGGTGTGGACTGTGGCTCACAATTGTTGCTAGCTTTAGTCAAGCATGTGCTGTGGAAAAGAAAATATTATTCTATCGCTTTCATGTGGAAAGAATGGAAGGTGGTTGCTTGGGTTGCCGGTCATGGTGGTTTGCGTGGATGGAAGCTTGAAGACAGATAGATAGACAATGGAATAGCAATGACACCAATGCATACAATTAGTTTCTGTTCTGTGAGATACATGGTAATGCGTCATTCAAACATACATGAAACAATAAGCTGGATTGGATTCTGTCGAGTGCAACTCTTTGAATTACAATAAACAAAATAAGCCTAGAGGATACAGTTAAGCAGTATCAACAGTGATGTCTACGATTAGTCAAAAGATTTAATGATTGGAAAGCAGAGGTGTGCTTGGGTTAGACCGATGGTTTAGATTTTTTTTTTTTTTTAAGAATCAATTCGGTTTGAATTAGTTTTCAAAATCGAGATAAAAAATAAATTGATTATTCTAGTAAACTAAATCGAACTGTGCTAAAAAAATTGGTTTAATTTATTATTTTACCAATATCTACTTTTAATAATAATAAGATTGGTTTTCATAGTAAATTTTATGTAGTAGTCAAATAACAATCTAGTTATTCACAATGAAAAAAAAAATATTATTCTCACACAATCCAATTGTTCACGCATTCTTATAATATCTCAATTTAAACTATATTGCAAATAAAAGACTATTTTTCAAGAAAAAGTGAGGGAAGCGAATTCCCCTCACTAATATTATTCAAGCATTAACAAATGAAAGACTTATTTTGAAAAAAGACAGTATTAATAGATATGAACTCAAATTAACAGTAAACCATATAATTTATATCCAAGGTTTGGTTTAGTGTGCATTGATTTTTTTAAAAATTTAAATTGAAATTGAATAAATTGTTTTGATTTCATTAATTTTTAAGTTGAAACTAAAAAAAAATTTAAAAAAAAAAATAAAAAAATGATTCAAACCAAACCAAAAATAGTCATCTATGCATCTTCCCTTGAAACACAAGAGAATCTAAGGTTCAACCCATCAAACTTGAAGCAAGCTAGACCATAACCAATCCATCAAATCCAAAGGCATCAAAGTGCTTAATTGTCCCTAACGTTCCACTAACACTAAGGAGATGGTAGGAGCGTGTTTACGCACGGAGGTCAATTTTTCATTTTTCATCTCTCTCCCTCTCTCTCTCTCTCTCTCTTCTATTTTCAGATTTTCTTTTTCATAAAAATCTCAAATACATATCTATTTATTAAAAATAAAAAATTATCTTTCAATTTAAAAAATTAAAAAAAAGATCAATGGGGATGATTGGTGAATAATGATCTGATGACATGTGATAGTGGGAGACCTATCTACGTGGAATCGCAACTTGAAAACTTACCCCCCCCCCCCCCCCCAGTGGAGGGAGGGGGTAAAAAAAGGGCAGCCCTTCCTTTACGCACAACAAAACTTTCCTTCTAACCCGGAGTTCTCGAAGAGTTTGAATTGTATATCCACCGTTTCTTGGATATCTTTGTCGTTTTTGTCTGAGAACGAAGACTGAAGTCAGTCAATGGAGAAGACAAACGACCTCTCAGGCTGAAGTCAGTCTGAAGAAGACCAACTCGGCCTCGCAGACTGAAGTCAGTCAAGAATGAAATCGTTCGGCCACGCTACAACCAGACCTCATCCCCTGTGGAAAATTTAGCCATGTTATACCATAGAAGATGGGAGCGGACTACAGCTCACGATTGTCGCCACCTTCAGCCAAGTTAACGCTGCAGAAAAAAAAAATTTATTCTATTGCTTTCATGTGCAAAGAATGGACCATGGTTTGCGTGGATGGAAGGTCGAAGGCCGACAGACGTTGAAATAGCAATAGCACCTTGATCTTGTAAGTAAGATGGACATCCAAATAGTTTTATCTGTTTTGTGAGCTACAAACCAATGCCGTTTAATTTATGTGTGTATGGAAGAATAAGCTGGACCGGATTCCATCAAGTGTAAATCTTTGAATTGCAGTAAACAAGCTAAACCTAGATGATACGATTAAGCAGTATTAATAATAATGTTTATAATTAAAGACCAGGAAAAATGATAGTCATTGCATCGTGCAAGAAATTACAGCATTATATATCTTTTCTCTTAAAAAAAAAAAAACCCCAAAAAGTCCAGTCCATCAAAATTAAAAGTAAGACAGTCCATTTTACATTAGTATCTGACCCACAAACCCTAGTCCCTTATCCCTATGCGGCTAGTGTATATATATATATATATATATATATTTTGTATAATGAATTCAATTTGAATTGATTTTTTAAAATTGAGATCAAAAGCAAACCGTCTGTTATAGTAATCAACCTGAAGAGCTTGTTTTTGCTAAAGCACAAACAAATTTATTTATAGAAACTAGCACATGCTGTTAAGATTTTCAGCTGATTTTTGATAGCCTAAAATTTGTTGACAGCTAAAAGTATTTGGATTGAATTATGTGCTAAAAATGCTACTTACTAACTTAAATAGCAAGGTTGTACGTGTAGTCCTTGACTATCTAATGTGTCATTATGTGGTTAGCCAATGTATTCGTATCAGAATGACATATTAGCTATTCCATAAATTTTAATAGGCCCCATGTAACGAGATGTCAGAAATCCAACATCTGAAAATATGAGAGACTAAATTGTACCAACTAAAAGTTTGAGGATCAAAAATATAATTTAGCCTATAATTAAATAAAATAATCTTATTTTGAATACCCGATTGGCTTGCAACTCGTGTGATGCACTCAGCCATTGCAAAGGAACTAATATTGTAAGATATTTGTAAATAATGAACTGGCATTAGAAGTATGGGAATTCTATGTGGAATTGCAACTCAAACTTCCACCAATGAAAAATCAGGCTTTTCTTTATATATAGTGAAAGATTTCCTCTTAACCTTAGAGTTTGAACAATATTCACTTCTTGGATGTTCTATTTTTTATTGTTTTGTCTAAAATTTAGATGAAAGTTAGTCAATGGAGAAGACCAATGACCTCTAAGATGGAAACATTATCCAATTCCATACGGCATAAGGGACAATCAATCATAATGTCATTCAGACATGATACAATCATACTTTATCTCTTGTGGAAAAGTTGGCCATGTCACACCATAGAAGATGGATGTTAACTATGAGTCACAATCGTAGCTAGCATTAGTCATGCACATATTGTGGAAAAAGTTTCTGCTATCGCCTTCATGTGAAAAGAATAGAACACAAATACAGATGGGTTGCTTGCATTCCTGGTCATAGTTTGCGTGGATAGAAAGTTGAAGACTCAAGTCATCTCCCGTGTTGGATGGGAAACATTAATTTGAGAGACTTATAAGTGAAGTCATCTATTACTAATTAACTTGGACCCTTCATGTGGAAGGAATGGAACACGAACAAAGATAGATCGCTTGAGTTTCTGATCACGGTTTACATGGATAGAACTAATGTTTGTAAGATATTTGTGAATAATGAATTGGCATTAGTAGTGTGAGGATCCTATCTATGTGGAATTGCAACTCAAACCTTCACCAATAAAAAACCAGCTTTTTTTTTGCACATAGTGAAAGATTTCCTCTTAACCTTAGACTTGAATAGTGTCCATTACTTGGGCGTTCTACTTTTTGTTGTTTTCTCTAAAATTTAAACTAAAGTTAGTCAATGAAGAAGACCAACGACCTCTGAGATGGAAACATTACCCAATTCCACACGATGTAAGGGATAATCAATCATAATATCATTTAGACATGATACTACCAGACTTTATCCCTTGTGGAAAAGTTGGCTATATCACATCATAGAAGATGAATGTGGACTATAGATCACAATCATAGCTAACATCAGTCAAGCACATGTTATGAAAAAAGTTTTTCCTATGCCTTCATGTGGAAGGAATGGAACACAGACATAGATAGGTTGCTTGTGTTCCTAGTCATGGTTTGCATGGATAGAAAGTTGAAGACAAGTCATCTTCCGTGCTGGGTGGGAAACGTTGATTTGAGAGACTTATAACTCAAGTCATATACTATTAATTAATTTGGACATTTCATGTGGAACAAATGGAACACAATCACAGATAGATCGCTTTAGTTTCTTATCATGATTTGCATGGATAGAAGGTTGGAGACTCAAGTCATCTCCCATGTCGGGTGAAAAATGTTAATTTGGGAGACTTATAACTTAAGTCATCTACTACTAGTTAACTTGGACCCTTCATGCGGAAAGAATGGAACACAAACATAAATAGATTGCTTGAGTTTCCGGTTATGGTTTGCATGGATAGAAGGTCGAAGATTTAAGTCATCTCTCATATCAGGTGGGAAATGTTGATTTGAGAAACTTATAATTCAATTCATCTGCTACTAATTAACTTAAACTCGAATTTTTAAGGCCATATAGATTTGGCCTGCTAATAGGTTAAGGCCATATGAATCCAGCCTGTTAATGGATTAATTGAGTTAGTAGATGGACACGTTTGGTGAGAAAAGTTAATTTGATTGAAAAAGTTAATTGAGTTAGTAGATGAACACATTTGGTGGGAAAAGTTAATGGGAAAAGTTAATTTGACGATATTATATTATCACAAACTAAACACCGCCTTATAGAATTTAGTTGCTTGATTTGCTCCATAGGAAAAGAAGCAGTATGAGCTGGAACATGCATAAGGGTAGCTTGCACAAGCTAGCTATGTGAGTCAGGAAGCAGCATTTCTATCAACAAATTTTAGGCCACCAAAACTCAATTGAGATGTTGACAACCTGTGCTAGTTTTTGAACATAAATTTTATTGTGCATTATTAGAGACAAGCACTCTAGGTCGATTAGAATTTACAGATAGATCTCTCTTGAAAACATTCTAAAATTTTTATCAAATTTTATCCTTGAGGATATTTTTTATAAAATTCTGGGCATATTTGTAGCCATGTTTGTCTTCTTGCAAAGATTAATTGTACCAAGATGACAACGAGGTGAAATTTCATCATAGGAGAGGAGGTATTTCAAAGACTAGTCTATATGGATACAAACAATCTATCTAGATTAAAAGGAAGAGTATGTGAATAAGATGGATTTGAATCAATAACTTCAGAGATTTTTCTGCTTAGATGACAAAGACTCATACCTTACCACATATTGAATCATTGGCAGATATGGATTGATCTAAGAAGAAAAGACTGGCGAGTCATCTACAAAGCAAGGGACAATAAAATCCTAGAGGAACCGATGGTGGCAAATCAGATTAGGAGAGAGGGGATAAGGAGGAATGGCATATCATGATCAACTAGGGACTCCGTGGCTGCTAGCAATTGGATTGAGACAACTAGAACCTAATAACAGACATCAAAGTGAAATTAGATTGGTAGCTAGGAAATCTTATTCCTCTAGCGTTATTTAATCAATTTTGTTCTTCTAGTGTTATTTAATCAAACATCTAGCATCTATTTAGCATTCGTGGAACACTATGGACGGTTAGGCTCTTTCGTCCATTTGGATTGGACAAACTAGTATGATAGGGAGAAGGGGCTTGGCTTTGTGGGCCAAGTGCTAACGTAAAATGGGCTAGCTTGCTTTAAGTTTGGTGGGCTGGACCTTCAGAGGTCCCTTTTGTTCTAAGAGAAGACAAATGGTGCTGTAAGTTCTAGCAAGATACAATGACTGATATCCTCACAAAGATACCTAATAGCTTTCCAATCTTCAAATCTTTTGGCTAATTGTAAACATTATCATTCATGTTGCTTAACTGCATCTTTTAGGTTCAGCTTGTTTACTGTAATTCAAAGGGTCATTGGAATATTTCTTGTATGCTTAACTGATGCATAGGTGTATACCTCACGGAACAAAAAGTATTTGGATATCCATCATCCTATGGTGTAATTGTTATTCTGTACCAACTCAAGTCTACCTATTGGAATGCCCCAAGCCCACTGCAAAATCATCACTTAATAAAATAAAGTAATTATTTCTCTTCATCACCACCCTTTACTCCGCTCTACCTATCTAGATGCAGACACGGCAAAAACCACCATACATTCATAAATAGTTTAAAATCCAACCTATTTTAAAAAATAATTATTAATAAAATAATATTAAAATTAAAAATCTATGGAAGCCGAATAACTTTTTCTTGCTGGGCTGCTCAGCAGGATGAAGGCATGATATCACATAGCATGTTCCCAGCTCCCATCATGTCTTAATGAATGTCTTTTTGTTATTAATAATGACTATTAATGCTCGATAGAGAGTTCTGACTTTCGTTTGGATTAGGTAGTGAAAGTAGCAATCGGTTTAAGACTCGATTACATTCAAATGTAGTTAAATCTGCTTTATATATATATATATACACATGCATGCATGCATACCACCCTCCTCTTTTATGCTGAAAAGAGTTTGGTCATTCTTTTTACTATCTGCCAATTATAGCATAGGTATATCTTACCACACAATCTACGATGACTCTTTTTAAAATAGAAGGTAAACTCAGACAACTCCCCTACTGTTTTTAGTTTTCAAATCATTTCTTAGTTTTTGTTACCTTTGATTAAAAATAAAATAAACTTGAAACTGCTATCTGTCCACCAAAGATCCCTAAAATGCTGTGGAACTTCAGTTTTGTAGGAATTGACCAAGGCAAAGCTAGCAAATAAACTACATGCCCAAAATTTTGTTCTGATTTCTTGCTGAAATTTCTTACCATACAATCCTTATTTGTGTCTCTTTCATCTTGAAGGCCTAGCGTTACATTCATTCGCAAACCTTTTCATAAAGTCAAAAATCTGTAATGTTGGTCAGCCTAATGCATCTTTTAGTCCTGTGCTAGGGTTGTCTTGTCTGTCAGAAAAGCCTTAAGGATGATAATATAGTAGATATACCCTAATCACTCAGGTTTGATTTGGTTGCTGGAATTCAGTTTCTTATAACATCTCCTACAGCAATGCTGACTGAAAATATTTCTTCTCTTATTACTAAAATTCAGATTGACTTTCGTGTTACTAAAATGAACCTTCCCTTTCTTCAACAAGCATTCAGTATCCATGCTCTCTGACACCATTGGAACAGAATATCAAGCGTTCAATAACATACAAGTCCAATGGTGAATAAATTCTATGACTTATTCTGCTGGTTCAATTGGTAAAGTCACTGGGTTTTGACACCAATGGCTGGGTCTGAATCGCAACTTATTGCATATTCTCTGAACTTTCTCCTGTTCTAGTTCTCTAGAAAAAATACAAAATAAAATAAAATATCTTTCATGATTTCAACTATCCCATGGAAACGTGGTGCTTGTTTTCATGGCACATTAGAAAATTTATCACGTTTGCACCACTATTAACTTGTGTCAAAGAAAATTTTCATTGCAACCTCTTATTTAGAGAACATAACTCAGAAACCCAGAAGCAGAGCAAAAAAAAATATTTTCTGTACAATCTTATTGCTATAATCTTCTTTTTTCCCTTTTGTATTTTCTGGTAATGCTTTCCATTTTAATGATCCAATTAATGTTTCTTCTCCTTTGATCATCCTTATTGACCTCAGGTAGACATGATAGTGGTGACAGATGGGAGCCATATTCTGGACCTTGGTGATCTTGCGCTCAGGGTATAGGAATACCAATTGGAAAACTTGACATATATGTAGCAGCTGCTGCCATTAATCCACAAAGAGTAAAAGTTTTCATTTAGTAGCTTGCTCCATTTGTATACGAGGGGAAGTAGAACCTCCAGAATTTTGTAGCTTTGATTTTGGGAATTCACATGCTGACCAGGACTGGAGTCTCATTAAGTTCTAATCTCTCTCTTCAAATAGAGGATATGGACACCATTACTGGTTAATTCTTTTTTTCTCCTTATTTTCCATGTTGGTCTTAGTGATAAAGTAATGTCTATGGTTCTACTTTTTGTATCCAAACCTTTGCCATCCATATGGAAACTGTGGGAACTTAGTATTTTCCTTAATTTCTCCTATGGCCTCATCAATTTTATGATTTCTTACAGATACTTCCAGTTATGCTCGATGTTGGAACCAGCAATCAAAAGCTTCTTGAAGATGGCCTTTGTGCGTAAGATTACCAAGCCTTCTCTTCAAAGATTACAAACACAAGGATAGGACTATAATTCTACTTCTTATACTTAATAACTGTGAGTATCAACATATAAGGCTTCTTGGAAGAGATTCCATGTACATAGCCTATAGAGGAATGAAACAAACAGATGGTAGAAATAAATCAGTGTATACTACACAAGATCGATCACATAAGCTATGTTGTAGATAAATAGATGAGCAGAATGAATTAACTTGAGATGTTATATAAAACATGTGTGGTGGAATGAGTCATGGGTGATTTTGATTGCCTAGGTATCAAAATATCATAATCTTGGACAAAAGACCAAGAAATGACACCTTTTCATGTTAGTTTTAAATAATTGCTGAATAGGGGCTGATTAACAACTCTAATAAAAAATTATACTCAAGACTGAATTTACAAGATTATTTTTTAGTAAGATTAGTAAAAAATAATGGAAAATTTTAAAAGTATTTGCTAACTCAAATTCACACTTAAAACTTTAGTTTAGGTGAATTTGGGTTCAATATAAAAATTTTAAAATATTCTCACTTTCCTGGTAGGATTGAGTTTAAAATTTGGTCCTCAACTTCCATTTTAGAGCATTGAAATTTGGTTCGGTATATTAATAAGTAATTAGAGATTTTAAGATATTAAGGTAATAAGAGATGTGAATATATAGCCATCTACTTTTCTATGTTCCAATAAATAATTTAAACAATCAAATAAATACGATGCTTTCCAAAAGAATCACATTTCAGTCTAAATTCTTAATCCTTACAAAATATTTTCATTTTTTTATTTTTAAAGAAAAATAAAATTCTTAATCTAGCTGCACCGCACAATTTTCAAAGAACAAAATCAAGGGATTGATTTAAGTAATTCAATTCCGCTCATGCTGACTGTGTTTGTTTTAATTTTTTTTTTGATATAATAATCAGCTGGTTTAATTCAGGAGAGGGGAAAAAAAAAAAAAAACAATCTCGATTGGAAAATACTTCACCCTACCATGCCCTTTTTTTTAAAAAAAAAAAAGATTTTAGGCAAGACTTAGTTTAGTCCTTCGCCGCCGACGAAGCAGTGTAAAAAGATTCGTGTACGGGGATCACAGCGCACATATTGCGTTACTTTCGGCACTTGAGGCGCCAAGGCGTGCCACGTGTACGCCCAGATGCTCCTGATGGTTCTAGAACACCCCACCCCTCTTTTTCTCTTCGTTTGAACTCCCTCGAACCGCCTTCGAAAACCAGTCCTCTCGGGAGATCCCATCCAAACCCCAGGCGTCTCCTTCTTCCATCGCGTCGACCCAAAAACCCGTGGCCAAATCCTTTTCTCCTTCTCTCGAATCCGACGCATCCCCAGCTCCATCGACGGAGATTATGTCGGCGGAATCGTCCCAGTTCGCGTATTGGGCCCCGACCCATTTCCCTGTCACGCCTCGGACCCAGCTGGTAGTGGCCAGGGGTGACAGCCCGCCGCATGCCAGGCATACAAAGCATCTAATACAATATCAATTATAAACAAGGAGGGTTAACAACTATATAATATACAAAGTTTAATCCTTCATGTACAAATTATGTAATGTTGGGCAACAAACCAAAGTTTCAAAATAATTCCAAATGGGGTTACATATAACAAAATAAAATCCATTTACATCAAGAAACCCCCAATTACCCCTGTTGTTGCCCCTGATAATCCTGTGGCTCTGGAAAAACATTGTAAGATTTAATGAGTTTACACTCAGTAAGTAAGCCTACTATTACATATTATAGCCAAATAAGAATTTTTTTATCAAGTCAAATACAAGTGATGCTTCCAAATTTAAAAACATTTCATCATATTATAAAATTGTACAAATCTCATATTCGAATAAATTGGAAGCAATCAATATGAAATAATATTTCAAAATACCATTTCAATTTCAAATCACTGTAAATCTCATTTCATACTAATGTCCCACGTCCACGTAATAACATCCCAATGATGTAACCTCCCTATACGCTCCCAGTGGAGGAAGGGTGCCGGAGTCAATTAGCATCTAATGTTATATCCTGTCACAGCACATCCCTAGGATGTGTGTTCTCCACATATTCCCCCTGTGGAGGTGGGTCCCGGAGTCATGTAACATGTAGTGTGGACCATGACGACATATAATATCACAATCACAAACAGCATTTATTCGCATAATAGCAAACATGTATCAATTTACTTTTCATGTTTTACCAAAATTTGGTAATTTTCCATAATCATGTAATAACCAGATGCATGTATCAAATGCCAATTTAATTCACCAAAATTAACAATAATCAAGTCAAATATTCATTTACGAAAATGTGGTACCACAACTATTATTTTTCAAATAATACTATAAATCAATTCATTATTTCAATAATAGCATAATTTAATAATGATTTAAGAAAAATCATTATAACTGGCTTACTTACCTCACAACGCTAATCCAAAAGCGTAAATCAACTGTAGGGATCTCTGGGTACCTACAACATAATTTTTCAGATTTTTAAATTTCAATTTTTGGATGTCAAACTGACTCCTATACTTAACCCAATCTAATCCTGGGCCCAACTTGGGGCTTGAATATCTCCAAATATAGAAGCCCAAATGGGGAAATAAAAATTTTTCGACAAACTAGGATCAACGCTGATCCCGACCATATTTTTCTTTTATTGGGCCGAGCCCAAATTGGGGCCCAAAAATTCAGCCCAAAGGGGCTAACTGGACTGGGCCGAACCCGGCCCAGTCCCGGTTTTTTTTTTTTTTTCTCTTCCCCTGCTTCACCCCTGGTTCACCCGAACCAGGGGGGGTTGGTGGGCGGCGGGCCTGGGGCTCCGCCGGCCCTCCCGAGGTCGGTGGCCGCCGGCCGGCCAGGGCCCTTCCTCTTCTCTTTCCTCTTCTTTCTCTTCTTCTTCTTCCTTTTCTTCTCCTCTTCCGTCACTGTGCCGGCGGCACGGCCGGCCACCGTTGGCCGGCCGGACCTCACCGGACGCCGCCCCAGCACCGATGAGCGCCGCCGGCCAGAGCCGGGCCCCGGCGGCGGCGGGCACGCCGTCGGGCCCGGACCAACGGCTCCCGGCTCCGCGGCGGGGGAGGGCCATTCGGCCCTCTCCCCTTCGCTTCGTGCCTGCCGGCGACCCGGCCGGCCACCGGCGGCCGGCCGGACCCCGCCGGACGCTGCGCCGGCGCCGGCGGGGAGTCGCCGACGAAGGCTCGGGCCGGCGGGCACGCAGCACGCCGCCGGGCCGAACCCACGGTGAAGGTAGGGCCGTGGAACGACCCTCCCCCCTTCTTCCTTCATGGCGGCACGGCCGGCCAGCCCCGGCCGGTCGGACCCCACCGGACGCCGCCCCGGCGCCGGTGGGGGCTACCGCCCAAGGACTGGGCCCGGTGAGCCGGCGGGCACGCCGCCGGGCCCGAACCAAGCGCGGGAGCCCGCTTGGCTCCCGCGTCAGGGGAGGGCCTCCTGCGGCCCTCTCCCTCTCTCTCACGCTCTCTCTCTCTCTCCCTCTCCTCGCCGGTGAAGGGGGGGGCTTACCGGACGGCGGCGAGGTGGCGGGGACGAGCGGAGGACGACACAGTGACAGGAGCTCGCGACGAGCAGGAGGGAGGAAGAAAACAGGGGGAGGGGCTTCAGTCCTCTCCCCTGTTAATTTCCTTTTTCTTTTAGCGAGGGGAGGGCTGAGCCCTCCCCTGCACCCCCATGTGCGCGCGCATGGGCGCGCGCCGCGTGTCGCGCACCCACGCTGCTTAAATTATAAAAAAAATTGTCTGACGGGGGGGTTTACATCCTCCCCTCCTTATAAAAATTTCGGCCTCGAAATTAATGTACAACACGAATAATTTTTTTTTTTTTTTAGGCCCAAAATAAAAATTACTAGCTGTATTTATCTATCTTTCTGGTCAAAATAAAATAGTAATTACACTTTTGTGCTTATATACAAATATCTATTGAGATACAAATAGATGAGGATATTTCTTTTTCACCTCCTCTTCAAGTTCCCATGTAGCCTCCCGTTCAGAATGATTACTCCACTGAACCTTAACATAGGGAATGCTACGTCGTCTCAGAACTTGGTCTTTATGGTCCACAATACGTATCGGATGCTCTTCGTATGTCAAATTCTTCTTTTGCAAAATGGGCTCCGCTTCTATGACATGACTGGGGTCAGAAATGTATTTCCTCAACATAGAGACATGGAATACATTATGTACCCCAGAGAGTGCAGGAGGTAATGCGAGGCTATAAGCCACTTCCCCCACTCTGCTCAAGATCTCAAATGGACCAACGTATCGTGGACTCAATTTTCCTTTAAGCCCAAACCTCATCACATCTTTGGTTGGTGAAACCCTTAAAAAGACATGGTCCCCAACCTGAAATTCCAGCTCCCTTCTTCTAACATCAGCATAACTTTTCTGTCGGCTCTGAGCTACTCGGAGTCTTTCTTTAATCAGCTGCACTTTTTCTACTGTCTGTTGAATCAGCTCAGGGCCCAACAATTTTCTTTCCCCCACATCATTCCAACACAAGGGAGATCTGCATTTTCTACCATACAGAGCTTCAAATGGAGCCATTTTGATGCTGGCTTGGTAACTGTTATTGTAAGCAAACTCCACCAAAGGTAGGTGGTTGTCCCAAGCACCACCCAAGTCCATTACACGGAGCTCGCAACATGTCCTCTAAGATCTGTATGGTCCTCTCGGATTGTCCATACGTAAGGGGTGAAAAGGCCGTGCTTTGAAATTCGGTTGGTCCCCGCAGCCCTATGAAGACTCTTCCAAAGCCCGGGACACAAACCTGGTATCCCGATCTGACACAATCGACTCGGGGACACCATGAAGTCTCACTATCTGCTCAATGTACATGGTGGCCAATCTCTCGCTTGAGACCCCAACTCTGAACGGCAGAAAATGGGCTGACTTGGTCAATCTATCAATAATAACCCGTATCGCATCATTGCTTACGGGAGTTTTGGGTAAACCGGTCACAAAATCCATGGTGATCTTCTCCCATTTCCATCGAGGGATCATTAGAGACCGAAGAGGTCCCGCAGTGCCTTTGATGTTCGGCCTTCACTTGTTGGCACACTAAGCACTTGGCCACATATTGAGCAATTTCTCTTTTCATTCCTTTCCACCGTAAATTTTCTCGTAGGTCTCTGTACATTTTGGTGCCTCACTGGGTGAACAAGATAGGGAGAATAATGAGCCTCCCTCAAAATTTCAACCCTCGGATCTTCCACATTTGGCACACGAGCCTAGTATTAAATCTCGGGGATCCATCCTCATTTATTACGAATTCATTACGGAACCCCCGATTGCACAATTGCCTTTATCTTTTGTAGTTCCAAGTCTTCTTTACGGGAAGACTTAATCCTGTCAATCGTGGTTGGGTAGAAGTACAAGTGTTGCAAGAAGCCCATCAGATCGCTGTACTCGCAAACCAACCTCCAATTTTTCAAGGTCTCTACGAATGTGAGGCTGAGAAGTAATTATGGAAGCTAATTCTGAGGAGGACTTCCTGCTTAAGGCATCAGCTACCACATTGGCCTTCCCTGGATGATAATGTAGGTTCAGGTCATAATCCTTTAATAGCTCCAGCCACCTCCTCTGCCTCAAGTTTAGCTCTTTCTGGGTGAAAATGTATTTTAGACTTTGATGGTCTGTATACACATCACAAGTCTCCCCATACAGATAATGCCGCCAAATTTTCAGTGCAAAGATTACGGCGGCTAACTCCAGGTCATGAGTAGGATAGTTCTGCTCATAAGGCTTCAGCTGCCTGGAGGCATAGGCTATCACCTTCCCTTCCTGCATCAGAACACCTCCCAATCCCTTTCGAGAGGCGTCAGTGAATAAAGTATATCCTCCAGATATAGATGGAAGAGTAAGGATATGGGCTGACACCAAGCGCTGCTTGAGTTCTTGAAAACTTCCCTCACACTCCTCTGACCAAACAAACTTTGCTCGCTTTTGAGTTAAGCGAGTCAGAGGCAAAGCAATGCGAGAGAAGCCTTCCACGAATCTGCGATAATAACCAGCCAGCCCCAAGAAGCTTCTGACTTCTGATACATTGGAAGGTCGACACCAGTTTACGACGGCCTCAATCTTCTTAGGGTCTACTGATATACCGTCTTTGGATATGATATGACCCAAGAAGGATATTTGGCTCATCCAGAAGTCACATTTCTGCAGCTTGGCATAAAGTTTCTTTTCCCGAAGAGTCTGCAGAACAATCCTTAAGTGGTTTTCATGCTCCATATGACTTTTAGAATAAATCAAGATATCATCAATAAAGACCACTATAAACTGATCCAGGTATGGTTTGAAGATTCTGTGCATCAAGTCCATGAATGCTGCAGGGGCATTAGTCAACCCAAACGGCATCACCAAGAACTCATAATGGCCGTACCTCGGTTCCGAATGCGCCTTAGAAACATCCTCGGCCCTTTATCTTGAGTCGATGGTACCCCGATCGAAGATCAATTTTTGAGAATACTCCGAGCTCCTTGAAGCCGATCAAATAGATCATCAATCCTCGGCAAAGGGTACTTGTTCCGCACCGTTACCTTATTAATTTCTCGGTAATCAATGCAAGAGTCAAGGCCGCCATCCTTCTTTTTAACAAATAATACTGGAGCACCCCAAGGAGAGACACTAGGTCTAATAAATCCTCGATCCAGAAGCTCCTGCAACTGACATTTTAACTCTTTTAAACTCAGCTGGAGCCATACGGTAAGGAGCTTTGGATATAGGTCCAGGGCTAGGGGCTAAATCAACAGTGAACTCGACTTCACGATCCGGGTAATTCCGTCAATTCCTCCGAAAAGACATCGGGAAACTCTCGAGCCACTGGAATATCTTCCAACTGATGTTCATCCTGCTGAAGGTCCCTAACCATAGCAAGAAACCCCTGACCACTTTTTCTCAAGTATTTCCCAGCTTGCAGAGCTGACACTAATACCGAAGCCGTATGTTCACGACTCCCACTAAAACCGAATTCGGGAAGATTAGGAATTTTAAAGATTACCCTTTTCCCCGAAACAAATCAATAGAAGCATGATAGGAGGCCAACCAATCCATCCCTAGGATTACATCAAAGAATTTCAATAGTGGGAGGACTATCGCATCGCCGTTCAACCTCCTATCTTCCAAGTCAATCAGGCAAGATTTACACACTGAGTCTACCATTATGACATCTCCATTAGGAAATGCAATATGCAACTCTTGCTCTAAAGGAACGGGTGTCAATGATGCATTCTTGGCAAGAAAACTATCAGATATAAATGAATGTGTGGCACCCGGATCAATTAAAGTTTGAGCATAAGTGTTGCCTACTTTAAACATACCTGTCATAAAGATTAACTTAACTTAGATGTCATGCAGCATCATATGTTTTTCCTCTATCTACTACCATAATCCATGCATTATACCAGGTATGAATGCAATAATTTTTTTTAAAGAAATAATTTAATTTAACAGACATACCTGTCATCACAGTGTTAGAGGCAGCAGCGTCCTGCTGAGTGAGGGTAAAGACCCTCCCTTGGGTCCTGGGCTGCTGCTGGCTCTTCCCCTGATCTGGAGGGGGCTGCTGATCCTTTCGGAGGGGACAGGTGGCCATTTTGTGGTCCATCTTCCCACAAATAAAGCGAGGTGCACCGCCCCGACTGCACCGGCTTTGCCCTGATGGGCCTTCCCGCAATGAGGGCAACAGGTCTCCTTATCCTTCTGTCCTGAGGGAGCCTGAAGGAAACCCTTCATCTTCTTAGCCTGCCCTGAAGACTGGCCAGAAGGAGGTCCTCTCCTCTTCATCCGTCGCTCTCTCATCCGCCGAATGGCGGTCATGTCCCTCTCAATGACCGCAGCCTTGCTCACCACTTCACCGTAAGTGGGGAGCTCAAATGCACCGACCGCCCGCTCACCTCGGGGTGCACTCCTCGGTGAATTTGGTGATCTTGGCTCTCTCGGTCATAACAAAATCTAGGGCAAATCTAGCCAATCGTCTAAACTCGGCTTCATACTGGGCCACAGAAAGGTTCCTCTGCTCTAACCTCATAAACTCAGACTCCATCTGTCTCTGAACACTCCTGGGAAAATACTGGCGATAAAAGGCCTCCTTAAAATGTTCCCAAGAGATGGCCCGCCCTCCAGAGTGCTGCTCCAACATCAGCCACCAATCGTATGCCTCCCCCTGGAGGAGGTAGGCGGCAAATCTGATCCGCTCCTCCTCCGGGCTACCAAGGGCCGTAAAGGCCTTCTCCATCTCTCTTATCCACCTCTCCGCATCAAGTGGGTCGGTGGATCCAGAGAAGGGAGGAGGGGCCAAGCTCTTAAACTCAGAGAAGCTACGAACCCCTCCCTGCCAGAGCTGAGATGGAGCAGGCTGAGTAGACTGATCGAGCTGGGCCGGCTGGGTCTGAGGAGTAGGAGGGGCAAACGGAGTCTGCGGAATAGCAGAGCCAGATATAGCGAGCGATGCTCCGCCGAATCCGTCGGGTCGCATGGCCTGAACCGCCTGAGTCACCCCCAAGAATGCCCGGAATAACTCGGCCTGCAGCTGCTGTGGGTCGTTGCCAACTGGGGCAACGGAACCCGCATCTGGTGAGGCTTCCAGGCCTCCCTGCTGGTCAGGGTCACCAGCCTGAGAGTCCCCCTCATGTCGCTGATCATTGGTGCGACGATGCATTATAAAATCTGCCATGGTTAGATTCCAATCAATATCATAATAAATCATCAAATCTCAAGTATTTATTTAAACAAGTCACTTGAATTTTCTAATGTTATTACCCTCCTGATGTCATGTCAATATTTGGCCTAAAGTTAATCATGTGTTTGGCCCTAATGTCAAACCTTGCTCTGATACCACTACAAGCTGTCACGCCCCGGACCCAGCTGGTGGTGGCCAGGGGTGACAGCCCGCCGCATGCCAGGCATGCAAGGCATCCAGTACAATATCAATTATAAACAAGGAGGGTTAACAACTATATAATATACAAAGTTTAATCCTTCATGTACAAATTATGTAATGTTGGGCAACAAACCAAAGTTTCAAAATAATTCCAAATGGGGTTACATATAACAAAATAAAATCCATTTACATCAAGAAACCCCCAATTACCCCTGTTGTTGCCCCTGATAATCCTGTGGCTCTGGAAAAACATTGTAAGATTTAATGAGTTTACATTCAGTAAGCAAGCCTACTATTACATATTATAGCCAAATAAGAATTTTTTTATTAAGTCAAATACAAGTCATGCTTCCAAATTTAAAAACATTTCATCATATTATAAAATTGTACAAATCTCATATTCGAATAAATTGGAAGCAATCAATATGAAATAATATTTCAAAATACCATTTCAATTTCAAATCACTGTAAATCTCATTTCATACTAATGTCCCACGTCCACGTAATAACATCCCAAGGATGTAACCTCCCTGTACGCCCCCAGTGGAGGAAGGGTGCCGGAGTCAATTAGCATCTAATGCTATATCCTGTCACAGCACATCCCTAGGATGTGTGTTCTCCACATATTCCTCCTGTGGAGGTGGGTCCCGGAGTCATGTAACATGTAGTGTGGACCATGACGACATATAATATCACAATCACAAACAGCATTTATTCGCATAATAGCAAACATGTATCAATTTACTTTTCATGTTTTACCAAAATTTGGTAATTTTCCATAATCATGTAATAACCAGATGCATGTATCAAATGCCAATTTAATTCACCAAAATTAACAATAATCAAGTCAAATATTCATTTACGAAAATGTGGTACCACAACTATCATATTTCAAATAATACTATAAATCAATTCATTATTTCAATAATAGCATAATTTAATAATGATTTAAGAAAAATCATTATAACTGGCTTACTTACCTCACAACGCTAATCCAAAAGCGTAAATCAACTGTAGGAATCTCTGGGTACCTACAACATAATTTTTCAGATTTTTAAATTTCAATTTTTGGATGTCAAACTGACTCCTATACTTAACCCAATCTAATCCTGGGCCCAACTTGGGGCTTGAATATCTCAAAATATAGAAGCCCAAATGGGGAAATAAAAATTTTCCGACAAACTAGGATCAACGCTGATCCCGACCATATTTTTCTTTTATTGGGCCGAGCCCAAATTGGGGCCCAAAAATTCAGCCCAAAGGGGCTAAGCTGATCAGGCCGAACCCGGCCCCTCCCGTTTTTTTTTTTTTTTTTTTTTCTCTTCTTCTCGCTTCACCCCTGGTTCACCCGACCCGGGGGTGGTTGGTGGCCGGCGGCCTGGGGCCCCCCCCGGCCCTCCCCGGGGTCGGCTGGCCGCCGACGACCGGGCCCTTCCTCTTCTCTTTCCTCTTCTTTCTCTTCTTCTTCTTCCTTTTCTTCTCCTCTTCCGTCACTGTGCCGGCGGCACGGCCGGCCACCGTTGGCCGGCCGGACCTCACCGGGACGCCGCCCGGCACCGGTGAGGGCCGTCGAGCCGAGCCCGGGCCCGGCGAGCCGGCGGGCACGCCGTCGGGCCGGACCAACGCGGGAGCCGGTTTGGCTCCGCGGCGGGGAGGGCCATTCGGCCCTCTCCCTTCGCTTCGTGCCTGCGCCGGCCGGCGGCCGGACCCCGCCGGACGCCGCCCCGCGCCGGCGGGGGTCGCCGACGAAGGCTCGGGCCCGGCGAGCACGCCGGCACGCCGCCGGGCCTCGAACCCACAAGGAAGGGAGGGCCGTGGAACGGCCCTCCCCCCTTCTTCCTCGCCGGCGGCACGCCGGCCACCCCCGGCCGGCCGGACCCCACCAGACGCCGCCCCAGCGCCGGTGGGGGCTACCGCCCAAGGACTGGGCCCGGCGAGCCGGCGGGCACGCCGCCGGGCCCGAACCAAGCGTGGGAGCCCGCTTGGCTCCCGCGTCAGGGGAGGGCCTCCTGCGGCCCTCTCCCTCTCTCTCACGCTCTCTCTCTCTCTCCCTCTCCTCGCCAGTGAAGGGGGAGGCTTACCGGACGGCGGCGAGGTGGCGGGGACGAGCAGAGGACGACACAGTGACAGGAGCTCGCGACGAGCAGGAGGGAGGAGGGAGGAAGAAGACAGGGGGAGGGGCTTCAGTCCTCTCCCGTGTTAATTTCCTTTTTCTTTTAGCGAGGGGAGGGCTGAGCCCTCCCCTGCACCCCCATGTGCGCGTGCATGGGCGCGCGCACGCTGGCGCGCATGCAGCGCGCCGCGTGTCGCGCACCCACGCCGCTTAAATTATAAAAAAAATTGTCTGACGGGGGTTTACTTCCCCGTCCCGTTCCATCTCCAGAACGCCTACGGGATCGTCCAGCAGCCCGCCGATCAGCATTATGCCCCGGCCGTCAGCCTCCCGGCGGTGCCGCCGCCGCCGCCCGTTGCTCCGGTCTACCCTGCCGTGTATACCTTTCCCTCATACCAACAGGCATGGCCCTCCTCCCCCTTCTCCCTTTTTCGAGGATTTCTTGATCTTTAATTCTTTATTTCTTTATGGATTGATGATCACATATGGCAAACGGTCTGCGTTATAGGGAGTTGTTTAGTAGTTAATGTATGTTTGCAAATTATCTTTTTACGGATCCAGTTCTGATAGTTGATTTTATCGGTTCGTTCTAATCGCCTTTTGGTGAATTTTTGAATTTCCCCCTGTTGGTGCTATGTTCTTGAGTAAAGTTTTGATGGAAAAAGTGCATCCATATTTCTGTGAAAAAGTTTGGGGGAGGAAAATAAATTTTACCATGGTTAGTTGATAGAAAATTTATATAAAAAAAATAGCTCTGATTTTTTATTTTTATTTTTTATGTTTGATTCATAGCAATCTTATATTTTTTTTTAAAAAAAAAAAGCCAATTTGACTATAATAAATATAGAATAAGATTACATGTGAATTAATATAATATAATATATTTTAATAAATATATTATATTATATTATATTTTAATATCATATATTATACTGTATTATCATAATATTAATATAATAATAATAAATTATTTATATTAATAATAATTTATTTATAATATAGTATATAATATATTATATAATATTATTATATTATTATATTATACTATATCATGTGAGGTAGATTTGGTTATATTCGAATATAGTCAAGTTTAGGATTTGATTATTTTTCTTATTTTTGAATTTATATAGACCCTGAAGCACCTCATTTTTTTTTATCTTTTAAATTCGTGAATTGTGTGAATCTAAGAGTGAAAGAGACGATCAGATCTAAACTTAACTATATTCGAATGTAATCAAATCTATATGTTATAGTTATAATATAAATATAATAGAAAATAAAATAAAATAAAGTCAGAAGGGCAATTTTGAATTTTGGATGCTAGCAAGTTTTTCCATGAGATCGAAAATGTTAAAATATCGCATCTTCCATGAAAAAACTTTTTCCATGTGAGAGGAGAATGTATATGTGGGCCCCAGCTCTATTTTTCCCTTACTTTTCAACAAAACCTTAGAAAATAAAGAAGAAAAAATTTTTCATTGTTATTTTTTTCCAACCAAACGAGCACCTAGAGTCAGTAATTTAATAGAACAGATGGTGTTCTTGATCGTCGCATGAATTGTTACAAAACCTATTTGAATAGAAGGGGGTAGATGAGGGTCTTGAATTCATATAAAAGGGTCTTGGAAAGGAGAGAATGCCCTGAGCTGACACTTTTGTGACATCAGATATGGCCTATATATGAATGGTTGATGAATAAGAAAACACGATGTCAATGCCAAATAGTTGGAATAAACAATTACAAGTTGATTGCTTTTTTTTGCTTCATCTAGGCAAGAATTATCCACTTCTAAGATTATAGACACAATAATATAAACTTATCAAGAGGCTAACCAGATTGACTAACTTTACAATGTAACCTATTAAGTTTGACTAAACAAATTTGTGAAGTCAAATAGTGAGCACTAAGACCACTTTCTGATTCTTAGGATGAAATTTACTAGTTATGTTATAGTGCAATGTATGTTACATCATCTGACTCTCTTAACTCTTATTTTGGGCACACATGAGGGGGTCTTTGTCTTAATGAACTGTTGAGCCACTGTTTGAACCTGCTTAACTCAACAGTAATCTAAGAACTCCCAAAAGTTTAGGACGTGGGACTATATCCACATAATAGATTTTTTATTTTAGAAATGTATTTTGATAGTTATGCAAAGTATTCAACATGAACGGAGCCTTATCAGAGTTTTATTAGGGTCTGATATTAATTGGATACAGATGCTGATATTTGGTGAAGTATATGTGCTTCACATGTCATGTCAGTGGAACGAGATAAAAGAAGAGAGAAACATATATCAAAAATAGTATAAAATCTCTCTCTAAATCCTCTTGCTAGCTATAAATTTATACCTTCATTGTAGCCAACCCCTTCTTTTTTGAAGAAAAGGCTGCTTGTTATTCTAAATTTAGAGTTTCAGCCCACTAATGTCTCCTCAACAAGAAGAAGTTACAAGATTCCAAGTCATTATCCTGTAATAGGGGATAACGATGCATAAGAAGAGAGAATCTAATGTCGAATGAGACTTGACATCCATTGTTTGGCATCTTTGAAAACATTGGTGCATCACCAAGGATTTAATTATTATAATTATTTACAACAATTAAAAAAAAAACTTAAGTGTCCAAATCAATTTTGGAACTGAAATTACATCCTGAATAGTGTCCAAATCAGGCCATATTGTATGGGGGAATGACAATGTATAAGGAAGAATTGAGAAGTCCTCTTTGGTGAGGCTATTTTATTTTTTATTTGATATTATAGCTGTTTTTTAGCAGTCCAATCATAGTGGGATCTACTCATGTAGTTTGGTTGATGTTAGGTCACTTGTCAGCTATATTGTTTAATTTCAGTGGATTATATTATTTTTACAGTTGATTCCTGGTATAGATGGGATCACTTATTTTGGCAACATAAAGGGTTTATTTTGCTGGATCATGTTGTCTATGCTAAAGCATAAGATAGTTTTGCGTTTGCGGAGAGATAAATGTACATGTGTGTGCCATCAAAAGTGGTTCAAAATTTGATCGCCACCAAACTTTGCCTTTTCATTGTAAATTTGCCGTAGCTTTTTCAATTTTTTTGGCTTTATTGTTATGATATTATATCAGCCTTGTAGAAATCTGAAGCAGCTTAACATGCAATTTAGGGGAAAAGATGTACCTTAAAATTCTGTGGATCCCGTGCTGAATAATCTGAATTACGTTGTCATGTAGTCTGTATTTATTTCAACTAACCATTTGAATTATGTAGTTTAGGAGATTGAACTCCCTAGTATAGTTTTCACTTCATGGTCAATCAAGAGCTCAAAATTTTCAATAAATAGGTGGATTCATCTTGCATGTGTGCCTTCTTTTTAATTTAAAAAAAAAAAAGAGGAGTTTCCTTTGATATATTTAGTTGCCCACGAATTGTAGGATTCCAACTAGAAAATCATAGCTTTTCTTTTGGATTTTGACTTTGATGGCTTTATGATCTTTAAATATCAGTGGAAATAGTTATGTATTTGATGTTGTACAATTGCTATTACTTTGAATCTATTTACACTGTCAGAATCATGAATTGTTTTTCCATTATTGTACTGAAAGTATGCTTACATGGCTTTGTCGTCTGATTTATGAATAGGCACAACAATTGTTCCAAAAGGATGCTCAAACAATTACACCAGAAGCTCTGGCAAGTGTAAAAGCTGCTATTGCAAGCAGTGAAATTGAGCATAAAGCAGAAACAAAAAAGAAGGCAATACCTTGTAAAGCAGCTGGCCAGACCTGGGAGGATCCAACATTAGCAGATTGGCCTGAGAGTAGGAACTCTAACCAAGTTACAGGACTTCTTTTTTTTGGTTTATATTTAAGCACATCTTGATTTGGGCAGTGACTGGGTGATGAGGTTTATTCTGAACACTATTCTGGTTTGTTGGACTGTCCTGATCATGCATCTATAATGGAATAAAAGATCTATCCTTGCATCTCACTTGCTCTTATTTTGTGAATTGCTGCATTAGCTCAGTACAAGTCAAGTTCTTCTCTGACTTTTATATGTTTCACAATACAATTTCTGTATTCTGTTCCTGAAAATGAAGCTATTTGTTTGAATTTTGTTGAAGGTGGTGCAAGGATCTGATGACATAGGCCATAAATACAGCAAGTATAACACTTGATGCATATAAGCCACATGAAGTGGATTCAAATGTTCTTCAGAGGGATTTAGGTGGCCTAGCCATGTTACTGTAAATATTATCTCTGACCACTTGGCTTAGTCTTATTATTTTAGTAATATGATGTGATTGTTTACTGTGTAGGTGGAAATGTTATGAAGCATGTTGATGCTTATGTATAGTTAAATGATTATATGAAATGTTATATAATGTTAGGATGGCATCAAAGCTTTCCATTGTAATATGTGCATGTTATTTTGTCCTATCCATTTTTATACAAGGTCATGTTATTCCATAAGAGTCCTTGATTCACTTTTCGAACACCCACAGGCTGGTCTACAATAACAATTTTTTTACATATTGGAGCACACACATGCTCTTCCTTCCTCCTCCCTCTCCCCCTTTCTTTCTTTCTTTTTTTTTTCAGAAAAATCTCTTTTTAGCATAAGTTGAGCCTTATTTGCATGACTTTGTGTGGGTTTGTGTGGGTTTGTGTGGGCTTTTGTTGAAAATAACATAACTATTCAAGTTGTAATGCCTTTTATGTGTTGGTTTTGTACCTAAAATTTATTGGATGCACTCATTATAGAGAGTGCATATAAAAATTTTGCAGTTCCATCACCAGCTATATTGATATCTTTCGTCTGCATCAGCATGTAGCGTTTTCTTTTTTCTCGTTTCCTCTCCCAACTGATGCATGTTTAAACCATGCTGAAGTTTTCTCTTGAGTATTGCTGATCCATAAAATATAGCTGATCCATGAATCTCTACCCGAAGTAATGCTAATACAAAATTCTCACTGAATCATTAGGAGGTGCTGCTCCAATTTCAATCTTTATATCTTCCATAAGGGTCTGATCATCTTCATTCTCCAAATATCTATTGCAATCTCAACGAACAGTTTGTTCTGCTATTTTAGGCTTGTTGCAAAAAATCATATAGTCTTTCATGTTTCAATAACCCCCCCCCCCAAAAAAAAAAAACCAAAAAAAAAAAAAAAAAAGGAGAAAAACCACACAAGGTGTCAATCGTGTTATGATAAAGCATCAAATTACTTTTTATGTGAGTGGAAATTATATATATATTATTTATATATTTAAAAGAGAACTGATATGACAATGTCTACACATTGTATTGTATGCCCTGTTATAGGATTTTGGAGTCATGTAATTATATTGCCAAATTATCCACTTGTATTGGAAAATTCAACTTGAAGTAAATTTGATCATGAACTATAAGTTGGGGAAGAATTGGGATGCTCTATCAATGAAGTTGACCTTATGGCCACCCTGAGACACGTATGCACCATGCATTTCTTTTACACAGACACATCTGTATATATTTACTCCATGCGCAAAGATTACATTTGTGCATATTTTACTCTTCATCTACTCTTTTGTATGGCCAATCACTGAACTCTGCTCTTTTTTTTGCTGTTGACATTTTAGACTGCCTTCAAATCTGTATCATCATAAAATTGGAAAATAGAAGTGCACAACACCCATTCAATTTGCGGACTTCTTATTTCCTTCTTCTGTTTTTGGTTCTTTTGTGCAGATGATTTTCGTTTATTTTGTGGTGATCTGGGCAATGAAGTCAACAACGATATTCTTACAAAAGCATTTTCAAGATTTCCATCATTCAATATGGCAAGAGTGAGTAGCTTGGCATGTTTTGGTTGCATTGCTTAATGTTGAAGTCTGTGCATCCCCATATGGTGATATCAAAGTTTACAATTTTTGATCAGTGTTCCAACTGATCCTAAGCTGTATTCTGGGAAGGTCTATGAATTTTGAGAGAATCATCATTTTCTTGTATTTAATTGTCTCCCTGATAGCTAGTTAGTGGCGGTATATGATGTTTGATTTATATTACTAATTTATTTTATTGTTTTAAATGATTAGTTCCTTATAGCTGAAATTCGAGAAACCTCAACTGAGTTTAAGTTGACTTGAAGTGGGTGCCAGAAATATCAATGAGCTAAGATGATCTTTCCTTCTTGTTAACTGAAAATTTTGGATATTTGTGATTAGATATGATATTATTGTTCTTGCTTCAGGTGGTGAGGGACAAGAGGACTGGCAAAACTAAAGGTTATGGATTTGTGAGCTTTGCAAATGCATCTGACCTTACAGCAGCGCTGAGAGAAATGAATGGTCCGTATATCTTTGTTGTTGCAGTTAAATGAGGCATAAAACTATCTTATGTGCAGACTTATACCACTTTTATATGTCAACTAATCCACTTATGCTACGAATTTTTATCGACAAAATATTGCAGGGAAATATGTTGGAAATCGTCCAATCAAGTTGCGGAAGAGCAATTGGAAGGACAGGATAGATCATGAAGCTCTAGAAAAGCAGAAGGTTGATTTTCGTTCTTCCACCCAAATCACTCCTTTCAGGTCAGCCCCATGTTATTTTATGTCTGTTCTCACTTCTTTCATTTATCTCGTGTAGACCCAAGCTCCGAAGAAACCTAAACTACCAAAGAAAGGCATCCTGCACAAGTGATTCTCTCTGGTTCCGAGTCATTGAACACAGGTAATAACTTGCTGAGCCATAAAACTAGATGCTGTTCGCTTCTTGTGTTGAAAGGTTCTTGTTTTAGATACTTTTGGTTGTAAAATGAAGTAATTACATCCATTATTGTACATTTGTTGGAGTTATTCAGATTTGAATTGAAATTTATGTCTAAGTTGGGTAACTCTTCAGTTTTATTTGCATGCCATGTATTTCATTACCAGCTTTTTTTTTTTTTGTCTGAAATGATATCACGCAGACTAAGCAGGTGAACAGTTTAGCCCTCTAAATAAGGTGTGGGTATGCTATTGTTGCCATGTTGAGGAACAAACAGTGATGAGTGATATTTGCAACTATTAGTTGCTTTGAGAACTCTAGCACAAGAGAGAGGTTAACAGGGGTAACGAAGAAGGAAGCGGAACAGATTATGTTGGGTTTTTTTTTGTTTTTTTTTTTGGCCACAAGCTGTTCAGCTAGGTTAATGACAAGAACACCCTCATATGCATACTGACAACAGGAATTTAAATAACTGTTAATTTAAAGAAATTAGTAAAGAGTTTCAAATTGGAATTTTTATGCTGGTGTTAGCAATACGATGCAAATAGATAATATCATTACTTTCTTTTTTTTTTGGTTCAAAAGTTTTAGTCTTTTGATTTTAGTTAAAGATGGCTGTTGCAAAAGTGTTACTGAATAATCCTGATAGCGGACGGTGTATCGTTAGGTGGGATACCGCCTAGAATGTAGGTAAAATAGTAGGGCATTTGAAAACGTTCCTCAAAATTCAGGTACCGCGTGGCTAGATTTATGTTTTCCGTTGTCATGGAGAACGGTGCAACAACTTAATTTTTGGGTTTAAATTACTTCGTGAGTTACACGCAGTCTTTGGTTGTATCTGCGGATAGAGGTTCGGGCGCTGTTTTGTTACCTGGGTGGCGCTGTTCTCCATCCTCAACTGACAAAGATGGGAACAAAAAAACATAAACTATGTCTTATAAATATCAAAATGGTGTGAGAAGGAAATGGTTGAAGGCCTCGGTTCCACGAGTCAAATATGTGCTTCCGTATGTGAATATATTTATTTTTAATGATTATAGTGTTAAAAGATTTTTCTACGAAAAATAATATATATATATATATATATTTATTTATTTATTTATTTATTTTTATTTTTTTTTTTTTGGGGGGGGGGGGGCTCGAGCGAAACTTTGTTCCAGCTTGGGTCGCTCATTTTTCTGGAAAGCAAGCTCTCACGAGCTACTCGTTATTGTGACATGCAACACTGTTATAATATTATTTTTAATGTTAAAATTTTCAGAAAACAGATAAATGGTAGCCGTTGTAACCATTATAATGGTTAATAACGGTTGCACTCGAGGGCCATGTTACTACAATTTCTTTGGTAAAAAGAGGGAAACTTTGTTTTCTTTAATAGAAAGCAACGGGGAAACTTTAACCGTCCAGAAGTTTTATTCGGATCAAAGTAGTCATGTTCCCGTTGACCGAAACAAAAGCCGCCGTGATCCCATAAAAACAGCTTTCTGGTGACGATAATGATTTGTCTTGCCGGAATCCATTCCAACTTTGTTTTCACACTGCAAAGAAAAGAGAACCAATATGTGTTTATGAAATTATGAGCCACTTGAAGACAATATTCTTATTACTTAAGCAGGGAATAATCATGGAGAGAAGCTTATACGTGAAGAAAGAAATTTAAAATTTAAAAAAAAAAATGGACTGCTGAATAATAAGAAGAACTTGCAAAAGAGCCACAATCAGCTACTTAGGGGCCTAAAAATCAACTAATAACACGAGGAGGAGGGTTAAAAAATAGCTGAATTCTTGATAGTGACGATCCGTGTAGAGTCAGGTAACGCTTCTTTGGCTCAAACCTGCACGAATACACTCACCACAACATTATGCTGAATCCTTGAGGCTCTCATCTGAAGACCACATTTTCTTCTGGATCACAAACACCATCTCATTGTCTTCTGAATCTGACTTGGCCTCAGCAGCCTCCACAGCTACTGATTCCCAGTGCAATGCTGTCAAATACTTCTTGATAAACTCCACAACTGGCTGCTTGTCTCGGACAATTACGAAGCCAGTTGGTCTGAGTATACGATCCATCTCAATGAGAAGGTCCTCAGCACTGCAACCCTTCTTCTCAAGGTCAGAGAAGACAGTCCATGCATGAAGGAGGTCATAGGTTCGAGGGTAGGTTGAGAAGGCTTCACACCTGTCAATGTGATGGACAACTTAGTCAGCAAACACCAAAGATGCAAATCAATGAGCACAATTTTTTGACTGATGCTGCAAGCTAGAGACCAATGTCGGCGAACCACATATGTTCAAAATTCGGAGGCAAACCCAGGTTGTCAATTCTAATATGATTTTTTTACCCCAAACATTTTTCTATTGAGTATATATATCACTTTCTACTGTCATAAGAAACATATGTAAAGTAATAAAGCACTTTTGCAAAGAACCACAACCATTGAAAGATGAATCTTTTAGACAGATGGCTTTCAAAAAGCCAGAAATGATGGCACATGAGTTTATCACAGCAGCATAGGTTAGAAATAACTGTATAAGATGGTAACCCATTTTAATATTAAATGGTCAAGAAGAAAGGGAGACAAATGAAGACTTTGGTGGGCAAGAGACTTCACAGAAAACTACCTTAGAGATGGATAGAACACAACTTGATGACTATGATTATGTTCATATCACTTACAAATTGCCTATCAAAGAGACATTCTACAATTCCATAACTCAAAATATGAAGGGCATGAGAACAATATAATCTCATTACAAAAGAATTGGTCAAGACTTAAAATCTCAGATTTCAGCTCCAAGCATATATAAAAATGAGGAAGTAAAACGAAGGTTCATCCCCACCTCCCTACCCCAAAAAAAAAAAAAAAAAACAAAACAAAACAAAACAACAAAAGAACAAAACAACCAAAAAAAAAAAGAAGAAAAGAGCATGCACAAACAAAAACATGCACGCATGTGCATGCACACATACAATCTTGGCAAACTTCTTGATAAATTTGAAAGCCCTATCAACATCCCTTGCCAAAAAAAAAGGAGGTCCCAAAACTCTCCTGTTTTGTAAAGAAACATCACATACTGATGGTCCTAACCTGCCTTGAGTGTGATGTTTCTTTGCCCAAAAGCTAATATTTTGAAGATTTATTTTTCATTTTTTCACAATCGTGCGTCCCTTGCCCAATTGAACCTAATTATTCAGGCATCCTTGTGCTAGACCTGATTGCCTTTATGATGCATAAGAACAAGCAATTAACAATCAGCTGCAATGAAATAGATTAGTGTTGTGTCTCAAAAAAGATGCACTGTTATTAAGAATCTAAAACTAACAATAGCCTACCAGTCGTGCACAGTGCCTATCAGGCCTCTGTCGTAAATTATTTTAAGGGTGTTTTGTTGATCTTCTGGCACAACGTTCATCACCCAAACGTCCTTGTCCTTGAGAGCAGCTGTAAATGAACCCATATTTGCCTTCATGTCCATCAGGTTTCTCATAGTGTTTTGTTTGATTTTTGGGCTCAATAAGCTCCAATATTTGTCAACCCTTTGTCGCCAAATTTCCTACAGGATATCAGAAACTATAAGACACCAGATTTCCATTTGTCAATGCATTTATGCTTGCTAATGAACCTACATGCACGCCCAAATAGCAGGCACAAAGGAAAATATGCAAACCAAAGATAGGAAAATACCATGTCTTCTTCAAACATTTCACTGGTATGGTGAAAATCAGCAAGACGGGGAGGAGGGGTAGTTAAGCGAGCAGGCCAAGGAGCCAATCCACTTCCCCTGGCTCTGTGCATCTCTGTTGGAAACAAGATTAGTTACTTCAGTTATCAAATTTTAGAACTTTTTCCATAAAAGCATCATGCTACAACAATTATTAAATTTTAGCAAACCCCATGGTACCTGACGATGGTCGTACAAACTTGCAATTATCATGATGAAATATAAAATATACCATAAAACCTTGGAAGGAAATGGTCATAGATACACTGGACTTGTTTGAAAATCAAGCCATGGCGAAAAAAAAGGAAACTAAGGAAATTTTAACTGGGTTTATTCAAATATTATTAAACATCTTGTGTCTTTTCATCTTTTCTTTCCTTAAGTATCTATACAGAACAAAGTGGAAAAGTGAATAATGATTTACAAACTTGAACTCAGACCAAATGAAAGAGGAAATAACTATAGTCTAGATCCACCCTATCCTTCCTACCCTCATTTAGGCTTGTGGCTCTGAATTCAAACACTATAACTCAACATTGACAGACGTCATCTTCATTCAAATCCAACTGAACTCAATTGAAAGAAGGTTAAATAATTTTAGCCTTAGCGAATCAAGTCTTCATGACTCATTTTATTCCTAGTCACCTGTAATGTTATCTTTTCTGCTTCCATATATGGAAATCATGCAATTAATGACTGGATTTAATTAATGATGAAAAATTTTTGCTATTAGTTCAAAAATCACTTAACTTTAATTCCTCATCCTATTTGGTATATTTATTATAACTTTAAGTTTTTCTTCATTTTTCAATTCCAGCACTGTATTTGGTGTTTACCAACCATATCAAGTTATGGATTTCAACCGGGCCATCCCACAATAGGAACGCCATGGCCCCTGGTACTCTTTTATATGAAAAGATTACTCTTATTGTCATTTGTTACTATTCTTATTAGAGCAATGCTGAACTATTGTGAAGCAGATAAATAAACCCAAGAAATCAGGATTGATGCCCAAAACTGTTTGCTTATAGGGGAGCCTGCACACACTAGCACCAATCATTTGGAGTAATTTGTCTGCTTTCACAAGCAAGCTCGCCTGTTGCAAGATATCAACATTCATAAGCAAAACCTACTTGGTATATGCAAGAAAGGTGCACTGGTTTTCTTATGGTAAAGATCATTCTATTTGGTGCCCTGGAGAAAAAAGAGATCTTATGGCTAGGTAACTTAATACTTTAAAATAGGTTAGCATTAACAAATTAATATGTAATGCTAGCAGCAAAATATTTATTTCTTTAATTCCATTGACACTGGTTGAGCAAATTTAGTCTTAAAATACTTCCAAGAAGCAAGGTTTCTGATGTGCTCCATATAAACAGCTCCGAAATGGATTGTCACTGAAATGCATTATCATGACAAGCTCATAACTGAAGGGTAGAAACCTGCAAGAAGTGCAGATAGGGGGATGGGTTAGGTCCATGTCTTGCTTTAGGCATATCTCTCCCTCATAACCTTGAGTCTATAATCTAGACCTATTTCCAAGGCATCAACTAGTACAGTCTCATCATTTCTTTCTGATGGAAAGTTCTTTATTTATATTGATGCTCTTCCGTGTTTTATATTTGCCAACATAATAAACCTAGGGCTATTGTCAACTTGCACTCCAACAAAAGGCCCTAACAACACAGTTTTGGTTCAACCATTATCATGATTCATCAAGGCACTTCTCAAGTCAATTTGAACCTTAACAATACGCATCCTAGTTGCAAACCTAAATTGCATTGTCAGCAAAGCAAATTTACTGACTTGCCAACTGGTCTTCTTGATTTCATGGCATGCCCCTCCCTAGAACAAAGTAGGCTTGGCTAGGAATCAGGCATTGATATCTCTACAGTTGAGATCAAGTTAAGACTTGAGAATCAAACTATTATGAACTTATGCTATCATGCCCTAATTTACAAACCCAACACAATACAGATGGGTTCAGACTTCGTTGAACTGAGATTCCACACATTAACGTATGGCAATTTTTTTGCCAAGACATAGACAAGAGTCCATGCCATGAACTAAAAGCAAATTCAGAAACTTTGAAGGTTCCTACAACAGATACAGAGAAACATGAAGCTATCATATCTTCTCTTACAGAAAAGTCATCTGATAAAACAACTTGCACATATGAATTACTTAATTAAATAATTATCATGTTCATGCTCTTGCACGTGAGAAATGTAAAGTTTAAATGAAAAATTTTAATTTGCTCAACTAAGCACCAAAATTATTAAATCTGACATTTATGACAATACTCACAACAACCAACTAGATAACCCAATAAAGAACATTAATTTCAATGCAAGTCTAGAATCGATCAATGTCCTGAAGAAGAATGAGACAGGCATGCGAAGAATATTGGTAGTCAGGTAAATGTAGTGAAGAATTCTTAAAAGTCCCATGGGCTTTTTATAGATTATAGAAGATCACTCCATAAATAGCCCATAAGAAAAAGATACTCACGTTCAGAATAAGGGGTAATACAGGCTTCCATTTTTACACCCCATACCGCATCTGGATCATCAGGTCTGCATAGAGGTGGCCGAGTACCTGGTTCTCTGTTCATATAGCAATCATTTGTTAGAGGTTTGACCCAAATTACAGTTTGGTTTTGTTTAGCAGCAATTTTCCAGCACATCCGTTCAACAAGAGCACTCATTTTCCTCCATATCTTAAGATCCTCCTCATCCTGTGCATACGCTTCTGGAGATGAATAAGCAAAATAGCCTCCAGGCCTAAGCAATCTATCCAACTCAAGCAGAAGAATCCCATCCCTTTGAAGCCAATCAATCCTACAACGTGAACAATGAGCAAGTTCGAATGATCTGCTAGGGTAAGGAAGTCTCTTTGTCCCTAAAACACCAAGATAAGCTGGAATTCCTCTCTCAAGAGCAAACTGGATTTGGTTCTGATGCACATCGTTGGGTGCTAAAGACATTGCTATGATATCAGATGAAAGTAGGTATCCCCCAAAGCTTGCAACACCACAGCCAACATCTAGAACTGTCCGGACCCTTCCTTCATTGTTGAGAATATTATTTGGGAAGTTGAGCATCTGTCAATCCAAATCAGGAACCAAATCTGTCAATAGAACCCACCCAATAAAGCATGCTTAAAAGGACAAGAGTCAAATGGTAATGATAGAACTAAAATCTACAGAATAACTTTTAACAAAAGTGTTGTCATCAAGATGAACTTACATTTGCAATGGATTCTATATATTTATCTGCTCCATAATGAAAATGAGTGCCTCCCCCTGGAAATTTAATTTTTTCTCCCGCATCAACCATCCAGTTTTGGTCAGATTTCTCGTGTGCAAGGTGAGTATGAGGTATGTTCACTTTCCAAACTTCATCTCGACTTTTTGGCCATTTTATAGGAATCTGTAACACCAAATTATTGATGCACTCAACCAAAATGCAGATGGCATAGATCTAACATTGTAAAATCTAAATAGGACAAGAAACCATACTCGACAACATTAAGGGGAAGAAAAGAAAGAAAGAAAACACGCTTCTACCTTATAGCCAGGTGGTGGAGGAATCAAACAATTGTAGCGCCTCTCTGGCTGAGGGCAATGCCTTTCATAGTGCTCCATCAAACTCAAATCCAGCTTCAGTCTTGTCTGATATATAAAATTTCTGTCCAAGCAAGGTATTAACTCAGAATGCCGATCATCGCAAACCTACACAAGTAGATCGCCACCATATTTTTTAATTTTAAAAAAAAAAAATCAATGTCAATCATAGACAATCAGTTATGATTATGAGCAGAAACAGGTAATTCAAAAACACTCACTGGGAAGCTCTTAAGCATGAAATTGTTGTCACCACCTTCCTGCCCAAAAATGGACTCATCTGATCTGCTATTCCCACCATCATCATCACTACCCCAACCGGACCGTAATTTCCTAACAGACTCTAAAGTAGTCCCTGTGTGCTGCTTACGAGGACCAAAGAAAGATCCAAAACATAGAAATAGCAGACCAAGAAAGACCACCACAACACACAACGAAGAAACCAGATGTTTAATCTGTCCTCCATCACTTCTTCCCCTCATTTTAGGAGCTGAGCTCTATAGCTGGTAGCCTTTATAAGATAAAAGACCTTATTATTCAATACCAGATGAGCCGTTTTACACCTTCAAACACAGCATAGCCAAAAAGGAGCTCACTTCTAAAAAGTTCTATCAATCTCCAAGCGATATAAACCGCATCCAAACTGATGAAAAAAACAATCACAGAAGATCTTGGATACGGTGCACCGAGACTGAAGCAAATCTGTGACGCAACAGAGCCACAAACTATCCATCAACAATTACTACATCAACCAAACATATCAACAGGAAAGAAAAACGTAAATATGAAATTATTATGAACATATTTCAGGAAAAAAAAAAAACCATGTACTAACCAGCAGCAGATAGATCTCCTTGTCAAATCAAGAAAGTAAATTTCAGCGATGCCAAAACAAGGAATCCTTGAAAAAGAATGCAATGAAGCGGTGGAGGAGATGGCAGAAAAAGGTAAGCGCAGAAGACAAAGAACAAAGCTTTAGCCTGGCTCAGGTACAGATATGGGAGGGCTAAAAGAAACACCACCTCCCTCCTCCCCCTGGCGCAAGTTAGCCTGACCAAGGAGGAACCGAATCCATTAATACCGTTTTGAGCGGCCGACAGACCATAACCAATAAAAATTTCCCACTGTAAAGCAAAGAAATGAGACTGGTCTGATAGTGACGCCCACCACGAGAAACCGTGTCGGTGCTACCCCCACGGATCCAATAATAAACAAATAGAAAATTAATTAATTAATTAATTAATTTACGAGTCCAAAAAAAAAAAAAAAAAGAATTTGCCTTTAATCCGAGCCGCATCAAAACCTTTAATCCAAACCTTAAACAACAAAATCGAAACTTTAAAACGAAATTCTCAAAGAGAGAAGAACCATCTCTACACGCCGGCAATTCTTCCATGAAATCAGTGAAGAAGTGAGGAAATTTTACACCAAGAGTACAAACCAATCAAATCAAAGCCGTGACACTTGCAAAACTGTCGGACTCATCACTACCCGCGGGCCGTTCTTCGGCCAAATCCGTGGATCAAATTGAGGAAATTTTAACCGGGAGTAGAAATTCATCGAATTCCACTGGTGGCTCCAAAAGAAAAGAAAAGAAAAAAAAAAAAAAAATCCGATCTTTAAGCAGGTATTGGCGAGCTTACTGGTTCCAACGCTGCGAATGTGGATCGGAATCTCGAGTCCCAATAAGAAGAGATGGAAACAGAAAACGCTAAATTTTGGGAGGATTTGCAAAGCGAGAGAGGAGAGGGAATGGAACAACAAGGGAAGCACTGAAGCAAGGGAAAGAAAAGAATTCAGATCTAGCAGCGTTAAATAGATGGCTTTTTTATTATTATCATTGTGCCTACTAATATTATTATTGTAGATCGATTCATTATATTATTATATTTTCCGTTCTTTAACCGGAAATAAAGATGTTAAGAAGAAGAGCTCATTTAATTATGTTATACCTGCATAGAGATTAAACTTGATTTTTTTTAATAGAAATCATCCTTCAATTTGTCGGCAAAATCAAAATGAAGTAATTAATGCTGTTTTTGTTTTTGGCTAATGTTTGTCGAGTAGCTCTCAGCACGTGTTCAGAGACAGCATACAAATGGCCATGATGTTACCGCCTGTGATTCTGTTTTCGGCTATCTAACCCTTTTTTTTCTTATTTTATAACTTGATAAATAAATTTCTTTTGGTTGATATATTATTTTATATTTTATATTTTATATTTCAGAAAGTTAAAAAAAAATTCTTATATATATATTATATATATATATATATATATATATAATCAAGAAGAATATATTTATGGGATGAGAATGTCTTTGAAAAAGATATTAAGATTTTTTTTTTTTCGTTAAGACATTAATGTAAGAAAGACAATAATAAATATATAAAAGGAGTAGACAGCAATAAAGAGAAGGAGCGATGCTACGGGTAAAGTACTAAAGATCTCATGGTAAGATGGCATGTCCAAGAGCATAATGATAGAATAAAACTAACATTCAATGCTTCATGTTATAGTTCTGCTAGTTTGAATGATACAAAAAAAAAAAAAAAAATTAAATGTAAAGATTTTTTATGCTGATAAACGAATTCAAAGGGTTTCAAATTTAATATATTGCTATAATTATATTTTATTTGTAAAGTGAAAAGATATATGGATGATTATTAATTTTTCATCAAACTGAAGAAAGGTTTAATATATAAAAGAGAATAAAGAAATAATTTATCTACGATTGGAGTGAAAAAAAAATTTAAAAGAAAAGAAAAGAAAAGGAGTGGGCTAGCTCAAGTTTTTTCAAGATATTAAATGTAATAAAAAAAAAAAAAACAGAGTTATGATCGAGTTTGTCATGTTACGCTCATTGCGACATGAATTAGAATTTATAATTTAGAAGGACTCTGCCAGTCATTCTTCATCTTTGATCTACCAGGAAATCTCTTATAATAATCATTAAATAAATATTATAAATATATATACACAAACTACTGACTCGAAAGACGTCGGTTTTGACGTTGGATTTGACCTGGTTAACGATCAGCAGAGGTCAAGGGGACCCCTAATTTAAAATCTTGGGATTCTTTAAATGGGCTCACGGTCATGGGTTCCCACCGAGAGAGAGAAAAAAATAAGTTGATGCATTCCAAGAATAGTGCTGGTCAAGCTGAATGCTCAAAGACAAGGCTGGAAAAACCACTCGGAGAGGTGGCTCAGATATCTTGCACCAATAACTACGCTTCATTGAATGGCACACGTGACGACGCCAGTTCAAAAGGGCAGATGCACCAACACTCCACCAGCTGACTTTGAGCGACAAATCTCGGTTACCAAAAGTGTCACTGATTATTAAACAGCGCACAGTTTTTCTTTTTGGGATAAGGGCTGATCGAAAGGATTGGGATCCTTTGCTATGGACATTAAAGTCCATGCATATCTCGGTCCTCGTTCTTGGATGGAAAAGCTGTCTTTCATTCATGAGAGCTCCACCATCCAATCCGAAAAAAACAAAAAAAAAAAAAAAAAAAAGGCCTCCAGTCCATGGTAGAGAAGCTGAAATGTACACCGTAGGGTGTGAGGCAGAGAGAATCCTAATCCTTCTTGAAAGCCATAAAATTATTTAAATCTAAAAAATCAAAAATATAAAAATATAAAAATTATAAAACAAAATAAAAATTTATTTGTTATACAATCTCCTATGAATTTTTACTAAATGCTCATTAGTATTTTTTTTTTCAGAAGATATTTTTAAAAAAATAATGAAAGAACAAATATGCTCTCTTTTAATATTTAATTATTGATGCAAAATAATATATATATATATATATATATATATATATATATATATATATATAGACATCATCTAAAATTTTTCAATTCTACTCGAATGAACTATGAAAATATAAGGATAGAAAGATTTTCTCCTTAACTAAATAGCTTCTAAAGATTTAATTAAATTAGAAGATAATTTTAAAATAAAATAAATCTGATAAAAGGTTTATAATTTTTCATCAAAACCTATTTTTATATGAGTTTTTGAAAATATTAATTTTAAAAAATTTTAATACCTTAAGAAATGATCAAATGTCCTCTCTTAGTTACGATAAAATTTATTAAACCTGAGCTAAATTTTTTCTAAACTTTCTCACTCCTAACCTGACCTAAGATGATAAGCCCACACAACCTATTTGGACAGCCAGGCCTCCATCAGCCTTAAATTTCATGGTCCCATGTTTGAGCATGATTGGCCCAGGAATTCATCAATGCCAGTCAATCAAATTTAATGATGCAATATTTCATTTCAGTCTCAGAATAATCATAGATCTCATGGCGCTGTCGTTTCAAGTCGACATAGAGGCTTTGTCACCTTCTATGCATCTCATGATCACAAAATCTGCTGCATGGATTGAAAATAACTTTTGAAAGGACATGAGGGAAAAATAACCTATATGGACATGATAATGTAATAAAATAAGGAAGAAAGGAGGAGGGAAGAAATGGAGGATATGGTTCAGTTATCGCAGTGCTATGATAGAATTGCCAACAACAGCAATCTCAAGTGCTTTATAATCTGAATCTCCATATCGTCATTAGCAATAACCAATGAGAGCAATATGAAACAGTTCAAATCTTGGACCGTAACAAGGTTTCAAGTCTCAAACATTCTATTATATATTAAACCCTCTATAATATATTGATCCTTAGTATTGACCCATTTTGACGACGGTATAAGCTAGTTCATTGGACCATGAATAAGGTGTACTGCAGGATTTCAAACCTAATGAATCAGCAATAGACCACCAATTTGACAATAAATGAACATAAATTTCTAAAAATTGTTGAGATCTTCCAAAAATATATACATCCACAAAATTCTCGCCCATGTTACCTGTTCTCGAGCATCAATTTAACAACTTCTTGTAAACATCATAATGTGCTTCAACATATTCTACAACCTTTTTTTAGTTAGACATCAAAATTTAACATCAAGCAATAGGCAAAAGCTTGAAATTATAAGCAAGAACTACCAAATATCAAGAACCAATAAAAGTTCAAGATTTCAAACCTAATGAATCAGCAATAGACCATCATTTTGACAATAAATGAACATAAATGTTTGAACAATTGTTGAGAGCTTCCAAAAATATATACATCCACAAAATTCTCACCCATATTATCTGTTCTCGAGCATCAATTTGACAACTTTTTGGAAACATCATAATGTGCTTAAACATATTCTACAACTCTTTTTTAGTTAGAAATCGAAATTTAGCATCAAGCAATAGGCAAAAGCTTGAACTTATAAGCAACAACTACCAAACATCAAGAACCAATAAAAGTTCCATCTAAAATTTTCAGACAGTCAACTATTCAAGCACATAATGTAAGGACTTTTGAAAGTTTACTGTCTTTCAAAGATTCACGCCTAATTTAAAGCTGTTTGAAAGGAAGATGGCATCGGCTGGCATGTAAGATAGAGAACAGGGTATGAACTAGAGCGCATTTGGTATGCGAAATAGGATACAATAAAGAAAAGACAGAGAGAAGATAAAATAAAAATTATAATAAGATAAAAATTATAATTATCCATTTACTGGTTTAACCTGATAAGATTCAAATAAGAAAGAATATTTTGGTGTGGCAAAATTTCTCCCCTTAACCATCCTGTAGGATGGAATTTTATCTTCTTGCTTCTAATCTGGCGCACCAAACGCGCAAACAAACACATGGATGGTTGTAAATAGCGATCGTCTCAGTGTGTGGCAGCAAAGCCAGCCCTGTATTTCGAGTTCTAATCATATAGTCATGACGCTAGCGACCTTGGGAAAGTCCCCGCGGAAATGATGCATCTGGGACAACTACGGGGATTCCCATAATAGCCGCTTCCGGAAGAAGCTTCGCAGAGCCAGTGACCCATTAGCGAGGATGGTGTTTCCATTGATCTTAAAATGATTTCTGATTCAAGATTTTCATAAATTTGCTTGGATTCGGATGTTTGATCCAGAAATAAATCAAGAAACAAGAAGGGAATACGGTGATCTTTGGAAAGAATGCGAACAACTCATTCAGATCAACACAAAGATAAACCAAGAAAAATGCGAACATAAAACCTTAAAGCTAGAGAGAACGCATTGAAAAGAGAACGCATCGATGTCGGAGATGGACCAATCCCGTAGTAAGAAGAGATCGAAAAGAGAGAGGACCTGGAGCGAAAGAACAAGCTTGCTCTGTGGCGTCCATGGTAGATCGGATCCCTCCATTCCTTCTCCTTCCTCCTCCCTCCTCCCTAGGGTTTCAAGAACTCGTATTTTCGCGGCGAGGGAGGAAATGAATGAGACGAGACGAAGGCGAGGCCAGGGGTGTTGGGGGCTTTATATATAGCTAATGGTAGGGAAGGGGAAGAACGGCAAGGGCCAAGGAGGTACGGGTTTAATGATAACGCCGTCATCGCGGGGTTCAAACGGCGCTCTCTCATATGTAAGTATAAACTTAGCAGCCGTTATTTGTCATTTCTAGCAGCAGAATTATTTAACCAGACAGAGCATTATTATCAAATAAAAAAATATTATTAACAGCTGAAAAATTTTAATTTTCACAGAAATAATGAAATTATTGAATGATAGCCTTTGTAATGAAATAATAATCAGATGGTGATTATTATTTAAATTTTAATTATTTGTAATTTCAATGAAATTAAAGAGGTTGCTTTAAAAAAAAAATTGTAACAATTAAGCAAGCCTGAGTATGAAGTTGGCCTACCATAATTGTTTCAATCAGCATAACCAAAATGAAAAATGCAATGAGAAATTATTTGAAAAAATATTGTTACCCAGCTAAGCAACACAAGAGGGGGGTGAATTGGGTTCTTTAAAAATTTTTAACAAGTATGTGTAATTTTGCAAAACAGAAAATTCTGTGTGAGTGTGAAGTGTTGAAAGAATGAACAAGTAGTAACAATAAGAGACAAGCATACAAATACAGTAATTTATAGTGATTCGGTGCTACTCCTTGCACCTATGTCCACTCCCCAAGAATTCCTTAAGAATTTTCTCCACTAATCGTTCTTCAAACGATTACAATCCTAACTAACCCAACTAGCTTCTTATTTCACATGCACAAGGAGCTTTTCCTTAGCTTTCTTAGCTAACTTCTTATTTCTGAGCACAAAGGAGCCTTACAAGTCACAAATTACGGGTTTGGCACACCCTCCACAAGTTTCAACCAAGTTGAAACTCAAACAACTCACAAAGAAAAAGAGTTTCAGAAATTACAGCTCCTTAGTGAGCAAGTTCAGAAATAAAAGCACTTTACACTTTTAGAAGACCTTTCCCTTTGAATGAGCTTCTCCTCTTTAAATGTTGGAGTAATGAGCACTTGAAGAAGTGTCTTGGGTAGTTGGAAGGAGCCTTGAATGAGCCTTGAAGGTGTTTTAAACTCAGCACTTGAAGGTGTTTTGAACTCAGCAGCAAACTTTCATTTCAAAAACTAGAAGGCTGAAACTTTCTTATTTTTTTTCTTTTTTTTCCTCTTTATTTCTCACTTGTAATCCCTCAAAAATGCTTCCAATCTCTTGCTAATCAATCCCATTTATGAGTATTTATAGTTTACTGTGTGATTGGAAAGTTAAACTAGCCGTTTGTGACCGTTGGAGATGCAGAACTAGCCGTTACAGAATTTCTAGGCAAGTTAGTCGACTCTAGAGTCAACTACTTTTGTTAATACTTCTGTTCTGACCACAGTAGCTGACTCCAGAGTCGGCTAACTTCAGGAAATTCACTGTCTTGGCCACAGTAGCCGACTTCAGAGTCGGCTAACTTCTGGAAGTTCACTGTTTTCCCACAGTAGCCGGCTGGTTAGTCGACTAACTTCATTTTTCTCACTGTTTTGCCATAGTAGCTGACTAATTAGTTGGCTAACTTGATAAAACTTACTCTTAACTCTCTTGTGGTATAATTTTGACTTGATAGCTTCCAAAGTAGTTAAATAAAAGCTTCAAACTTCCATTCTAAATGCTGGTAGCTGCTGTAGAAGTTGATTAATTTCTCCAAAACTTGAAAACTCATTTCATAAACAAGAAAACTCATTGAAATGAAGAAGATAATTATTCTAGCTCTCATAATTTGAACTTTCTTCATTTGAAAACCTCCCAAACATCTGATTTTCACTTGATTGAGGTTTGAATCATTCTAGCTCTCATAATTTTGAACTTTCTTCACTTGAAAACCTCCCAAACATTTGAAATTCATTGAATTGAAGCGTGAATCATTATAATTCTCATAATTTTGAACTTTCTTCATTTGAAAACCTCCCAAACATTTGAATCATTAAGCCTTGAATCATTCTTAGCTCTCATAGTTTTGAACATTTTCATTTTAAAAACTCTCAAACATCTGAATTTTACTGAATTGAGGCTTGAATCATTCTTAGTTGATCTTGGTCTTCTACAGAAATTCTTCTTTTGAATCATAAACCCATTTAGTTGCTTGAAATCATTTTTAATCATCTTGATGATTCATGTATCCCTGCATTTCAACATGATTCTCTATAAAACTCATTAGTAATTTACTTAATTATTTTGTGATCATCAAAATTAATATGAGGTCAACAAATATATTAGAGGAATTGCAAGGTAGGTGGCATAAATAAATGAGTGGATGAGGAAAGAAAAAAATGAGAATGTTGTTTTAGCAGAAAAGATGTTGCTAGCTAGCTCATGAACGACATTTTTTTTTTTTTTTTTTTTGCTTTGGAGTTGTAGAATTTAAGTAGTAAGTATAAAATAAAGATGGTTAAAAATATCATTTTGCTCTCTATTGTGTGCTTGAACAATCAATTTATTACATTATTTGAGATCAATTACATGATTTACTTTAATACATGTCCTTCAAGCAAATTGAGTCAGAGCTTGAGAAGCTAGGGCTTTGTTAATTAGTATCATCAAACCACAGAATGATGCTACTCTAAATTAAATCAATATCCTCTTATCCAAAGGATAAGATATAATGCCATTTAAGCAAACACTCAATGATCATTCATGTGATATATTAATATCATACTCGGACATCAGTCTTGCAAAATATCTAGGGCCAACCATTTATGAGATGCTCTAGTTTACATATTTTATGAACTCTAATATCCATGAAAAATAAATTGTATGAGAGAAGAAATAAAGGCCATTGAGAAATGAAGTTTTAGAAAAACGAAGGCTTATAAGTCTTGACTATCAAGAAATTACGAAGAAAATAAGAAAAATAAATAAAATAATATCATCAAGGAGCAAAAGAGATTGAGTTTGCTGGACTCTCTATTCTTACACTTTATTTTCTTTGCCAATTATGTGTAATCCTTTTGTTTGTGTTTATATTAATAAAAACATAAAGAGAGGGCAAGGTGAAGAAAGGGTAATTAGAATAATATCCCTTATTCTTCTCTCCTTCAAAACCTTATTGGAAGAAAAGGTAAAAGAATATAACCTAAACTTGTTTCATCAACGTAAGTGAACATTTTAAAACAAAATTTTAAAATATTATTCACTCACTAAAAAATATAGGGTAAATGTAAGTATTATAGATGGAATTTGGATCTTTAACAAGAATTTAGCTCTCATTTAAGAAAAGGTTGCATATGAATGTAGTTGAAATAATGATAAGGTTTAACATTTGCCCTTTTGTAAATCGTATCATTGCTTTAATTGCATTCTCGTGAATTTAGGGTGCAATCCTTTATGAATGAGATCTAAATTCTTAAATAAATTTAAGGAGGATAAGTGAGTACTTGTTGTATCCTATGTAGAGAAAATCAAATGACCATAAACTATTCATTCTTATCTTGCTCATTCTTGAAGCTCATTCTAGATTGTTTGGTTAGTAGGCAATTGAGTAGGCTACCATTATGCTTCACTAAGTTATAATTTAAGTAGAGAAAAAATAGAGTACCAGACAACAAGCAGAAGATTTAGGATTAACTGATCATAACATTTATGTAACATATATAGAATAAGAGAAACTTAAGAGCAATTTTTTTAAAAAAATAGCATCCTACTCATTTATTCTCCATAAGATTGTAACCACCTTTAGTTTGAATGAAAATTTTTGCTTTAAAAGTGGATAAAAGTCCATAAAGTCTTTTTAGTAATTTTTATTTTTTATTTTTTATTTTTATTATAATTTTTTTTTGTACTCTATTTTGAATGAATAAATTTATGAGAAGTGCCTTTATATATATATATATATATATATATATATATATATATATATATATATATATAATTAACATCTTGAATTATAAAATAGGTGAGATATAAGGATCAAAGGATCATTAGAAACCTTCCAAGGGTCATTGGATGCCTTTTTCTTCCATAGGTTCAGCGTGCATCATCATGGGAGTCGCTTGCACGCCGTATTTTTGGCATTATTAGATGTGATGGTCTATCCTCGAGATTGCCGCCTTGGGTCGCCAAAACCCTAATAAAAACCGCTTTCGTCATCTCACTCGCCTCTCCGGAAAACTGAAGCCTGGAAAGCCGAAGCGAGGGAGGGCGAAGCGGAGCACGATTTCGTAGCCGGAGAAAGATTTCAGAGGAGAGATCATCAGAGAGCGTATGTTCGAAAAGGTATTTTCGTTCGTTCGCTCGTTCGGCTTCTCTGGCCCGGTTCAGCGTAAGCTCATAGATGTGTTATGGACTCTCATCGTCGTTTGCTCCTATTTGCGTTTTTTTTTCTTATTTTCTTTTAAGGGTTATGATCAAATTCCTTGTTTTCTCTGGGCCAGTTGACCGTTATATTTCGAGCATTGTAAGATGATTTTTTTTTTTGTAAAGAACTGTTCTTGTGCGCTGAATTAAATTTCGTCTTTTAATGGAAGGTTAATGGAAGGTTGGACGGGCTTTTCTTTCAAATGATTTCTGCTAGCTTTCTTTCCGTGAAGAATATAATGTGTTTTTAAAAGATTTTTTTAATAAAAATCGTTGCTTTTATTTTATTTATTTACTTTTTCATGTTTTGGGCGATGGAGGGAGAGTGATTTCCAAATAACTGGAGTCATGTTCAGTGGACTTTATTGAATACCTGGCAATTTACCTCTTTTTGATAAAAAAGAGACCAATTTAGTTTGAATTCAATTTTTCTTCCCATTAATTTTCTTGCATTCATAATTCTATCCGTTTGTGTAAGAAATTTTGTCATGCAGGAAAGAATCTTATATCATTTCTTATCCATTACAGTGGTGCTTCAAAGAGGATTGCTGGCAAATTACAGTGAAAGGTCAAGAATAAGTAATCTTGTTCAACACAATCAGCAGTGACAATAATTTTACATCTTGATTGATTGGAATCGATGATATGGGGTATACGGTATTCACACAACATTCTACGGGCGATGTTCATCGCTTTCATGGATCATGCACATATTACTCAAATCAGGGTTACAATTCCAAACCATGTCAATTGATGAGACCATCCGCAGTTCACCTAGATCATGTAAACAAGCTCGAGCATAAGCGTGACTCTTGTTTGCATCATGACAGTGCCCATTCTTCCCAGGCCACACATTATAGGATAGAGCAGAGAAGTAGTAATTTTGATGTGAACAATGGAAGTGACAAGTTCACTTATAATGCTGAGAAGGTAATGGTATCTGCACATGCTAGATCTGTTCGACTATCAACTCTTGATGGGTACCATGTGGAACATGATGAGGCGTCTAACAATGGTGTTCTTCGCAATTTCTGTGAGAATGGGAAGCTCATTGAATCCTGCAACCTGATTAATGTTATGGCACGATTGGGTCAGGTCCCCGACTTCCCTAGTTGCATTAACCTTATCCGGGGATTAGTCAATGCTGATAGAATGGAAAAGGCTATTCGTGTTCTTCAGGTGATGGTTATGTCTGGGGGGGTCCCTGATGTCATCACCTACAATAAATTGGTTGGAGGTCTCTGTAAAAGAGGACAACTGAATTCTGCAATTCAAATTGTAGAAGATATGAGTTTCAGTGGTTGCCTTCCCGATGTGGTCACATTTAACACTTTATTTCGGTCGATGTTTGATCAAGGTAAGTATGATGAGGCAGTTCGGTTTTGGAAGGATCAGTTAAATAAAGGCTATCCACCTTATCTAATCTCTTACACTATTCTTCTTGAACTCATATGCAAGCACTGTGGTATTCGACGGGCTATGGAGGTTTTGGATGATTTGGCTTTGGAGGGATGCCATCCTGATCTTGTGACTTATAATTCTCTCATTAATCTGGTATGTAAGGGGGGTAAGTGTGAGGATGCAATGACGGTTATGGTTGATCTTCTGGGACATGGCTTGGAACCAAATGCAGTTACATATAACACCTTACTTCACTGTCTATGCAGCAAAGGAAAGTGGGCTGAGGCTGATGATATACTTTCAATCATGAACCAGGCTTCTCATCCTCCTACTGTAGTTACCTACAATATCTTGATCAACAGTTTGTGTAAATACCAGCTTTTGGATCGGGCTATTGATTTCTTGCATAAAATGGTAAACGAAGAATGTTCTCCGGATATAGTCACTTACAACACTCTCCTGGCAGCAATGTGTAAGCAGGACATGACAAAGGAGGCTATGGATATACTTCATTGTATGAGGGACAGTGGATTCTCTTTGGTTGTTATAACTTATAATACCATAATAGATGGATTAGCGAAGAAGGGTGATATTAAGAAGGCAATGATTCTGTTTGATGAGATGGTCAATGATGGCATTACTCCTGATGACATCACTTATGGTTCTTTGATTATGGGTTTTTGCAAGAAAGAAATGGTGGAGGAGGCACTGCAGATGTTGCAGGAGATGGTTAATATCAACTGCAGAATAAGAGGCAGTACATTTACGCTTGTGATACAGGCATTGTGCAGAAATGGCAAGGTGGATGCTGCTATTGAAGTTTTAAATATGATGATATCAAGATGTAGCAAGCCCAGCAAAGCAATCTATATATCACTGGTAAAAGGATTGGCTGCCTCTGGCATGAGAGAAGAGGCAATGGAACTGCATAAGACATTGATCAAGCACAAGATCCTTAAGGAAAACTCTTGAGTAATTTTAATTGGGACAGTGGAGATGCAAGTCTCCACCAATTTTGGCAGCTTCTGCTCTTGGGCTACCGCATTTTTTATTCTGAATTCTGCAATTGTTTGCTGTGTATCCTCTGTATCAAGAGGTAATAGGTTTGTCTTCTATGATTATATATTTCACTTGTTGCCTAAATTTATTAGTTAACAGTTAAGATAGTCTTTGCCCCTGTAGTCATGACAACCATTTTGCTGATAAATGTTCAAGATTGTTTTACTTTTTCTCACTTGCTATATAAAAAGAATCCTAATGCACAAGGCTCCAGCCACTACAGGGTGTAGAGAGGATCAGAGAGGCTGTTTCTGTGTTTCAAAATCATGGCACTTATGTTATAATGGAGCAACCTTATCATTGCACCAATGCCATCCAACACACACTTGCATACTGCACTTGTAATTTCCTCTTTTTTTGAAAAAAATTAAGCATTCAATGCCCATTGCCCCATGTAATGTCTTGAACTGTCCATGGAGTACTATCACTTCTTATAGACTTGATGTGTAATGTTTTATTCCAGCCTTTTCTTTTCTTTTCTTTTCTTTTTTTTTTTTCGCATATATAACTAAATCCCTCTCCAATGAGGATGGGAATATTGAAATTACAATTGTAGACAACAATTGATCAAGAGAATGGTGCATCATCAAATATTATGGTAGCATACATGTTCCTTTCAGATAAAGTGGGGATAAAAGTTTGATTTACTTGTAGTTCAATCTATTTAATACTATTCATGACTTGCTGATGCCAGGGTGTATAACTGAATCATGGACCTATTTATTGGAAGGCCTTTCCATATGGAGATTTGATGTAATGAAAAGAGGGGGGAAAACAGCAAGAACATTGTTTTAGGACCACTGACTTTTTGCTATACAAATCAGAGGTGGTAATACCATGTTTTTGATTTTGTGATATTCTTAAGCTAGCAGTCAAGTAAGTTTCATTTTAAAAACTTTTCTTGCTTTACTTTAATTGGCCCATGTATTATGTTAAAAGTCTTGCAGATTTGGGTTCCTGGGCTATGCATTATGTGTCCTCTCGAAATTACTGTTAGTGCTAGGTTCTGACATGTAGCAATGCAGTTATTTTAGGACAAGCTACCTGGCATGTCAAACATTAAACACCTTGGAACACAACAACAACAAAGCCTTATTCCTAAATACCTTGGAAATCTGATGCATGATGTTAATTTCTTCACAATTGAAGTATCCTGTTATTATTGTACCAAAAAAAGTATCTCGTTACTGGATTTAATAAGTCAAATGCACCTTCTTATTTTTCTGGTCTCTGTTCTCTTGTACATTATTTGCTATGACAGGCTTTTTGGCTAACTCATTTTGTGTACATTTTGAACCAAAAGACATGCAAGCTGATGCATGTTTTACTCAATTGTCTATTGGAACGACTTACTCTTGCTTGCATTATATGGAGGTTTCAGGTCCATTGTATGGTCAAGGGCTATTATGTCATCCCGTGGAATATTAAATAGCTTGTTATAAGCTACTGTTTGGATGGGTATAAGGTCGACAGATCCTATGAACGTTGGAAATGAAAATTTCTGGTTCAAGTATATTTTTCATTTTTCAAGATTTTGCATGTATTCCTTTGTGTCCGCACACAATGACCTTCCAAGTGCATCATATAGCCTTCTCTTGATTGGCATGTAGTAGGTGCAATATTCAAAATTGGTTCTTTGAGAAGCCATTTGTGAGTGCATGAAAGAATTTAGAATTGCAATTCCCTTCTCTAACCCTTTTCCTATGGGACTTTCTCATGCCAAGTAGTTCAGGTAACAAGTTATGGCTGATCAAACCTTCACAAAAAATTCCTCTATTGAGCTCATCTCCACACTCTTCAGCTGCAATAAATTGATCGGTACTCTTTTGCTTTGCCTGAAAATGAATTAATTCTGATATCCGGTTGCAATACACCGGTCTCTTTGATATCACCGAGGTTTCTTGCTGTGTTTAAGGACTCCTTGCTGTTTGAGAGTTTACCCTAGGGGATGCATTACCTAATCATAGACAACTGCAAGCAATGATCAGAAACATTTTAGACCTGAAATTGTGATGATACATCTGTTATGAAAAATATATATTTTCCTCTAATCCAGATATTAGATGAACTGTCTTCTAGCAAAGACTTGCATCAATGTTTCCTGATTTTATTTTGTTTGATTTTCAATTTTGTTAAGCAGTTTTACTAAAACAAAGCGAGTTCTACTTGTTTTTTCAGAAGAAAAAAAATCCCTTGATCTGTGCTGCTGCTGGGTGTGCTTGACGGTTCCTCATGATACTCCTGAGCTGGGAGGGCAGGCTGAATGATCTGTAGCAAAGATTTCTTTTTACAGTACTGTATGATTTTAATTTACTCATAGAGATTTAGTAATTTTGCTTGCGGTGGTAGAATTGCTTTTAATAATGGTGATGTGTTCTTGGGAGGATTCCCCAAGGATGAAATGAAATAAGGCTGATATCTATTTCCAAAGACACTCTTAGGGTTTTGTTATTCTGCATATATTGTATGTTAATTAAGTTATAATCTAACATTTAAAACATAGCCCGTCATTGGGATTGGATTATGGGATTTATGTTTATGAGACGCTTGGAGGCCTGGGTAACTATGGAGTTGTCTTCCTTATTTGTATACGGGTAAATTGCTGCACTTTCCCCTCCCGTCCCCGCGGATGGATATCCAAACTACTTTTTTTCGTGTACAAACTATTCTTATGTGTACCCTACGCACCAGGACTTGCACAAAGGAAACATTAAAACATCTTGTGTAGAATCTACCATAAAATCCGTTTTATAAAAATAAAAAGTATAATCCGGCAACCAAACTGCCCCATAGAGCAATCCATGCTTATTTTGTCGACACCTTACACAGGCTTCCAAATTTCCAACGATAATATGCTTATCATGTCAACACCTTACACAGGCTTCTAAATTCCAAACTAACGTTCGGATTTTATTTTATTTTATTTTATTTTGCCAGATTATGGATAACTTGCAATATTTTCAAAATAAAGGGCATTTGGTTCAATCAACTTTCAGCCCAAGGAGAAGATGGATTGTCTTTTATCAAGTTGATATTTTGCAAAGCTCATTGATATCCATATAAATAAGCATGGGAGATACTGATAGCCTGGCAACGATTTGGTATCACCATGAATGATAAAAAGCATCTCTCATAACTCATGTCCCTCGAAACAGTGCAATATGCTAGTGTGAAAAATTACAACCATGTAAGATCAATGTACTGCTGTCTAGCCCCTCTTGGCTCCTGATTTCAAGTATTCAGTGATTGAACAAGCCTACAAAACTGAAATAACCCTGCAGATTTCTTAAAATCCACTTAAGAAGACTTGAGCTTAGCTGTTGTTGAAGCGTGGTGGGAAAGAGTCCTATGACCCACAAAGACCAGAAAAACTCCAAGGAACATGAGAGCCTTTAAAGTAGTGAAGAGGTCCAACTGTTCCATAAAAGAGAAGCTTCAGCGTCATATGGTATTTGATCAAATAATACAACCACAACAGATAGGAGAGAAATAACAAACCTTAAGCCAGAAAAGCACATAGAGTAACAGTACAGCTGCAATGCCAGCATGAAAGAGTATGGAGAAAGTAGCCGGTAATGTCTGGGAAGGGAAGCTCTTCAGGTTGACTCCTAGGCGCATCAGCTGCGAAAACATAGAGTCAATTGCAACATATCCTGTGAAACGATTAACTTTCTGGTAACAATTACAAAGAATTCACCTTTGCAAAAGACCTCTATATCATAAGCAAGGAAAGACATACAATGTATATGATTCTGATTCTCATCTAATTCAATCAACAAAAACCATTGGACTAAAACTCCAGAGACAGTCAAAACTGAACACAAATTATTTTAATTTCTCCATATTTTAAGTGTATGATAGGAAAAGAAATTTGGCATTTATAGATGAAAACTAGTTCCTAGGAGCATGATTAGATATAATGCTAGAGAGCTAATTCAAGATACAAGGCACAACAAGAATTCCAATACAAGATCTAAGCTACCATGTCTGTGAAATGCACTAATTTAAAGACAATATATTGAACTCACCCCTATCAAAAATCCTACAAAAGGTAGAATAGTAAGAGCCAAAAATGCAAGAGAAAGCTCCTTTGGTGGTCTCTTCTCTGGTGCCCGGAATATGTGAGCTATCTCTTGTTTTGGCCCAAATCTTGAGTATGGGTCAACAGGTTGCGGAGGAGGTCGTGCTGATTTCTCTGGTGGTTCTGGTAAATCTAACTCAATATGACCAAGGGATCGTAGAAAAGAATTCTCCTGCATAATGACAAAAAACTTTGTGAGGGCCAGCTCCACTAAGTAAAGTTTGTTGAAACAAGAAGCGCAATACCATTGCTGCATCACCAACTGTAAGCTCAATTTCATATTTTCCAGAGAGATAATAAAATTTTTCCACCAGACCAAGGAAGTCCTGCAAAAGTTGTAACATAAAAAATATTAGACAACTGAATTTTGCAACAGCCAAGCACATTCTATGAACATCTGCAAAGATATACATGGAACGCAAGAGGAAATAGTGCTGATATACCCAAATGTGGCCATATATGTGTGTAGGTATACATGGGAATGCAAGAAAAAATAATTCTGTCATGCCCACACATGGCCATTTACGCATGTAGCTTGCATCACATAGGATGTTACTTGGACACTGGCATCTAGCTCCAAAACTATATTATCTGAGTTATATATGTATTGGATACTTGGAGATTATAATATTCTTTGTTAACCACTTTTAAGATTCGAAGAGTTGGACTCTTCCAACGAGTTTAATTCTCTAATTTGATATCAGGAATGAATAGTTAATTCTTTTTATAAGATTTATTAAGAATGTAGGTATTGAAACAACTTTACAAAATATTATTCGCCAATATCCTTAAGTTAATCGAGAAGTTTAAATGAGAAACATGTACATTGAAAAATTTTAACAATATTTTTTTAACCACCTTTTAATGTTTAAATAGATAATGTTTACATATATGAATATAAATTTAATTAAATTTATATGTTATCCTATGCATTCCCATATCTATCCTTTTCCCTCTTGCCAAGTCAGATATCTGTCCTAATTCGATTCTTGTATCCATGCCCATGCGACTGTTAACAATTCACACATCTTAGGAATAATGTGATACAGATGGGGATTTAGTGTAATACAAGGAAAAAAGAGCCTCTTGCAAGCAGCCACATCCTCATGCAGGAACAGTATTTTCCAATAAGATATTATTGCTGTCTCAGACTTAATAAATGTAGGAATTATTTACTCTAGTCTTTCAAGTTAATGGAGCACATTCATGCATCTGCTAGCATGGTCATGAAGCACCATTCTACAGCTACTGTGGTTAGATTTTATCCACAACACTACAAAATTTTCAGGCCTACATAACATAGATATGTTTCAGTACCGTTCTGTCCCCTCACTGACATCAAACACAATAGAATTTTGTGATAGTGACATCATCCTCAACTTTATATTTTTACATATAACCTGCTTAAGTTGTTTTAGGACCTATAATTTATAAAATTTATGTTTGTAATAGAACACAAATTTTTGGTACTATAAACAGACATAAATGTCTCAGCTTATGGTATACTGAATGACAATGATACAAAGAATTTATTTGATTTATAATAAACTATTTATTATACAATCCTACAATTTTGTCTATAATATATTCATTCTTCATATCTATACTCCTGAATTTTGTTTCCCATAACCATCCAAACAAAACAGGTAAATGAAAGCTTAGGCATTTTGGCCTGATGCTGGACCAGTATGTTCCCCAAATCTAATGCTTGGAAGTAAGCTTGTTTTTATTTGTAGATGCCCTATCGTTGCAGTAACCTTATTATCAAATTTATACTCATCTTAAAAAAGGATTTCTATATATCATTTATATTTAATAAAATATCCTTCTACTAAGAACCTGTCACTGTCAGAACACCAATCCAATATATAACTCCACCTCATCACAATCGTCATATAGCAGCACTTATGTGAAATCTTCAACAGACTTAAATTTAAACTATGAAAGTAAAATCTGATGCTAGAAAGCACTTTCCCATCAATTAGTTGCTGCTACAGAATAAAAACAAAGTATATAAAAGAATTTAAGGTGAGAGGCTTTACTAGAATTATTTTAAACTGCCTTGCAGAAGTCTCCATTACAAAGATGTGCTCAACGTTGGTTTCATGCCTCAGTTTGAGAAACACCTGTAATGAATTGTCTTTCCATGAAATAAAAGCTAAAATGGTATTACCAGACATGCCATTAGAGTTAGCCTAAGAACCTGGTGTGGCTTAAAATTGTGCCCAAGAGGAGTGATTAGCTGGAAAGACAGACGCAACTTCTGTAGATGGTTTGCTGCTAGTGAAAGTGTACCATCTCTTGATAAATCTAATCTGCAAAAAGAATGCTAAAAAGTGAGGCAATAATATGAGTTAATTAATAATACCCTTTCGTAACATGTCTCCAGACTGCATGAAAAAAGAAGAGCACATAATTATCATCAAACTGATTCATAACTAGGAGACTGGCAAAGGCAAACTAAATGGACAAAGGCCAAAACATTCACAAACACTAATCAGTTAGTATAATTCATGATGATCTCATGCTCTTAGGGCCTGTTTGGCAACATCCCGCAAGCCCCCTCCTCTCATGCTAGCTCCCTCCCGCTCTCCCTCTCCAGTGCTCTCTTTCCCACTGACCCCAGCAGATCTTGCAGGAACTTACCAAACAGGGCATCCTGCCTTCAAATGAATCCAAGATTTAAATTGAGACTCCTATGTTGATAAATTAAGTACCACCTTCACAACACTGCGAGGTTTAAATTGTTCAGAAAAATAACACTGCTATACTAAGTGCTGTATGCTCAACACCGAGATATTTATGCAAGCCTAGCATGAGTACAGGGAGAAACTAAAAGCCTTACTTTTGCAATGACTCCGTATTTCCAGCATCACTATCTAAAATTCCAATTTCTGCCTTGTCAATTTTGATAGATCCTGTGATAAATGCCATCACACTAGTGTGTTCTCCAGTAGCATATTTATTCATATTCTCAGGGTCATGAAGTGAGATCTGCACAATATGAACCAACCCAGCTCACTACTGATGCTTGCTAATCAACACAGAGAACAGACATCTAACTAATGAAGATGATTTAAATACCTCAAAAATTAAATTGTACTTCCCAACATCTAATTTCAGTGGTATGATATCCAAGTAATGGATATTGTTTTCTGAGTCAAACAGGAGCTCCTGCAACAGAACATTCAAAAAATCTCAAGGATAGGTGATAAAAATGATTAAAATAAAAGGTTTTAGCTAGGGGAAAGAGAAACAGATATTAATTCAGGCGCATAGTTAACATACATGGTCATGGAGCCAAACAAAAAGTACAAAGCCAATAGATCAAGCAAAAATGAAGATATCAATAAACAATGTAAAGAAATGCACTACCTGATTTTCCAGGACAGGGTCTTTTGAATCAGAACGGAAAAGTTGCACCATTCTCACTGTCAGGGGTGGTGCTGAGGAACCAAAGACCGTAGCCACCTCAACCTGAAATAAGCTCAAAAAAGTACTTTCTTCAAATCAAGGAAAAACAAATTTAATCAAATTTGCCTAATTAACTGTTTGCTTGGCGCAATTTAGTGGAAGCCCATGCAGGCATAGTTACTTTGTTCTTTTCTATTTTAACTGGGCTCTACAAGGTAAGAAATCAGCTTCTTTTAAAAACTATATTACTATTCTGGCAACTCCCAGTTCAAGCTCATAGTTCACTGTTTTTAAAGTATTCTTACCACTTAATCATGGTATACAAAGTCAATGCAAAGGAAACATCAGGCCTAATGATACCAGAAGTTGAAGATAAAAAATGGATGGTGCAAAATAGACATGGACGGCCTGCTAAATAATACTACATTTGGATCTGGAATGAAGCTGGGAATACAGTTCGAAAAAGCAGAAATTCTGGAGGGAAAGTTATTTTGGTAGTTTGGTCGAACATGTTTACTCCAGGAATTACTTATTTCAAGGAAGAACTGAAGTATCTTTACTCTCAGAGAAGGGCCTTCTTTTATTCCACCCACTGTTTTTTAGGGACAAAATCATCGTCAGCAAGTTACACAAAACTTTATGCCACATGTTTATCAATAACTCATGAAAGACCTATTCTAAACAGTGTTTGTTCCTATTCCATAGGTTCGTAAATTGATATCTTTCAAGATTTTGATCAAGGCCCATAATCTTGTCACTGGGTAATCTACCAGTCACATACCAGTACAGCATGATACTGAACCAAACCGTACCAACACTCGATATGCAGATGTGTACCAATACAATATCATCTGCCTTTATTTTTTCTATTATTGATTTTGAAGATTATTTTAAGATTTATGGATCTTTAAATTATGATTTTAAGAGTATTTTAATGTTATTTATTTTCATATTGATCCTGAGAGATTATGATTGCTTAATGGATACAATTGCGATAATTAATCACAGATTCATCACTCAGTACATAGATGCATATCATTGTATGCCCTAGTTTTCATCATCTACATCTTTCTTTCAATTGTTACCCTCTTCTTAAACTTTTGCTTTTGACTTTTGTCATCCTTCCCTTACTTTCAACTCTACTATTTTTTCCTTCATTTCATAAATTTACATAGATTCAATTATCTAGATATATAGGTGGACATGACACCCAAAGGGTCTACCTATCGTCTTACTCCTAGGCTTATGGTTGCACCTCCCTGTATCTCTTTCTACTTGGCACCATTTGATGTACAATTAGCATCTACTAGAGAGGCACTAGTCTAACCAAAACAACAAAGTCGAGGGTGAAGACTGTCAAGAAAATACTTGAATTTATTTCTAGAGGCTTTCACTGTTTTTTCTAAAAATTTTTCATTGGAGACGGTATTAATTAGCTAGGCTGCATTGTAGTTGAATAATTTAGCGTGTTTCCTTATTATTGGGTTCTACTTCTAGTAGGATTTTGTACGATATTTAACACTTGAATTAAGGAACATGTCCTATATATGCACTCCAAGTTACAAAATACTTAATTTTGGCATAATTTCTCCTAAATTTACCGATTAATGGCCTATTTTAGGCGAAAAAATGAAGGGGGGAAAAAGGGGAAGAATGAAAAGAAGGAAGGAGATTGTACTAGATTTAGCTTGGAGTTAGGCTCAAAACCCACAAATCTTAGCTTAATTTTCCTCACATAATCCACTCTCTTTCTGAAGAAAAGAGAGAAGAGGGCCACGAGATGGCCTTCTCCACTCTTATTAGTGTAGGTAAGAGGCCTAACCATCCTGAATCACTCCGAATGTAATAGAACAGAGCAGTTCAGCTCAGTTCGGGCTAGTTCAGGTCCCTTACTGAGCTGTCCTGGATTTTCACATGATACTGCACGATATGGGTTGAAATACCCCAAACTAGATGATTTGGGTTGGTTTCGGATGCCTTGATTACAACCATTGTCAAAATAACAAGGTCAAGAAAGGAAGTAAAATTGAATACAATAACTTCCAACACCATACTTGTAATTAACATGTCATGTTCCATCTATTTGGATTGACTTTATCATAATTTGCTATTGATTTCTTTCATGAAGATGACTTCCTACAACCATCCGCTCATAGATCAATAAATAATAACAAGTATCAAGTAGTTGAAAAGAGAGTAGAGTGATGATAGCAGGTTGAAAGTTCAAGAAAACAGTGAGAAAATAATAAAAAAATGGCTGGCAAAAACTGATGATGAATAAGACAACTAAAAGCTGAGCAGAAAGAGAAGCAATCAATTACCCTGAGTTGGTCCTTTGAGGTTAATGAAAGCACCGTAGATGGAAGTGAAAGAATCAGTGGAATGGATTCCCTATTGCATGCAAAACAGACAATTGAATTAGTATCTTGGTTACATGATTGGATAGGAAAAATAGATATCTGTTACTTATATCCATCACACAGATTTTTGAAGGAAATCAGGAAAAAAAACTTTCTGCTTTAAGATGACCATGCCAAAATTCAGATGCTAGGATGTTTAACATGGTAATACAGCGGTAAGGATTCTTGCAATGCCCCTGTAAACCCACCTTGGGAATACACAACTTCATGCTTCCTAGCAGAATGTTATAGGGAGTTTGTTGCTAGACTCATTTTTTTCTGAATATGGAATCTCAATTTGTATTCTTCCCATTATTTTGCCTGCTTTATAACTATATGTGGACATTTGGCACAGAGACAATAATGCATTACCACTACAAAAGGTACAACAGCACTTGGAATACAGCACATGCCTTGTGAAAGTTTTCCAATGTAGTCCTATTGTTAATAACCCAAAATAACAAGTTATTTCATCCACATGCATCCTCATTAAAACCAATATATATGAAGGTTGCAAACACAAGCAAACCAATAAATGGTTCTAAGTGCCTAACATCATCTTACATTGTATGGTATTTATATACATACATACACATGTGAATAGTGCAGCATGCAGTGGTGTTGATGTTTCATAGCCTCTTCAAACACTATACACAAGTCGTAAATGCATGCTCCGCTATCCTCACCTTCGCTCCCACTCTTGTTTATATTCCCACGTCACAAAATAGTATAAAGCTCATGAAGTTGTAGATAAGTGCATCAGATTACACCTCAAATAACAAAAATAGAAGATATGTTTATAATAGAAGAATGATCAAAGGAGATGACAGTGAGGAAGATACTTTAGTTTGTGTTAAAAGATTAAAAGAGATGAGGAGAGAGTTACTGCAATCAAGATTGAAGTTGTTAGAAACAATAAATCAAGCTTTGTTCAACACTTTGAGAAAATGAAAACAAATCTAAAGTTCAACACTAGATAGATGGAATATAAGCTGACTACTGGCATTAACTCATCAATCAGATCTTAGATTTGAACATGCTTCACTAATTATAAGATTTGACTCATCAATTTGGTCCTGCGCTCCATCTCTAGTATAATTAACTTCCAGTACAGCAAAAATTGCCATTTTACTTCCATCCATCCACTCTGAAAGCATGACCAAGCAGAACAGATGAACAGGAATCCTGTATTAAAGTAGCCAATTCTCTCTAACGTTGATCAAATTATCAAAAATCAACAAGTAGTTATCAAAAATGGCTAAACATTAACTAAAGGCAGCAACTTGCATGCTTCTCAAAACATAAGGAATAAGCTGCGAACAAAGGATTTAGGTGCTGGCCGGCATGTCATGCCAGGCCAAACTGGCACCAAACAAAGGTTGACATTACACCTATTGAACCCTTTTTTAAGAATGCATTTAATTAAAAACAGCTTTCTAAAACTTTTCTTTTAAAAAAAGAAAAATAGGCATGGCTTGGCATGAATGCTAGCACAGCATGGCACAAACCCTCTGGGCATGTGAATGGCATGCCCGCTAACAGTGGCATTTTTCATTTTGATAATAACACTGGCTTCTGAAACTTTGTTCTAAACAGATGTAGCCAAGGTATGCGTCCCAAGAGCTATCCACATACCTTAACCCTCAAGATAGACATGCAACTTCAAGAAGTTCAACTAGTAGTCTTGCAACTCCAAGCCTGGACCAGTGCTGCATCACCCATCTCTTCTTAACTAACTTTTATATTAGCATAGATGTAAAGATAATTTACTTTTTTACAAAGCTAATGATTTTTTTCCATCCCCACTTTTTTTTGTGCTGTCATTTTCTTCACAATCTTACATCACATCACAAAGAAATCAAACAAACAATCTTCCAGGTATGCAAAGAGAGGGCAACATTCCAAAAAAGCATCTTATGAACAATGGAAAATTCCATATGCAAAACCAACAAGCTTATTTTTGATACACCATGCCAATAAACATATCCTAGATAACAATCAATCCAATTATAGAAACAACAGGATTTATGGTAAAACAAGTACATGGAATCAAGAAGACTTAAATGCACAAAATTTTGCAGATTCAGCAAAATTAAAGCAAATAGGTAACTGATCAAGCAATTATCACAATATTTTACTTGCCTATTGTTTTCCAACAATGATAAGGATTCTATCTGGTTGAACAAGTCTTTGGTGGTACCAGGAATTCCTATGCAGAGAAAGAACTTTGCCAATCCCAACATTTTATCACCTGGAATCTGCTAATTTGATTTAAGAAGTCAAATAAGAAACACTTTGGCAAAAATGCTTGAATAAATGCAGATACCATATGCTTGGGAACATGTGACTCACATTTAGCCTACCGGAAGCAACTGCAGCAAAAGCAGTAACACCCCGTACTACTGAAGCTGAAGTTGCAAGAGGGCCCTTATATTCACTAGCATCAACATGCTTCTCATCAAAGTACAAGGTTCCATCATCTACATTAAGCCAAGTTTCGTAGATACTAGTATCAGAGATAGGCTATTGCAATCAGCTAAAAATAAAAGAAACACAGCTGATAGCTTCACAAAGATATTAATGGAAGATTAAAAAAGGGATAACTATATCAAGAGTATATGAACTTATTTGAGGGTTTTAATTGAGTTCTTATGCCTTTTTTTCTTTTCAACTGACCATATCAACTTATAAAATTTGTTCAATCAAATACATTTTTTATAGATGTCATGGCAATTTGACAGACCGTCCTAATTGGCATGATGGATGTTAGAAAATGCTGAGATAGCACCTATGTGGTGCTGAGGCTAGCAAAGGATGAGAAAATAGAAGGAAAAACTCTCGCTCTTTTCCACCTCTCACCCCCAATGCCTACATGGATTTTCTCTCCACCACCATTTCTCATCTCCCACCGCTGTCATCTCAGTGCCACATGCCATTTCAGCATTTTTCCCATCCATCATGTCAACTAGGATGGTCCGTCATCTCATTGTTGATGGCCATCAAAATGTACTTGATTGAATAATTTTATGAGTTGGCATACTCAATTGAAAAGAAAAAGGTATGAGAACTTAATTGAAGACTTCAAATAAGTTCATGTACTTCCGGTGTAATTATGTGTTATAAAAATTCAAAAAGATGTGCAAAATCTTCTAAACATCATTCATGATGATAAAGATCAAACATTTTTTTTTTTTTTTGAAAAAGCAGGAAATGTAATCAGCTCGTTCTCATCTTAAAAGGATATGCTATACAACACTAATACTTAACAAATGAACTGCCAATGATAAAATTATTCTGCTGCCACATTATATGAATAAACAAAATGATGATGTATGTCATACGTTCCATCTGCCATGGAAATACATTCAATATGATCTTTGGAAGCAATTTGGCTATAAAAAAAAAATCAAATCATGGGCAGATGACAGAATAAATTGCAACCGAAAAAATGAAATCATATTATCAAACTAAAAAGGCCTGATAGAGGTTAGAGTGCTAGACCATTTTTCTGAAAAAAGAAAAACTCAGGCTAGAGTGCTAGCCCATTTTTCTGAAAACAAGAAAACATGGCATCCCATCAAAATCTATAGGATAGAGAATGCATATATTGAAATACAAGGCAAGCACCATATAGGTCAGACATAAAAGCTGAAAAAAGAGTGCTGAAGGGTTACAGGGTGAAAGGATGGAGAAGTTGGAACAAAGACAATAGAAACCAAATTTCTTCTCAAGAATATAAAAATTTATGTTTGCAATATAATTAAGAATTCATGGACGGCAATAAACATCTGCATTCATTGAAAATGACACTCAGAGATTGTGTTCCAGATGAAGACAAATTCTGCAAAAACATATTCTAATAGTCCAATTATAGATAACAAAACACAAAGATAAAAGAAACTGAAAAGAATTTATGAGGCTAAAATATAGGCATACATACCATAACTTTTAATGCTATCAAACAGCTTAACAATGTCATGTTTTACAATTCCTATCTGCCAAGAATAATAAGAACGCATTAGACAGGAAGCAAACTAAAAGTTTGCTTATCAGTTAAAAAGCAAAGAAATTAATTCTGTATGAAGGATGATTATGCAGCATGATTGAGGTGATAATCTCAGTAACTAAAAATCTTTAAGACAAAGAAAGAGAAACAATCAATATTAAAACAAAAACAATAATGACACACTCCCAAGTCTTAATCAAAGATGATGAAATAATCTACGGTTGCAAAATTGTATGCAAGCAGAAATGTCAATGTTGCACAGAAGCAGGGGTTGCAATTTAAATATGCCCAACTGATCCAACCAGTTTAACCCAACATAATGGGTTCATGGGTTGGCCACAGGTCAGATCTTGACCAGCCGACAGCTTGGTTCAGATCCGGTTCAGAGTGATGGGGCCTGATCCATCAAGTCATAGTTGACAGCACAATACACAAAATTTAACATTTCTTATCCATATACCTTATGGTTCAAACAGTTTGAAAGTCGAATGGAGTGCTACTAATCCTAAACTGGTCCACAGTCTCCAATCTTCAGCCTCTAACCTGCTCTTTCTTCTCATCTCCCTTCTCCTCCTCCAGCCCCCTCTTCTACTTTTCCTTCTCACAATTACTCATTTCCTCCTATTGGTTTCTCCACCCATCCTCTAGTTCCAAGCATCTCCATGGCACCTGGCCATCCTCGAACCCACGTTGCAGTCCTCTATCACCTGCTACTCTGGTGTCACTTGCCACCATCCAAAAACTCAACATTGCTTAAAGATCTCCATAAATCCCATGAATTCACCACTATATATAGATTGCTGCCCATGGTTGTCCATCAATTTTGATGCTGCTATTACTGCAATATTGCCTGCCACGAACACTTGTCCCCTATCATATAGCTTCCTCATAGCTTGTGGCCATTGTGCCCCTTTTCACCCACCCTTCCCCCCCCTTAACTGGATTGTGCTAAAGTCAACCCCACTGAGCCACCAGCAGGTCTGGGACAGGGAAATCTGACCAGCTGATGGGTTAGATTTAGGTCAAAACAGTTAAGTCTTGACAGGATGTCTTGAACCAATAAGAACCTAAGTTGACTCAACCCATTCCCAGTCCTAGACAAAACATTCTCAAAAACAGAAATTTTGACCAAAAATTGTTAGATAGGCATCCATGAAATAAATGTAAATAACTAAATCTTAGAAGTGTCGATCAATTAAGTAATTCTCAACAGCATGAGTTTGACTTAGTAACAAGCTCACTCAACCTCATTCTTCTAGTAAAAGAGCAAAGGTCAAGCCCCACATTTAGACTGCTTCCATTAATAACTTGAGCTCAAAAATTAGCTAGCTTGCATAGATATATAAAAACCTGGGTTCAACCTGAGAGTCAAGCTGTTCACATGAGACAGCTGGAACTTAGCTTCACTTGTGCTTACTTATATGACTTAGTGAAACATACCTAGCTGAAAGATCTGCCAGGCCAGGCTTTCTGCAGCTCTAATCAAACCCACATGGTTATGTGATATTGAATAAATATACAAATATTGTCAGTAAAAGCATCCAATAACAAAAAGAGTTTTGGTAGTATTGGATTACATTGACAAAAAAAAGGAACTCGCCTCACAATCTAGAATGCATGTAAGAGACTGTGCTGCTGTTGCTTTGACAATAGAAACATCAAGATGATATAGCAATAACCAGTCCAACTAGATGAATGATTTTGGCTTGAAAAAGAGAAGCAAAGAAACAAAAGAAAAGAAAGACTCTGTGGGATTAGATGCTTGCCTTAGATTGATCCACCTCTTTATCCGCCAATGAAACAACTCCAGCAAGTGTTTCAAACGCTATCCCTGCAACAACAACATAATATGCAAAAGAAATCAACATAGAGCAGCACAATAAGAATCATCATCTGCACAAAGTGTTATGCACAGCATCTAGATCCTCTGAAGAAAACTAGATTCAGCTGAATTCAAGAGACCAGAATAAATACCAGCAGCATAAGTACTAGATTCAGCACTGCTGGAATCATAGCGCCATCTTCCATCACTTTGACTGAGTGCCTGCAAATAACAAAACAGTTAACTGAAGGAACTGTATGACCAAGAAAAAAAAAAGAAAGAAAATTTCCACAGAATGTGCAAAGGAAAAAGTATGGATGGAAATAGTCATATCAATCACCTTTATGGAATGAAATGTACCATCAGCATCTGACAAAATAACATTAATACCTCGATCCTGCATAAGAAAAGAATGGAATTAAAGTCAGAATTAAGTTTAAATAAAGGGTCAAGGATAATCTGAGAAGATGGCAGAATAACCATGCAATTAAATATAAACTTCCAGCCAAATGCTATATACAGATAGATCAAACAAAAGAAGATACAGTAAGCAATCATGTTCCTCAGCGAGCCCTTACTTTGATATGAAGCAAGCCTCCAACAGCATAGTAATAGTCAAGCAATGAATTTGCATTCTTTATCACAGCTTGAAGTTTTGATGCAACATCCTACACGAAAGAATAGTAACAAGACAGCAACAGACTTCATATAAATACTCAAAAGTCTACAAAATGGCTCATGCGTTCAAAAGGAATTTGTATGACAGCTTATGAGGATACCTCAAAGGTTCTGTCATCAATCTGGCACCCCAAGATGCTATTGACCCTTAGTGCATGGAATAAGTCTTTTGACATAGAAGATGATGATCCAAGTTTTTCAACAACAGCTGGACATGTTGCATGACTTATTTCAGCACTCTTTTCTACTCCAAGAATCTTGAATGTTCTTAATGCCTCGTACGTTTCTTCTAAACTGTAAAATACAATGCAATTAGCCATATGCAATTTCCAGCTTTCAAATTTGACTTGTTCCATGTGACACAATGATATTCATGGGTTAGCAAGAAAATAAAAAGTGAACACCATGTGATACTGCAGCAATCACAGTTTACATCAAGGCATAAGTTTCAGAAAGCAAAAATATTGAACACTTTTGATATTGTGGCAAGTAGATGAATGATAACAAACTGATCCAAATATAAATATTTAAATTTGTCTCTGCCAGTGCAAACTGCCACATGAGATGGAAACAGAAATTACTTCAAACATTGGTTGCAGAAGAACAAAAGATCACGATGAGATCATAAGCTTAAATAAAAAGCATTTGATGAAGAAAGTTCAGAATAATCTTCAAAGCACAAGGAAGTTGTATAACATTTGCTGGCAAGCATCTAAATAATAATGGAAAAACAAACTTAAATCATTTATTGGAGCTTTTGCTCCTCTTTTCCTCAAAAAAATTGAATCATTTATGTTCTATCCTTTGACTTTATTTTAGAGATCCATGCAACCAAGTCAAAAAGGCCTAAACCTTTTTTGGAGAGGAGGGGGCATACCAATTCTACACCATAAACACTAGCATGGTGGAAAGTGTTACTAAAAGTAGCTTATGATCAATTGCCAACTTTTTCCTCTGCTATTTCCTGGCTTAGGATGAATTTGCGATCCTCTATACTTGGATTTATAGTAAGACATATATCAAGAACACACACAAGCACATGCACATGCAAAACAGACAAACAGGCATGCCAACTATTTGGCAACTACCACTACCAAATAGAAACAAGACTAATCACAGTCAGGAACAAGTTAATTAATTCAAGTCCAACCACTTCAAGCAGTCCAATGAATATGGAAGCAGAATCATTCATATCATAAAACTTTGAGCTCTTGAAAGAAAGATGGAAACAAACACAAATCTTAGGCTTTGAGGTTAGGGTTTTAGTATTTGCTGTTTTCACAAGCATGTATCAAAGAAAGACATAAAATCCAGCTACTGAAGGAGACATTGCTAAAATTCCTATGTTTCATGGAAAAAAGGGCACATGATAGTCAAGTGATGTGAAATAGTAAAGAATAACTAAAAGGACTAGTAAGGACTTCAATCAAATTAAAAAGGGGCAGGTGGAAATCAAGTTATATGAAATGGTGAGGAATAATTAAAGGTTTATAATCATACTGTCCATCAACTCATAGACAAATTTGTGAAAAATCTGATGTAGATGGAAAGAGATATTTGTTTGAAAGGAAAAAGAAAGGAAAGCAGAGAATGAAGAAGAAAAAAGATAGGGGTCATTGGCAACTAAATAGGGAGATAAGAATGGGGGAAAAATAGATCAGATTGAATTAAATGAGGGAAAAAAGCAAAAACGCACATAAAATTAATTCTTCAGAACTGGATTGAGTTTACAGGAAGTTACATTGAGAAGAACATGGGAATCCAAGACACAGAAAACGGACATGGAACATCATATATTATGGCTAAGCGTGCCAATGGATACAACTGGATCTTATGTCGTGGGGAAAGATCAATGCAAAATTTAGAAATTAAGAAAAGAAAAGCTTCAAGCACAAATTGGCATACAATACCAACACATCACCTAATGAGAGAATCAATTAGGATGATAGCACTATATGATTTCAAACCTACACCTTACTCAGACACAGATCAAGCAAGAATATACACCCCCCATTCCATGAACCTAAGTTGACATCTCAGAAGGTTCTATAGAATTACAAACTACAACATCTGCAGCAGGACAAAAACTGGAGCAACAAGGACAAGCACAGCAACTGATCGTACATTAAAAATCACAAATATCTTCATTAAATCAGTCTACTATTGAAAAGCATGAATTGTCATTTGATGCTCCAGAGAAAAGAAAAAGGTTAGAACTTTTTCGAAAGGAAGATAACGGGTGACGTAAAATTCTTCATCAGAGAAAAAAAAAAAAAAAAAGCACATATATTGGATTTATTAGGGCACCAAATAGCCTTAGGGTAAAATCACGTTGATTGGGAATATAGTTCAATATCTTCCAACAAAAACAAAAAACAAGAGGAAAAAAAAAAAAAAACAGAACCCTTGCAACTAGAAAAGAAAATGATAAATGGTAGGTGCAAGAACACGATCCAAGTAACTAACCGTTCCAAAAATTCCTATCAAGTCGAGCTTGTCTGGTCAAAATTTACGATTATTATTCCAATCTAGATTAATCAAAACCAATAAGAAATTCTTTAGAACCCAAACAAGGTTTGATAAATAAAAAATATACAGTAAATTATATATTATATTTTTCCCATGGGTGATTAAATCATCCAACCTTCCAAACGATCCATCGGTCGGCACGAAGAGCTCCAACGCGGCGGATCGGTGGGCATCATTGATCGGCCGAACGACGGCGGCCCCGGAGATGGACAGAAACGTACAGATCAGAGCGAGAAACCCTATAAGCCTCAGGTTTCTGGCCATGGCTGAAGGAAAGGACGAGATCGAGAGCCCGACAAGGTGAGGAATCGATCGGAAGGATCCAAGGGAACCGCGATCAAAAGAGCAGCACTAGGGTTTATGGAGGGGACTTTCTCCAGTCCTACCCCTTGGAATCCTCTGGGCCTCAGCGCTCAATTGACTTACCATCGACGGGATTCACGCGTGGAGTGATCAGCTGCAAAGCCGTTGGACAAAACAGCGAAGTGAAATCATCGTGGGCTATGTTAGCCCGTTTACAACACCAAAGGCTCAGGGTAGGTAGGCTAGTCCATTGAACGGGTTGGATCGAACCGAATTAGATCAGAGGTTATACTTGCCCCAATCTGATTTAGATCTTGCTATTAGACCCCAATTCAACCCAATATATGATGGGGTAGGGTTAGGTCTAGTCCATGAAAAAAATTTTGGATTATACGAGTCCTTCAGGCCAGGGTCAAGATCATGCATGGTCTAAACCTAACATGAACTATTTGTGTCTGAATTTGATCTAGATCTAAATCTAGTGCATTCATAAGATCACCATAATCAAACTAAAGATATGCTCCTTTTACGCTTGCCTCACAATACTGTCAAATGCGGTACTTATTTTTATTTTATTTATTTTGTAGTATAGAAAGGATACATATAGATGGTTAAAATATAATCAAACTTTATTACGAAAATAAAAATTAAATCTCAAAGAGAAACATATGAAATCATATACTTTTGAATGAAAGGAAGAATCGTGGATAAGTGATGGGACCCTCTCGTTGAAGCTTGAAAGGGCCTTCTATTTAAATGGGTCAATGGACCTGAATCAAGATGGGTAACTATTAAAAAAAACTAAACTTTTATTCTATAAGGATTGAGCCGGATTAAAATTTATGAAATTCATGCTCAATTTAAAATATAGTGTAAGTTTTATATCTGAACGTAATCGCTTTACAAGTCTTAAAAAGCTTGGGATGGATTTAATTGAGTTAGGGCAAATCGAGTTACGAGTCTATCTAGCCCGTTTGTAGCCTTATAGTAGACAAAGGCACCCCAGTTAAATAGGATTAATGACGATTCTATTGCGTTATATGACATTTAGGATATGTTTAGGTTAATTATCAAGCAATAGCTATCTCATACAGTTATTGGCCAATAATCACTTTAAAAGGTATCCTAATAGCTAATCCAAATAGTACCTTAATTGATAGCTAATGGCTGTTAATTATTGCTGATGGTTAAAATATTTATGATTTACAATATTGTTAACTATTACTATTGAAATGTTAAATCACCAATAAGAATTATTGTTAGCTATTGTCACTAAACCGTTGATGTTGAAATGTTAATTGTTATTAGGGATAATTTATTCTTACATTTTTTTTAAAAATTTTGCCATTGTAGCAACTATTGAATCCAATAACTAGTTATTGGGAGGCCAACAGCTAATAGTTTACCCCAATCAGATAGCTTAACATCTTACCAAATATCAATAGACCAGCTATTGGAGGCCAACAACAATCACTGCCCCTAACAACTGCACCAAACACAGTCCAAACCTTAAGAAAACCACCCACAAACAATAGAACTCACGTGCACACCAAGATAGGGAAGCTATATTATATGGGTAAAATGACGTGACTAGCAGCAAATACAGGCAATTTTTATTAACCCATATCTGAATGCTTAACCTATCTTACAATGATATAATATAAGCTCATAAGGCTGTCTTTATTAGAGGGGATAACTTTTGAAAGGTCATCTCCTTTACTATTGAAAGGGCAGTCTATTTCACAAAATGAGTTATTTTTTATATTTGATTTAAAAACATAGTAAGAAATAAATGACTGCATCGATTTTATAATTATTTAGATTTTATTACAAATATAAAATTATCCTTCAATGTTTTTGATGTGATTAAAGAATAGATAAGGCCGAAATTATTATCAGTAAGGATAAATTTTTCTATTCTAATACTTTGACAAAATGGAATGTGTCCTCTTCCAAATACAGTTATTCTATGGTCTTTTTCAATGTTTGGCAAATAATACCTCACTTTAGGGGATGAAGCCCACTTAACTTTCTATCAAATACAATCTAAAAGTTGCTTGCTTTAAATTAGACATCTTACCATCTCTTTTTTTTTTTTTTTTTTTTTTCACATATTTATGCGTAGCTTTGATATTAATAAATAAAACAGATCTTCCTTGAAATGCACAAGTCAAAAGTCAAAGTCAAGGTCAAAGTCAAGTCAATTTAAGCACAACCACTTGCATGTCATCTAATGTACATTGCGCATGCCTGATCGAAAGAAAACTAGCTCTCAGTATTTATAATCCAGCTACATAGTTATCAATTTTATAGAAGAGTAGAGTATAAATGGCTTGTTATGTTTGAAAGAAACGATTTAGCAGCTACCACACATTATTGCTTTTATCTTCAGAAAATTTTCAGTTAAAAATAGCATACATGCCAAGGCCTTGTTAGGCCAGCATCGCCAGAGATATCAAGCATCTACTCAACCTTGCCACAGAACGCTGACCAAAAACAGCTACAGACTATGGATATCGGTTAGTTACTCTTTCAAAGTCTCAAACAAAGAAGAAATGACAACATATTGTCCATGATTTAATACAATAACACCGAAGAAGGTTATAGTTTCATGACACCCACAAGTTGTCTAGGAGCATGCCATGCTTTCTGATACCGGAAGGAAACATGAAGCCTGTCCAATATATAGGGTGTGTTGAGTGCATCGATCCCTCAGTACTTTGGTGCTGGCTTCTGGGTCGGAAGCAGACCAAATCGTTTCTTCAGGAGAACCCGCTGCCTGGAGTACTTATCATCAGGAGAAAAGCGAGCTGTAAAAGAATGAGGCATGCTATTAGCGAGCTTATACTGCATCAAGAATAATAAATGAAGCTATGGATGGGTTAAGCGGAATATCAAAAGAACATAGATAAGAGATTCCTGAACTAATTCTTGATAATGATGATAGCACTTTGAAGCTAATGCTAATTCTTCCGCCACTCCCCCCTCCCCCCCCAAACGTGAAGCATATTTCTCATGTAATTGCTCACTTGACATGCATTATCAAACACCTAAAATCTTCACAGATTTTTTGTTATGACCAGTGAGGTAAAACTCAGGTCATATCTTCACATACAAATAATATAAAGCCTTCTCCCAACTGACAGTGTTGGAAATATTAAGCAGGAGCACAGTAAAATAATAAGTGATGTAGATGGTGATGTAATGCACTGGCGTAACTCGGAGGGTTTCATTGGACATTTGGTTGTAAATAAGGGGCATAAAGGATGCAAGATATCATTGTCAACAGTTTCACATGCAACCTACTATATCGAGATTTGATCATCAATGCGCAACTCAGCAATCTTTATATCAATGCATAACTCGACAGGGCTCAAAAAATAATTAGGTTAACCGAATCTAAATTCATGCAGTGTACCCAATACCTATTTAATCCATTACGCAATTGATTATAGATTAGATATGAAATTGAGTCAGACTCGTGTCTTCCAAAATCAGTCTGATCAAAACCAGAAGAAATGGAATTGAACTGATATAACTTAGTTCATTCAGCCTGTGAAACTCCCAGGCCAGACAAGTTTGTTGCTCAACTTCATTGAAATAATAAACCAAATATCATACACTCTGAATGTTTCGTTCTTACAAATGGGTTTCAAATCAAATATCATAATGATCCTGTTAGAGTGTCTAATTAACAAGGAACCATGCAACTAAGGATGATGTTTTCTTATTTAAGCACTTCAGTGGAAAGATGTTCATGACACCACATTTATGAAGTAATGTGATCTTAGATCTCTTTTAGTCTTTTATTTTCAACAAAAGATTTTTAAAAAGTGAATAATCAAACAGAAAAGTTATGATAAACCATTTTACTGTACCTGGATGAGCTGATTGTGTTGCTACACCAAGAGGTGATTCCTTCTGTAAGCAAATATGAACCAATGTCAGTAGGAAAAAATATACACACTTTACAACAGAAAAGATAATGCCCAAAAACTGTCATCAAAACAAACGGTAAACAATTCATAAACATACGAAATTCCAATTTGATGTCAAATCAATTAAAGCTAGATGTAAGACATACTAATTTATTAAATGGCCTACATGTAAGTGCCTCCTTGAAAAAAAGAAAAAAATGCATAATAATAATAATAATAATAATAATAATAAAGCTAATGCTGCTGACACAATTTTTTATTCAAATTTAAGTTTAAAAAAAAATTTCTAAGTAACAATAGGCCTCAACTAAAGATAGATAACTATATACAAAAGAGGGACTGTTTAACAAGCCTAACATCAAAGTAATATTGACCAGGCAAATCATAACAATCAATAAAGACGCAAAACTAGGATGATAAGATTCAAAAGACATGGAGGCAAAGAAGTAATTGCCTTAAATAGATAGATCAAATTTTGTCAGCAAATTCTTAGACTAACAACATTCTTTCAGATACATATTGCTTTGATTACCTCATACTCCAGACAAAATTGTAAGATACATAACCTGATCACATCTTGTTCTCTTTGTTTGACTAAACAGAGGTGAGATATGTCAGAGAGACAGGAGATTTTTCTCTTTTTTTCTTAAGCACAATTAGGTCATTTATCTTACCTAATAAGTCAGGATTTAATAAAAAATAATTATCTTGAGAAGCAAAATTAACTTTAATTGAGAGAAAGTGAGAGAAATGACAAGTTATCTTTCACAGTTCTTCATACGAAGAATCAAATATTGCTTGTCACAGGCTAGGTCAAAATGCAGATCTGTGGTTCTTTAAAAACATTTCTAAAGTAAGATACTACTTCATCTCAAATTTTCTCTTTCCAAATTTGCTGCCAAATCACAAGCTCTACAATCTACACTGCTAGTCCAAGATGGTGTTCAAGCTTTGACTCCATTTGGAGTTGCGAACATCAACAAAGCTCATTTTGCCTCAAATTTCTCTCTTTCTAAATTTGCTGCAAAATCACATATTTTACAATCAGCACTACCTTTCCAAACTATCATCTGAGCTTTTAACTCCAATTGAAGTTGTGAATATCACCAAAGCATTCCAAGAAAAGTAAATCCAGGTCCAATGACGCTGCAAATATAATGTTATACTCTGCAAAATACGCATCTATGTTGGATAAACACTGGTGCCCTTTTTGACAGGACCATGCCATTGAAGCTTGTTGCCAAGATTATTAAACATGCAACACCTTGAAACTTGCACAAACATAAGGGTGCTTCTAGACACTTTTCAAACTATAATGGATTAGACCAAATATCAGAAAATAATAAAAGGGTCAAACATGAAAGAGATATTTCAGATCTCATGTTTACACAATAGATGGCTCAAAGGTCTAATATAGTCTAACCCAGTAGAGAAAAATTTCCAAAGTTCCAAATCTTCACCGTCCGATCATGGAGGTCAACTTTATAATCATCATTCAAGTTTTCACCAAGCAAAACAGAGTGGACATCACACTAAATCAAGAGTGTTAACCTGAAGTATTTGGCAGATTTATCTGGCTGTTATTCTTACGACAACCCTTGTAGCCTGATAAACCCACACCATTCATTTGCACCAATTAGTACAAATTACTTGCTAGAGCCCCAAGGTTAGAATGTATGGAATAGCACAACAAAATCATTATCCTGAGGATAATAACACAGAGCCCTTCAAAACTTTATTGTGTTATTAATATGTTTATTAAAACTAATCCACAGCTACAAACATTTATCCTCTTCCAATACATGCTTACAAATTCCCCAATGTCAACTAAATAACTCTACCATTTTAGTCATATTTCATTTTCCAATAGATCCTTCCATGCAATCTTTCCATTAAAATTCCTAGCTACCAATCATCAAAAGTTGCTTACCCAGAAGCACAATACACATGTTCTTTGAAAACACCATGCATCCTGCCTACAACTGGCAAGGCAAACTCCTTCACAAAGTTCCTCGTCCATGCTACTCTGCTCGGTGATTATCTTAAATATAGCCATATAGTTAAGGGATCTAAAGAAAAACATATAAGAAAGGTAATATTTGTATGTTTTTTCAAGCTGTGTTGTTAAGGGATCTAAAGAAAAACATACAACAAAGGTAATGCACCCCTTATAAGGTAGTGACCTACTGTTCTACCCGGTGAACCATTTCATAGCAGATTCCAATCATGCATCGATACTTTAGACAACTTGTTAAAAGCAGAACAGGTAACTTGCACCTTCTCTGTTTCAGAAACTTTGGAAGTATCTTATTTGTGCTATTCCTTCTTTAAGAGAAGACCTAGACCTAGTTAACTGAGAAGTCACGATTAGTAGCTCTATGTCCTTAGCTATAAAAGGTAAGGAGGAGGTGTAAAATCAGTTTTGATGATTCCTTCCATTTTATATTTGGGCCAGACAAATCACCCCTATTCATATCGATAATTGTTTTTGGGAACATAGATTAGTTTCCTGCACAGATTTCCTACACAGAAATCTGAATTTTGTCCCAAAGTTCAAATTTCATAGGGATGTTAGCATCTAAAGTTTTTTTGATTCCCTTGCATATTCTGTGTCTGATCATCCTGATCAGATCTGCACCAGCAATGACCCAATAAATTTGAATTGGCCAGCTCAGGCAATACCTGAAGCCCATATTTATTTTATCCTCATCAGCATTATTTACAGACAAGAACACCAAAGAGATATTTTTCATTATGCACGATTGGGGATAATTGGGGATAGCTTCCCAAAGATACGGGCAAATTTTTCAGATCTTTAAATCATGTCCCGCTATCATCAGCAAATTATACATGAGGAATCCTACCAATAAGCATCGATCTTTCATTAAAAACACAAAACCATAAAATAACCCTCAGCCAATATTATCAAGGAAAGCCAAATCTTTGAAGCCTTGAATAGGTTCGCTGCATATAAATTTACAAAGAACAGTAGGAAGTCATCTTGAACCGCATAATCGTCTAAATACCAATCTAAATCGAAGAAATACAGAGCCACAAATAATATAAAAATCGATAAATCAAATTAAGAGGGAGCGAAAGGAGCTACCTTGGTGGTGTAAACTTTGTCGCCATTCTCATTTATGTAGAATTGAAGATACATGGCCGCGTGCGTTGAAATGCTAAACTCTGCAAAAATCCAATATGTTCGACATAAAAAAAGAGATTTAAACAGAACGACGTGCGTCGTTTTCCTCCTCCGGACCCAAAAAAATTGAAGCAATAAGAGTGAAAATTCTTTCAGCTGTTTTAAGGCTAATTAAAAAATTGCTAACGATTAATAGGTTTTTTTTAATGTGGATTCAATAACTTAAAGAACCTCCAGAGCCAACCCCCAATCGTAGATAAGAGATCTACAGCGAGAATAACACACAAAGTCCTCCGTTCCTTTCGGTTATAAGATCCATGGAAAGCTGAATTCGATGCAAAATAGAAGAGGAAAATAAAGGAACCCAAGAATCATTGGGGGAGGAAGAGAAGGCGCACCTTGCGAGCGGAGAAGCTCCCGGCCCCCGACGCCTAAATATGGGTTTAGGGTTTTAGCGCACCGGGTTTTGCCCTTTTAAAGGGGCAAAAGAAATTCGTATAAAAAAAAGGGTAAAAAATTGAAACTAGACCACGTGACTGGCACGCCGGCGATGGTCGTCGTTTTGCGGGGTAGGACGTAAGCCGGGTAAAAACGCCGTGCGTTCCCAACCAAGGAGGCAAGTTTCACGTCGCCTCCCTCGCCTCGAGGGGTACCGTCAAAAGGGAATAATTACAGCAGGTAACTTAACTGGGGATTTTTTTTTTCCCTAAAAAAAACTTGTTAGTGAATTTTAATTATATTTTTATATTTTTTATTAATAATATAGTATACTAATTCATAAAATCTGTTCAAATATATTTTTTTTATGATCGCCAATACTCGCTTGACGAATCATTTTAAGTAATATGGTGGATTTTTTAAAAAAAGTTGAGATGGTATTATATAGGGTAAAAAGTGAAAAATGATGGCAAAAAATAATTTCATAAGAATAAGAGATGAAAAATAAAATAGTTCTTTTATTTTTCTTATTTTTGGTCAGCCAACTTTAATGTTCTTAGCATTTTTTTTACTTTCATTGTTGACGATCAAAAATTAATATACTTAATTAAAATTTTAAAAAAGCCCACGTACTCTCATTATAATTATTCATGTCAGCAAATGTAGGCTCTAATAAGATGTGGTTCGCATGCATTGCAGATAGATTTAATATCTTTGAATTTGATCACAAAAAAAAATAAAAGTAGAATATTCAGCTAACCTAATCTAACCCTCAATTCTTTTTTTTTTTTTTTTTTCTTACTCAAACTAGGGACAAAATCCAATAATAAACCCTAGTAATGAGTCCTAACAGCATCAATCATGGTGTGAGAGAGAAATAAATAATAAATAAAATCGTCAGCAATCGTGGCAGAATTAGCCTAGAGATGCACTACTTTGTTCCCTTCTCACATTGCATAAATAAATTTAAAGAAAAATAGAGAAGCTTTAACAGTAGCAATGCCCCAAAGAGGGAGACAATGAGCACATAAATTCATTAATGATAAATCTATTAATCTAAAAGGATGTTTTGATGTTATAAAATGCAAAAAATATTTATAAAAACATAGTTAATAATTAAAAATAAAATATTATTTTTTAAAATTTTTTTTTGAAGATAATAAATAATAATAAATATTTTAAAAATATTTTTATTATTTTTCATTAACATAAACAAACATCAAAAATTAATATTAGAGAACTTAAAAGTACAAAAATAAATAGTATTTCTTTTAACTTTTTTTCATCTATATTTAAGAGGCATAATTTATAATGAAAATGAAAATAAAAAATAATTTTTGCTTTTACTTTTCAAATGCATTTACTAGAAATTATAAAATAAAAATAAATATTTTTAAAAAAATAAAAAATAAAATAGAAAAATAGAAAATATTTTCTTTTCAAAGGTAATAATCAACATGGGAGCACATAGAAAGAAGAGTTTAACATTTGTCGTTTGATATCTGAATGCATGCAGCCGGACCATCGCCGGCGTGGTGGAACCCCACGCCATCTTATCAGAGAAGAAAATAAAAGAAAAAGAAAAAAAAAAAAAAACTCCTGAAATCGAAACAAATAGAATGAAATCACAACCGTTCTTCTTCCCCTTCCCCCTCGGGCTTTGTGGAGGTGGCGTTATCCGACGCCGATGAGGGGTTCTTCGATCTGGACGCTCGGACGGAATCGGCGCTGCCCATGGAGCCTGCCGAACCCTTGGATCTCCGGCGCGACTGCTTGGGGATCGCCGGCAGGTCCACCGCGCCGGCAGAGGCCTCGCCGTCCTTCTTGCGCGACCTCCTGCTGCTCCTCCGGGAGCCCTCGGAGGGGCCGTTGACGGAGACCGTGCCTTCGGACTGGTGCCGGCGCGAGCGGCGGGGCCGCGGGGCGTCGTTCGCCGTCGGCCTCGGCATCATCTCGCCTGACGGGTTGTCTTCGATTCCCGCCAGGACGTTAAACTCTGAATAAAATAAAAAATAAAATAAAATAAAAAATCACATGGCTAAAAAACGCCTTTGCTTCTCAAATTTTTCGCTGTAAGATCATTTTAGCCCTCAAACTTTTCCTTCTTATAATTTAGTTCCTTTAGTTTGAAGAATATTTATTGTTAAAATTAATAAAGTAATTAGCATATTATCCCACCAAACTTTCATTAAAAATTTATTTTAGCATCTAAAATTTAAATTATTATAATTTATTCTTTTTTAAAAAAATATTATATTTTTAACATTGCATCAATTAAAATTAATAAAATAATTAATATATTAGCTTAGCACTAATACAAGGGCTTTTTAATAGAGAGACATAGTAATTTTTCAGCTAAATTTAACTTATCTTGTAAAACAAGTAATAGAAATGTAACATTCTTAAAATTTTAGGATTTAAACGGTAATAATTAAAAATTTAAGTGAAAGTTTAAGGATAAAATATTTTTTTATTTTTTTAAAAAAAAAATTTACGTCGATGGCTAGAAGGTCATCTCAATCTTTAACACATTTAGTCGTAGAAGCTAACCTTGAGAGCCCCATGGTGTCCCATTCTGATTAATGGTATCGAGTGGCGCCGAGTGGAACTCTTTCATCTGTTCATGTTCAAGGAGGAGAGATGAAAAAGAGAGAGTGATGATAATTTCGTAGGACTATTTTCAAATGGATTGGATGGTGAGTTACCCAGGCAGGAGCAGCCATGTTAGGTCCGTCGCCTCCAATGTGTGCCACGTGTTTCACGTCTGTGGGAAAGCCTATCTGCATTTCGGGCTCCTTACCATCTGCATGCATGAATTTTTACGTTAGAGGAAACTGAATTGAACCGAATCCAAGTCATTCCAAAGCGAGCAGATGGTTGGTGGTAAAAGATGGCATACCAAATATTTGGGAAATGTAGCGTAGGGGCTTCAAGAGTCCCTTCTTCATCCTGGTGGTAATCTACCTGCTGGGGCAAGGGATGTTCTTCTGACCTTTTTAAAAAAAAAGAAAGAAAAATAAAAAATAATACTGATATTTACTTAAAATTCTTATAAGTAATAAGTAATAGGGGATGATCATTAAGAAAAAAAAAATATATATTTTTAAAAAGATCGATGTTATTATGATTCATCGTATCAATGCCGAAGGATATATTGAATATCGATACGCTTCTCATTGGTTCAATAACAATATAGTATGGTACATTGCAATATAGCAGTATACCTATCAGAGCAGTATATTATTATAGCTACATAGAAATTTATAATTTGAATAGTTGGATTTTATTAATTGGTCATCCGAGTATCTTTCCAACGTGAACATATGTTGGAAATCATTAAGCATTAATAAGCTTTCAGATAAGGGCAATTTTACAGAAAAAAAAAAAGATGAGGAAAAAAAGCAACACTAAAGGCAAATGTGGAGAAAACTGAACAAAATATTGTAATTCATGTATATGTTCTCTAAAAGCTCATGAACATAGCTCATTCTATAAAATTATCTGAAAGTGAAGTTCTTATTGCAGATGTCTTTGATTAAGTAGCGATCATTTATGGGGATGCCTTGTTCTTAGTTGATATGCATTGAGTAATTTGAAGAATAGCATTGATGTTGAAAATAACAATATAGAACCTAAAAAGAATTTTTTTTTTAAAAAAAAAATCTTGTATTGAAACCACATTAAATATTTTTGAGAAAAAACTTTTTCATTATTCTTTTGTCATAAAAGAAGTGACTACGATGAGAAGGCTTTAAAACGGTTTAAATCCAGAATCTTGCAAAGGATGTCAACTCCATAACAAAGCCAAGTCCCCTGGACAATGGAAAGTCCTTGATTATATCATTAGTTTACCAACTCAAATTGAACTAGAATTAAAGGTTTTAAGCAAAATATAAGGTTCTTTACGAAGGCAATTAAAACAAGAAAAGCCTTAGACTATGGTTAACATAACTAGATCAAAGTAAAAATGACAGATCTTCATGAATAATAAAATAGAAAACACAAATTCCTCCCCACAGCAATGCATCCAACCAAAAGTAATCCAGCCATACCTCAGCGGACAAGGGCGGCTGTTCAAATTCTGTCGCCAATGATGCTTTGTGATGACCTACAGAACAAGCACTGGATCCCTTGCTTGAGATCTTTCTTCTACCACTTGCCCTTGGAACGAGGAGGAAGAAGGAGGAGAAGAAGATGAATTACGTCATGATGTCCCAATGAAAACGAATGCCATCTCCGGCCCCCAAGGTGACGTTTATTTCGTTTCCGGCACCTTGAGATGGAAGACGGCCGATTGAGAGGGTGAATGGACTCTTAGACGACAATTCTAAGTTTTTCTAAATCTTTCTTTTCTTTCATTCTATTATTTTTTTTTAATTTTTAATTTTTAATTTTTATTTTTAAATTTTTGCAGCCATGGATATGGGTGGTGCTTGCCATTCTACGCTAATTATAGGTCTTGGCACGGATAACGGGAAGAATGGGTTGGAGAATTGGAGGGCGAGCATCGAAGCGAACTTCCACTTTAAAAATAGGCATTCGGACTTTGTGGACCAAGTTGACCTCCTAGTTTGGAGAGGATGGATGTCGCTAAAACGAGGGTCTGTGGGATGTTTTGGGCGACAAGGATCCTCTTCCTCATCTAATTTAGACTACTACAAAGGATGTTTTTGGTTTGCAAGATCTTTCTTGTTTGATCAGCCCATCTCATGTACCTACTAAAATATTTTTCAATAAAAATAATTTTTTTTTGTTTAAATAAATAATAAATGTTAGAGAAAGAACTTGATTCTTCGATCTATTATTAGTAATCACATGGTTAGAGAGAGGAGTAACGCAAGGTGAAGACGAGCCTCACATGCCAGCATTGATATATTAGTGGAGTTAGTATCATATAATGTAATAGATGTTATAGGACTCTTTTAGTGGCTTCTTTTAAACAAAGAATAATTAGAGAAAAATATGAAGCAACCTATTTTGTGTTGCCTTGAAAATATAAATCAATATTATTTTAAATATAAAGCAAACACTCCCAAAATATTCAGTTGGTTGGAATGGTCTTTCCAAGTTACTAAGATATATTTCCAAGTTATTTTAAATATTTCTAAGCAATTTTTTATTCGCATGCATTCTAAATGGCATATGATTTCTTGATGCCATATTTCCTAACCACGCATGGTGCATCTGCATTATGGTATTTAGATGAAGCCAATAGCAACAAGCTCCTTAAACTTCTTAAATCTTCCCCTTCCTCCCTTTGAAACTTGGCAACCATGGTTGCCATGAGACATCACCACTGACTAGTAACTATAGCCCAGCAACCACATCAAAATTATAATTAATCAGTAATGATAGAGCTGTAGATATGATAGAGCTGTAGATTTGTTGGAGAGATGTATTGAGTGGATGAGAAAATCATATGCTTGTAACCATAAAACCAATACCAACAAACTATTACTTCTAGATGCCAGCCAGTAATCGATTTAAATCTTAACCATCCATTTTTTTTTTTTATATATATATAGTTTCACTAATCATTCTAAGTTATATGTGACACTTCCCATCTAGCCCAAGTTTATTACTCCTGTTCGCAACCAATGATTTTTTTTTCTCCAGTATAGACTTGCTGCTGGCATGCTGCAATGCATTTGATAAGAAGCTGCAAAGGAAAAGCGTGTGAAGTCTGATCACCTTTCCACAAGGACGGATCCATGCATACATATTTCAACCAAAAAATTATATAGACCAGAGAACTACTTGTTATTTGTAATGCCAGTTTCATTATAAGAAAAGAACGCGTTACTGCTCATAAAGTTCAAGCAAATATCTATATGGACGCGTTATTTACCGTCCAATATTTCACTTTAAAGCAAAAATGAAATATAAAATGGGTGACTAAGAAGTGATCACGATAGATACGATCATGACAGGACTTCTACATCAAGAAGCCTTAAGATCATCCAGACCAACACTAGCCTGCAATAAACAAAATACAGGTACCTCGATCAACACATGAACAAGATAAGAACTGCTCGATCCACAATAATGACACGGCAAGAACTTACCAGAAAATTGTGGTTCTCTGCAAGAAGAGGAGCAAAGGTCGTGCAGAATTTCTCCATGTCTGCATTGATGTCACCTGAGCCCCCAATAACCTCCATGAAATTCTTCCTGTCAGGAGCAAGTTTCATGGCAACCTGTAATCATGGATGCAATGGTAATCCAGTTACAAGCTACCAAAAAAGATCACCATGCTGATAGCTGAAACCAGTCAGAAGAGGGAGATCAGGATATACAGAACCAAGACATATTTCTGGGAGGTGGTGGCAGAGGTTGACCCAAGATCAACAATAACAAAGAAGAGGGTATGTCAGATATTTGTAAAACACTGCTCATATCCTGGATCGATTGAATGATGGCTGAAGCAGGGTCCAAAAGTATGACCAAAGTGCAAGAATGTAATTTCCCGTAATGACCATGTAGCACAACTTTTAGCATTAAATATCTAGACGAAATATTCTTATAGATTTATTTGTCAACAATATGAAGGCATTTGGTAACCTAAATGAGAACACCGATGATCCTAAATCACTAATGATCCTTGTCCTAATAACCTAAGATCACCACATTTGGTACGCTATGTCTCAGTGATATAAGATCTTCGAATATTCACAATTTAACTTGTTTGGTATGCCATGATAAAAAAGCTAAGATTATTAATCATGTAAATACCAAAACTACCTCTAATATATTTTACAACTATCATGATAATTTATTATTATTTTATATTATTTATTATTATAATAATATAACATAATATTTTATTTTATTATAATAATATCATAATAATACATTATATTATTAATATTATATATAATGTGATATAATTATATTATAATCATATAGTTTTAAATTATATTCATATTAATATGAAAATAATATTAGGTATTCTTTTTTTCTATGGATGAGGAGTATTTTGATTCCTAAATTTCAATCTAAAATCATTGTCCTTAGGCGATCTTGAATATCCATCCTCAAGGATGAGTACAGGATCATTAGATTGAACGATGATTTTAAGGAAGGTCATTTAGAATCTCTAGGATATAACCAAACATGATGATCTCATTACCTTCGTCCTAATCACTAGTAATTTTAGGCGGATCAACCTATATCAAACGCCATCTATATGAGTATTGAAATTAGGATGGCTACTTCATTACCAAATTATTAATTTTAGGCTTAAACATACAAAAAAGGTCTGCAGGGAAACTGAAAAATTGAGAGCAAGTTGTCAATTTTCCTTTGCCATATCAAAGGCTTTTTCATATTAAACCATACGCATTTCATTCTAAGGGGGAAACCGAGAAATCAAGCATAGTTCTAATTCAATCAAGAGTAGTTTCAATTCCTGTGGTGGTGTCAAAGTTTGCTGTCCTGATCATGCATAAATGTTTTCCTTTTATATCACTGCTTTAACAATTCTAATTTTACAAGAAGAATCTATATGCATTACCGTAAAGCTAGAACTAGCCAGCCAGCCATGCCATTTCTTTAAGGTCTTGCTGTAGGAATCTGTGCAGGCCTTTGACATAGCCCAATCTGGATGCTCAAGCAAGTTGCGGAATAATTCCACCAGGAAGTCCATGGCCCTAAATAGATGGAGACATGCAAACAATGATACTTTTAGATGGCAAATATAATATAATAAAGGAAACCAAGGAAAACAGAAAATTGGAACAAAAACAAGCACTTAAAGGCAAATCTACACCGATTAAAAGTGCAAAAATGAAAAGGTCCCATTTGAAGGTGTGATACGCCACACAAGTGATGTGGAATACCTTGTTAACCACAGAAGACCATTGGTGCAGCTTGAGGAGCCTTTTGCTGTTTTAGATTCTACTTCTACTTGCACCATGCCGTACAAATGTTCAAATTTTGAAGGATCAGAAGCATATTTAGATTCCAGCCTCTGCATAAGCAAAATCAGAAAAACATATGTGAAGGTTTTGGACCAAAGAAGCAGAGACAAAAGGGGGTACAAAGAAAGATGGATCAGAAAAAATAAATTCTCAGAATGTGCAGGTTTCATGGCCTGGAAGATCCTATGATGAATAAAAAGGGTATCACTAAACTGTACCTAACGTGGTGCAGAATTTATTGCTATCCTACCAAAGCAATCAGGAAATAAGTCCTAAAAAATCATTATGTATTTTTGATTCTTTTATCAACAAAAATGTGAAAGAGTTCTTACTGATATGTTGCCTCCTATATCTGACTTTACAAGCGACATAGCAGTTCCAAATTTATCTGTAAATGCAACAGTTAAAAAAAAACAAAAAACAAAAAACAAACTCGGTCACATGCTCATGAAAAATGACAACAGGCTGTCTCAGTAGCAAGCCATGAGAAATTTATGGCTTCTGGCTAATGCAATTATGAAATGTCCAAAGAGGCAGCATGCTCAATGCACATAAAAAGAAATCAAATATTTGCTCATTTCTCAAAAGCACCATCATCCAAGTTAACAGTCTTTCAGTAATAACTCAAGTTAAATATGTATGATATTTATTCAAACCTTGTATATGAATGGAGCAACTCGGGAAATCAAAGGTGATGTTCCATTGCAGAATTGCTCAACAGTTACTATCATCTTAAATTCTCACTCCAGTTACATACGATACAAAATTTAGGTCTGTATTCTGAAAGCGTCTTTGTCTGTCGATTAACTCAACAGATTGATTTTTCTGGTCTACTTGTATAACCTTCTTGCATGACAAGTCCATAAAAAAAATTAATCTATTTTTCTTTCACCATCACTAGTCTCTTTCTTGCAGCTCTTCAGCACATCTCTATTCGTTGGCTACATCAATTTGGTGTTATCACCTAATGGCAGGACTTGTGACTACTTGGAACAGACCTGAATGGCAAATCAGAAGGAGAAGACCAGGCATATTGTTGACAGTGATATGATGACCAAAAGCTGGAGAAGACATGAGAAAAGCTTTCTAAATTTCAAGACCTAATTACAAAGCATTATTGCGCTGCCGTCCATTTTAAAGCCTTTCTATAAATGTATGCCCAATGTCTCATGGCCTATGGATACATCTAACCAAGTATTTAAGCATTGGTTGTACTGGCCTGTATTGGCTATTTGAAACCAGACCAGTGAAGGAATGGCACTTGGGGCATCATTCATATCAATACCCAGAAAAGAAGAAGAAGAAGAAGAAGATGAAAACAAAGAAGAAGAGGAAGAAGAAGAACTGGTGTCAGTTGCTACCATGCCGATATCGTTCTATGCTAATACCCAACCGATAAAGATATGAATATTGAGATGTAAAACCTTGCATCTAATCACTAAATTTGACAAAGTTTTATACTCAACATTACAGCAAGTGAAATTTGTGCAGACAACTTTACGGTGTAATTTAGGAAAATGGGAGGAAACATTGAGGCCATCATCAAGTCGGTTCATATTTTCTAATAACAACAACAATAATGCTTTAATCCCAAATCTTAAACTAGTTGAGGTCAGATATATAAATTTTTTTTCTCTATTTTTGTAAGATATACAGATAACAAGCCTTTCTTTATTACTTCCATCCATGAAATTTTCAGTTTACTTCTATACCTCTTTCATTCCTTGTATATTAAATCATTCTATACTAGTGCATTGCTAGAGTTACATTATACATGCCTAAACACTCTAACTCATCCTTCTCTCAATTTGTCCTCTATTGGTTCTACTTCCACTTTCTATGAATGACTTAAAAATAAGAAAAACAATGTGCATCTTGGCAAAATTTTTCAGCACAGATACTGCATTATGCACCTGTTAATTTTGTTATCTGAACCACTGCTGCAAAGAATTGTCATCTTAATTAATTTTTGTTCCAATTTGTATGACCACAGCAATATGTCTAGTCTCAACAAGTGTCAGTTACAGGCTAATTTAGGCAATGTTAGATCAGCTACACACAGACTGTAGCATCCGTAAATTAAACTCTGTCAAGGATGAACATGTCTCTTTGTGTCTGTCTGCACTTAGTCACAAAGACATACAAAATTTCTTCATGGAATTACTTCTGAAAGAGACATTTAGGTCAAATTAAAATCACAGGAAATCTTACCGAAACCTCTGGTGCAAAAGACAGGAAGATGATAGCATGCTTTACACATAATGAGCAATTAGATGTAGATAAACAATTAGTCAAGATTAGTTCTTCAACATGATTTGACATACACAAAATTAAGGACTATAAATTCTCTAATAAAAGAACTATACACAAGAAAATGAAAATAAAAAACACAAAACTAGAGACCAGGTTATTAAAATGCACATATACCTAAAATCAGGCTGTCCCAACTCAGTCTGGTCTGGACTGATCCAGCTCAGTTTGGATACAGCATGTTCCATAAAAGCGTCCAACACCATCCATACAACAAAGCACACATATAAAGGCAAGAAGAGAAAGAGGTTCCACACCGTGTGGGACATTAAAGACTTCTGCAAAACTAGCTATCCAAACAGGCCATTTAACATTCCCATCCAGAATGTAGAATGTAAAGTAAAAGGTTACCACACTCTGGATAAATTTGTCTTCTCAGCAATTTAAACCTTCATGAAAGATTCATTTACCAATGATTGTAAAGAGATGAAAGATTCATTTACCAGTGACAGCAAGGCACTGAGTGACCAACATCTTATATTCCAAGCCTTGAATTAGGGCTGCAAACAATCCAAGCTGCTCATGAGCAGCTTGAGTTCGGCTCAACACCAGCTCATTCAGGCTCAGCCTAGTTAGAAAATGAGATGAATTCAAACAGTTTTGAGGGCTTAGCTCAGATCAGCTCAGTTGATAAACTATATGGAACCTAGGCTCAGTTTGATAAAAGCTCAATAAGAGCTCATGCAAACCAAGCTTGAACATCTTGCGTTTTTTTAATTATTATTATTATTTTTAAAAGAATACAACAATTTGCATGCTCATCTTTCTAGCAATAGTTGCATGCCCAAATACAACCTTGCCTAGGAGGCAAGGAGCAAGTAAATAATATCATTGATGATTCTTTATGATTCTCTCTCTCTCTCTCTCTCTCTCATGTTCTGGTGGTGAAAGGAGGGGTGCAGCATCCATTTGAGAAAAGGACCGAAAGGGTGGATTAATTGGTTGATTAGAGCACATAAGATTTTCTTGAATGTTATATGTGACATATGGCGAGAAGCAGTTGCAAACTGACAATACATGAAAACCTGTTCCAGCAAGGAATACAGTAAGAAAGGGAACTAGATAACATAATGTAGGGAATATTTCTGACAACCATCTCAATGCAATGAGTTTTGTATTCTTGAAGACCGTGCAAAGACATAAGCTGACAACAGCTGAACTCAATTAAAATGGAATAGATTGGAAAATTGTTTAGAGCAGGAGAACAGAATATTTCTTTAAGAAAGGTTTCCCTAATCCCATATCATAAATACAATCAAAGGCCTCCTAAAACCTAAGACTTGTTGATGAAATGGTGTTATTCTCATTCCTATTGTTGTCCACAAATATAGGAACAACCATGCAACATGTGAGTTAACATGTCCGAAAACTATAATACATCAATGTGATTGGCCTTTAATATGTCCCGATAAATTACCCAAAATCAAGGTTATGGTATCTCACAAAGATTTCACTGTAACATGGGTTTGCGCCACATCATGCAATATAACCAATTTTACCTAGACACTTGGTATGGAACCAATTATCTATGCGTGATGTGCGCCAACGTATTTGACACCTAGATTTCTGAAAACTTGACAAAAGGACAATCTCATGCAATGTGAAAGGACTAAAAACAAAACTATCTATCAAATCTAGTAATGGTTACATCTAATTGATGAAGAGTTTGATATCATAATGCATTGAAGAAAAACATGCGAAAGGTGCAATGCTTCATCACAGTAGTCCAAATAGAGGGCTAAAATTGTCAGGCACCTTCAATATTTTTTCCCCTTCTTTCTTGCAAAATGATAATTTTCATGATTTGCAATAAAGTGCCTCTTGACATGACACTACCAAGAGCCATGCCAAGTGTCAAAACTTTTAACCGACATGGGTGTGATACACCATTTTTGCAGTGCCAAGGAGTGATATGCTCCATTTTAAGCTGCTTAAGTGCATGGGACATATGCCACAACACATGATTTCCCATGCTAGCATACTCCAAGACATACATTTTTTCACAATGTACATAACCATTGATAAAACAAAGCACAAAATTTAGATCTCAGGATTTTATATCTTCATTGAGATATAACAATGAAATTATCTTTCAATAAGCTTTGCATGTAGAGAAGTTCATAAATGAAGGAACTACATATAGGAATACATATTAGTTATCCTAATAATACAACTGAAGATACAAAAGAATTTGACTAGGCAATACCTAAAATAGGCAGGATAAGCTTGCAGACATCCAGAAAAGGCTTTGTGAGCATTGCCCCATCCTCTGACTTGACATGCTTCATTCCTTCCAATGAGGGAGTGAACACAGTCCCCTCCATCTCAACTCCTCGATCCTTCCACCTACCAAACCTGCCGTCAAAATCCGATCTTTATTGTTCTCGCATAGCCATATAAGTGAATAATTGCTCAAAAGAGGGGAAAAAAAAAAAAGGGCCATACAAGTGGCGGAACAAGATAAAATTATTCTAACAGACGACACCTCGCCGGATCGGTAACCGGTGCCAAATTTAGGCAATTCGACCCGGCAGTCATATCAATCCCATCAAATTCCGATCCAAAGAGCCACCAATCCACTGGGTGGCGGCGGATCCGGGCCCAGTCGAGCCCCTCGCGACTGGCATTTCCATATAATGAATGCAATAAATGATTCGCCGCATCCGATCCATTCCTATCTTCAAGATAGTTATTCTAGATAACAAAATCGAAGGAGAAAAAAAAAAAAAAAAAACCAAATAGCACACCGTTCTTGATTTGAGATCTTCTGAGGGATCAAGAAACCAAGTACATTAACCCTAATGTACCAATTAAAGGGGAAAGAAAGCAATCTGAGTCCAGCTAAACTAAAAGATTTCACATAGATTCTAGCATCGATTCCCATTTATCAAACTTTGATTTCAGATATGGATCAGAATTGATCAGAATTACAGCATTTCTATAAAATATTCAAAAAGAAAAGGATTTTTACCTCGTCACCAGCCACTAACCGTTCCCAAGAACAAACCTCCGACGATTCGCGACGAATCCCACGGGATCGCCGAGCTCTCTGCCTCCGAGCTTCGATCTGGCGAAAGGGTAAAGGGATTAATAATTTATACTCCTCGCGACCGAAACCGGCCCGAATAATCTTTCAAATCTCTCCAACCGTCGGAGCAGCGGGGAAGCGCTGCTATCGATCACCCGTCTTCGCGCCCTTATGCGGCACTCGGGCACTGAGGTGGTATTTGACACCTGGCAAATTTAAACCAATTATTGATCTCCACATAGGACGTGTGGGGCTCGTGCGAATGGACCGGTGAACGTTAGTATTTTTTTTTTCTTTTTCTTTTTCTTTTTTCTTTTTTCTTTTTGAATTTGATGGAGATGAAAGTGGGAACCGGATGCTGGAAGGCATAGAGCGAATTATTAAAGAGCGATGCGGGAAAAAGACCCTAACGTCGTGTCATCACGCTGTGAAGTGGACGCTTTAAAATTCGGAAAAAATACTTTTACTCTGTTTTTATTTTTTAAAAAAATTCTCAACTCTCACCTACATCCCAATTTATTAGACTTTTATCAAACTTAAAAATATCTTTTACTAATATATTTTTCTTACATGTAGCACGCATCTCATCCACAATAACACAAAGGGTAAAATAATCAATGCTTTTTATCAATTCAGATTTTTTAAGACAAAAAAAAATTAATAATATGATCGAATCCAAACTTTTCTTTTTCCTTTTTCAAAGTTCAAACTAAGCAGTGAACCAAATTTGACCTAAAAATATAATGAAACAAGAGCATTTGATGCCCGCTGCATGTTATGCAAGTGGCTATAAAAGAATATAATTAGTATTAGTGGTAGAAAAGATCATGAGCATCTTCTTCCTTTCATCTTTGATAGAAAGCAGCTCACTATTTAATTGAATTAGTTAGCTATCTTTTTTACAATTAGATTCCTAACTTTTACTTATGATTTGTATATGAAAATTTTAATCAACTATAAATATTGCGCAAAAGAATCTATTTTTAAAAGATCTATATATTTTATTCTAAAAAAAACTCTATATATTTAAATATAAGATAGTGATCTATATTCTCTAGACATTATATATATATATATATATATATATATATATATTAAACATATCATACGTCTTGTATTTAAATCCAACAATGAAATTGCCCAAGAATTACTAAACATATATCATGGTGCAAAAGGACAAAAGCTTTGTTATGCAAAAAAAAAAAAAAAAAAAAAAAAAAAAGCAGATTTATCATGTAAAATTCACATCTCAAATATCAGCATAACTACAATCTTGATAATTATTCTAAGAATTTGGTAATGCTTTTTATTTTATATATATGTTAAATATGAGCCAGGGAGTTGGAAAGCAATGAACTATGATAAATTGGTCCAATCACTCATCATCAATTTCTTTATTTTTTTTATTGAATGAAATAATCAAGAATGCTACTATAACATTAATTTATCAGCCAGGAATTAGTGATGTACACAGATCAAGTGAGTGACAGGTCAGTCCTGTATAAAAGCCCACCAATCATCAAGGATGGGTCCTAGGAATCTTTTTCCAATAATCAAATCATCTACCTATCCCACTGTCATTAATTTTTTTTTTGTAGATCTTAGGTTATCACCAATCCCACTATCAAAACCTCCACCTTCCTGCCTACTATTTTTTTGTCTGCACTAGAAACCTATATTCATTATCAAATGGTCTTTGTCTAATCCTCTGCCTGTCTTTTTGACAATCATTCTGATAATTTTTTCAGAACAATTGGTCTCTAATGTTAAATTAACATGTGTGGATCCAATGAACTCCCAATGCCAGCATAGTGAGTGCCTCAAAGTACTTTTATAAAATAGTTGTAGGTATGGTTGGGTACTCTTGATTGCTACTTTAAGTCACCGCTTCTATTTCAAAAGTATGAAAGCTGGGAAGCAAATCTCTTTACAAAGTTATGGAAACAAAAGATTTTGAGAACAATGCAAGAGCGCCAAAAGTGAAAATTAGTAGTGTTTAGAACCTGCCTAACTTCAAAACTCTCGAGCAAAGTTATGCTTTAGCCTAGTTTGCAGTATGTTTCGATGTAGTTGATCTATCTATTAGAATGTTTATTAAATATATGCAATAACTTTAGATTTAATTTAAAAAGGCTAGTTAGAAAAGATATTATTTAGGCTCCTTATTTCTATATAAATATCAAAAATCTTTATAATATATAATCAAAGTAGGACTAAATATTCGCTAGCGTAAGCTTTCATACACTATTTCTGTTCCAATCCTAGCGCCATCGTCAGGCTAAGAACTCATATCAAATTTATATTTAAATCCAATCACAAATACATAAAGTCTATCTATAATATTTCTTAATCCACATGAGTCATGGGTTAAGCCGACTTTGATACTATTTATCACAATCTAAAATTTCATCCAAAAAGACTAGCTAGAAAATATTATTTAAGCTTTTTGATCGTATAAAGTATACATAATCTCTTAAGCACATAATCAATGTTAAACTAAATACTCATCAACATAAATTTTTATAGTAAAAATTTATGAGAAAATGCTTTGAACTATCTTATTATCTTCAGCCTTCCTTGCATGCCACACTATCATATTCTTTCAAATGTTGATTGGCCAAGAGAACATAGCTACATTAAACAAGAATGAACCAAATGCCACTAATTTCTGCTACCACAAGTTAAACAAGCTTTTTATAAGCATCCTTCTCAGGAATATAAGTCTAGAGCCTTGAACACTTTATTATAGTTTTAAAAGGGGCATAATTAATCCATAAAACAAAAAGCACAAGGTGGTAGTTTTATGCTCTTCATTGGGCTTTAGGAGGGTATTTGATGGCATTTTTGACTATTTTTTGGGTGGCTGCTTCTGCTAAATCTATGCCACAAATGTCAGCTAATCTTATCAAGTACAATAAGACATCTGAAAGCTCCTCTCCAAGGTGCACCTTGTCAGAATCCTTCCAATTGGGCAAACCTCTTGCCACTTCTCCCCTCCACATGAATATTTCTGAGAGCTCCCCCACTTCACCAACCTGTTCAAGAGAACATAAGTGCCATGTTATATTTGAGTGATGAGAAGTACATAGCAAAGTGAAACCATAAAGGTATCAATTTTCTTTTTTAAAAAATAAAAGGGGTATCAAAAAATCCACCATAAAAATCCTAAATAATATGATTTTAGAATAACTATAGCTTTCAAGGTTCGACGAAATATCAACGATTGATCCATTCAATGTAACAATAATCAAATCATATAAATAATTAAAATATAATTAAAATTAAAAAATATAATTCATAATGATAAATAAAAATAATTTTTTTCTACTAAATTTAAGATTTAAATACTTAAAATAAAATTATTTAAAATATAATAGAATATAATATTCACACTAATATTTGAACTCAATCTTAATTTTTTTTTAAAAAAATAGTATTATTAGTTTACAAGCATAATAAAAGTATAATAAAAATAAAAAAAAATCAATCAATAAAATTTATATCCAAAAAAAATATATTCAAGGTTTTTGAGGTTAGAGAGATGACAGATGGGAAGAGAAATTTAAAGGACATTAAAAAAATCAGTTCAATTTTATCAGTTTACATTAACTCACTGCTCAAAAAAAAGAAAGGCTGGTCGGCTGATCAAATTTTCATTAGATCAACCGTACAAATGGTCCAATTAAAGAATGGGACCGGTCTGGTTCATGTGTTCATTGGTCGGACCGACCAATCTGATTCAATACCCAGAACTACAGGAACAGCAGTAAATTTTAACATCTATATATCACCTTCCATAAAATACTTTTAGAAAAAATTTATCAGGAATAATTTTCTTTGTCAAGTTGTGCTGATTTTGTGGAAAGAAAATATTATCAATGGAAGTGTTTTGACTTTCAAATTCAATGGGAAGGAAGGCAGGGAATTTGATTCGGTCTAACAAGATGAGAGAGACCTAGCCTTTTGACCAGCAGCATTTGTTGACTGCTTAACATTCACTCTTAATAATTTCTTTCAGCTTTCTCATTGTAGGAATTTGTATAATAGACAATGTGAATTCTAAATCATAGGCATCATCAGCTCTTTCGGTCATAGGAATTAAAAAGTTACCAAAAAAACAATTACAAGTCAAATAAAATAATAGCCATGGAGATTGGAGATAGACATGGAAAGAATTTATTATTATTATTATTATTATTATTATCCCATTCATAGGACAATTTATGGTTATTAATATCGGATTAGGCATTGACTGAGAGATTGGATCAATGGTTCAATAGTCTAATTAGTGGGTCAATGATCAAACCATATGAATAATTAAAATTAAAATTAAAAACATGATCTCTAATAATAAATAAAAATAATTTCTCTACAAAATTTACCTATTTAGTAGCTTTAAAATTTAAATCCTTAAAATTAAATTATTTAAATTATAATCGAATAAAATATTCATATTAATACTTAAAATTAATTTTAAATATCTAAAAAAATAATTAAAAATCTATATATCGATTAGAGAAAGACATAAAGAAGTAAAATTTAGTTTGGCTAAATAGAACGAGAAGAAGAATTTAGTTTAAAAAAAAAAGTTTTTTATAAGCAGTATCAACGTTGAGTTTATATTGGTTAAAAAGTAATTTTAAAAAATATAAAAAAATTGATCTAATTTTACCGGTTCATATTGGGCTACCAACATTAGTGAAACTTGATTTGAGATAGAAAATCTATCAGACTAGGCATGACCCTCTTGTCTGAATCAAGCTTTATACTAAGTCAATAAAAATATCGATTGATTTATCTAATTTTGATCGAATTTTAATTATACAATTAATCTAATTACAAAATAAGATTGCTCAAAAACTTGATTCAACTTTTCTTGATGATATTAGATGGAGCTCGGAATGAGAATGTGTGATCGCTTTCTTTTCTTGCTCCCAATAATTAACAGGAGTCCTGATATGTTTACTGTTTAAACGTTGCCATCGACATAATCATTAAGGTCCATCATCATCATCATCATCATCATCATTCATTCATTCATTCATTCAAAAGAAGCCATCATCATCACCATCATCAACATCATGTTAATCCTTTGGGCCTGTGAAACAAAAGTTTCACACCAACACCTGAACGAGACGCCGTTCACGCACCGCAGTTCGCAGCGAAGGTTCCCGTGGTCCCCCGCATTTAAAGGTGCAATAAAGTGCAGCCCAGCCTCGGATAGAAACGCTATCTCAATAGTTAATGTGGCCATTGGACCCACCTCTCATAACCTGTCACCCATTTTAGCGTCACAATGTTTGAAAGATTATCCATCCCCAACGATTAAAGTTTTTGACAGCCCCTCACTATAAGCAGCATAAAATGCTGATGAGACCATTACCTTCTCATTGCCTCGCATCATCCTTGCAGCCCACCACATCACTGGATCAAATCTTTATAAAGTTTGAAGACTCTTTCAAAAGAAAAACTTCTATGACATCCATCTAAGATTGCACCATTTCTGCTTTCCGAGTACATTTTTGAGTACAAAACTATATTTCTTAATTAAAATAGAGAGCTACTCTTGGTTTCCTTTAGAGTGGGCCTCTTGTATTATCATCGCTCTCATTTAGAAAATATTAAGTCATTCAAATTCAATCTATTGAGTCAATCGAGTCAAAAATAATTTATTTAAAAAAGGACAAAACTGTTGTCATGGGAACATATTATAGTGGAAAAACTAATCAAAATGCTGCAATAAAAAACTTTCAATGGGAGATTAGAATCTTTGAACGAGCATTGAAGCAAGATTTATTGAAAGGAATGGGCATTATCAATTGGATATTTTTGGATGGGATCTCTTGGATGATGGCCTTAATAGAATGGAAGAGAGGAAGAACATGGTACGATAATTGTATCCTTTCATCCTCAACATGTAGCATGGACTCCTACTCAGAAAATTAGAGAGTTCTACATGGGTTCTTTGCTATGATTTTCAACTAGAAGTCTCATGCTCAAGAATTGATTAAAACAAGCAAAATAGAATTAAACAAAGAAAGAATCAAAAGGCACCTGATGAGAAAGATAAACCACTAATTTTCTAAGATATAATTAAGAAAATCATCAGAGTTCATGCGTTATAATTAGTTCCATTAGGAAATTGGAGGGCAGAATGGAACAACTTCTTGTTTTTTTTTTTTTTTGGATCATTTTTGTCGACCAACCAAGAGAAAAATCTCAAAACAGCAGATAATTAATTACAGGAGTATGAACAGAGGAAACATTAACTATTCCTTTCCCACTCTGTAAACAGATTTCAGTGAAAGAGGTCAGGTGATAGAAGGAAAGAGAAACAGAGAGAGGGGAAAAGAAAAGGAATGGAAGGGATGGTGGGGGAGTAGAAAAGGATACCTATCTTTGAGTAAGAAAAGATCAAACTCGTCGAATTGAGTACAGGCTTCTGATCTTCTTTGTGATTATAATCTCGCTAATTTTTCTCCATATTCCAGTCATTAACTACAAGAAACATAACCAGGAGAACCTGGAGTTGTTCACTGCCACCATTTTTTTTGATCTATGATCATATCTAATACCTTTTTATGTTTTGCCATCAGGAGATAAGCAAGAGATCTTCACATGATCACATGGAAAAAAATATATATAGAAGAAAAATAGTTTCCTGCCAAGAGGATCACACCTATGTTCTAATGATGGCATAAAACAAGATTAACCTTTGATCAAAAACATAGAAATAAACCAAGACAAACTAATTTTATTAAGAAAAACAACAACCCAATGATCAAGCTGTGGATGTATTAGCCGAGTGAAACTCATACCATAGCAAGCAGCAGATTCCTTGGGCTGTGGTACTGCTCCCAGTCCCTCTCCTTGGCAAACTCCTCAAGCTTCCTCGAGAGCTCCTTGAGACTCACATCCATCACCTTTCCCTCTTCCTTCTCCATTCCCTCTTGCTTCTCTCCTTCCATGCCTTGCTCTCTTTGGGCAGTGAGGAGAGGTTGGGAGGGGTACTGGTGCTTTATAAAGTGGGAGGGGAATTTGAAATAAATTATAGCATAAACAAATGAAAAGAATTTTTCCAAAAAATGGCAAGGAATGGGTGGAGGAGGAGCTGTAAGTGGACAGGAGTCACATGTTTAATGCCTGAGAATCCACCACCCACCATGCACAATGGCCACATCCGGTGCCCAAAAATGACATGAAGTATTAAAAGAGGCCATGTGGATGGCCTTTTAGGACATGGGTGAAATCATAGGATATCCTCTACTTAATTGCATTAAATGTAGGTTGAATCTTAGAGGAGATTTCCTCCATTCAGTGTATCCTTTTCCTAGCCAAACAAGCATCAAATTAGGCAGGTCTATGCCTACCTATATGCCATTTTTCTCAGAGATAAGAATAAGGTTCTGACCATGACTTTTGACGCATTCTAGCTGATTCAACCCAACTCATCTTGTCTTAAATATTTCATCTTCTAATAAACATAAAGGCCGTTCTTATCCACTTCACTCTGAACTTCAACTTCTTTTCCACTGCTAAGCAACAGAAAATACTAAGAGGCTTCTGTTCAGTGACGAGAAGTTTCTCCAGCCATGTGAAATGTTAGCAAGTTGCCTTGACACCATGACATAGACCCAATAAACTTTTTTTTTTATTTATTTATTTTTTATGCCTCATATTTGATGGGTAAAATTGTCTATGACTTGTTGCTCATAGCTATGGCTGGATCTTTTTCTCTCTGAGAAATTTCAGTCCCTTGGAGTGCTGTGAGTCTGGAGGTTGGCGATCTTGACTTGAAATTAAAGAAATCAATGATTGGCGGTAGATAGATGTGTGAAGTCCAAGTACTTCTGTACTAATTCCAAGGTGTTATTAGAATGATTGAACCACAAATTCACGTGCAAACTTAAAGCAAAAGGATTAGGTACCTACATTACAAGGGATTTGCTGGTGAGTACCATGTTGGCACTTGTTAAGGAACACTCAACGTCTAATCAATCACCCAGCCTTTCATTGGAAAAGAAGGATGAAAAGAAAGGATATTTAAAAAATTATTTAAAGAGGAATCTTAATGCCTTAATTTTACGCAACGGCTAGTGGTTTGAAAGAAAAGAGAGAACACTAGGGGTGTGGACTTTTAAAGAAATAGATATTATACTTTATTGCTAAAATAAATGATGACGAGGATCTTCTTCTATAAGTGCTTTGGGTAGTTATCATGTGTCCCATCTCAGATATGAATATGTATAATTCTTCTGCAATCGATACTCGTATTTACTATTTTTTAAATATAATTATAATTATTTGAACATATATGATGGTCATTTAGGCATGCACAAAAGCCTGCAGTATAAAGTATATACAGTAGAGGATTTATGATTTATGCTCGTTCCGAACACGAGACCACCCTTGGATCATGAAGTGTGGTCATATGTTATGGAGTGATCCACCATTGGCATTATTGAATAGATCACAATGCATGATTATGGTGGTGACCTTAGATGGGACAATAATCTTTCGCTTTTGAATTTGATGCTAGGATAGGTTCCAATGACAATATGTAAAGGTTTTAGAGCCATAAATTTCTTTTTTCTTCTTTTAACACAAAATTAAGGCATTAAATGTTCCTTCTTAACTATCTTCTAAATGATTTTTTTTTCCCTTCTTCTTTTATGTGTGGAAGGCTTGGTGAGGCATTGAATGTTGAAATAACCAAGGGCAGTTGCTAACAAAACCCATCTATTATAAACAGCACAACATGAGGATCACAGGCCAAATATAAACGATCACATCTTTGCCTTGTGAATTTTAATAGAGTAAACTAGGCCTTGGATCCAAAATAAGGCCGGCTAATGAATCCAGTCCTGATCCAATCCAAATCGATCCTATTAATTGGATAAGGCAACATACTCCAATCATATAATTCTATTACAACCTAATTTATTAATCTTATTCATTCAATTTGTAGTGGAGGTCCAAAGTTTGATATTTAGGGATTATATTTTGTATCACTGTTTTTTTTTTAATTTTAAAAATAAAAAGGAATATGTTTCCTTTTTTTTAAAAAAAATCTACTAATAAAGACATGTTTGATCAATATTGTTGTTTTTATTTTTTAAAATAAAAAATAGTTAAATATATTTGTTAGTAATTTTTAGAAAAAATTAATATTGATGCCTTTAGGCAATCTGAGAGCTTCTTTCTAGGAGATATTGTGCTCCTTTTTCTTATGATTGATTTTTTTAACATTGATTGAAATCTAATAGAATAGTTTTGATCAGGGGCTAGCGAGATTGGCAACCATGGAAGAATGTTAAGTTCATTTAGAGTGGGCCAGAATCTTAGGAGGAAGGCCACTCAAGGATTGAGAGAGAGAGGTCAGTAAAAAGAAGTTGGCGTGAGGTTTCTATCCTCCATGGTGTAATGGAGGAGGGAGGCTTGAGAAGAACGGGAAAATCTAGAAATAAATTATAAGATTTGAGATTGGATTAGTTTTGTAATTTTAAAAATATATTTAGAACCATTGAAAGTAAGGCTTTTTTTTACTTTCACTTTTCATATTTTTAAAGTTAATTTTAAAAATACAAAATAAAAATAAAAGAAGCAAATGCATTGAATTTTGTAGTTTCATTTTCAAAATAAAATCAAAAAAAAGTGATACCAAATAGTACTTTTAAGAGTTTTTCTACGGTACTTTAGGTACTTATTCTATTATTTTTTTATAATTATTTTTTAAATTATTTGATCTATTTTTAGTACATCAGATTTCGAGACTAAATAATCTATTTAATTGGTGACGTGCATGGCTAATATATGCAATTAAAATAAGAGGGAAGGAATTTTGTTATGACATATGGCTGCAACAAATATGATGGAGAAAAATAGAGAAGGAATGAGTGGCATTTGCTTATAGTTTAATTGATGAGATTATTGATGAAGATTTTTATGTTAAGAAATTAATAGAGAGGGTCGATCTGAGTAGAGGAGAAGGGATCTATGAGAAGCTATGGTTAGGGGGAAGACGACTTTAAATTGTGTTTTCTATCCTTTAGAGTTATCCTAAAATGCTTTCCACCTCTCATAGATATAGCTAGGGTTTCTTTGAGATAGAAAAAGAACAAGCCGAGTTTAGGCTTGGTTTGGAGAAGTGTTACCAAAACAATCAGTTTATGAGATAAAATATTATAAATAATTTTATTTTAATAAAAAATTAGATGACTTTAAAAGTGATACAAGTATACAGTAGCAAAACCTCATTTTTAATAGTAGTATTATTCAATAACAACGAACTGCAATAGTTGTAATGGCCCTTTTTGCTTATTTGTCCCATTTTGTATTATTACAAGTATCATACTTTTATAATGCTATACTAATGGTAAGTCCAAAAATAATAATAAAAGAATAATAATATTTTTGTTTAAATAACCATTTATTTAAACAAAAATATTTTTTTTATGCATCTAAAAGAATTACAAAAATTAAATTTTGAGAAAAAAAATATTGTTTGAATTCCTTTATCATACTAAATAATCTTCTTCTTTTTTCCCTGATTACAGGAAATGATTGTAACGTCCGTTATGATGCTGTAACGGCACGGACGTTGCAATGCTATAACAGCCGTCATAATATAACGACTATTGTTTTTTCGCACTAGATGTCGTGCCCTAGATCGGACGGTCAGGAAGCGAAATAAACCCCCGGGCTCGCTCTCGACTCGCGGAATTAAATTCGCCAGGAAAACCCCCGCCTCGCTTCTTCCCTCTTGCGCCGCAGCCCTTCCCCTCTCGCAAAAATGGTGAGAACCCTAATCGCAACGCCTTTCTTCTTCGATCCACCGACTCCTTCGTCTCCTTCGAAGAATCCTTTTCCTTTCTTTGGCTAATTTGGTTTTTTTTTTTTTTTTTTTTCTTTCTTTTGAATTCTGAAGCCGTTCAAGCGTTACGTGGAGATCGGGAGGGTCGCTCTCATCAACTATGGTAAGGAGTATGGCAGGCTCGTCGTCATTGTCGACGTTATCGATCAGAATCGAGTACGTTTCTTTCCGTCTCGATTTTTTCATCAAACCCATGTATTTTTTGGTTACAGAGATGGGTATTGGTTGTTGATAGATGATTTATAGTTATCTTGATGTGATATTTTTTTTTTAACGTATTTTTAGATCTCAGACAGTATGCATTTAATTATTCAAAAGGCAGAGTCTTTTTCGATTATTTTCCTGGTTTATAATGAGCCCCTGATGTTCTTCAACATCCGATCTATATTTTTTTTGGGGGTAACATTAGTAGGACAATAGTTTACTTGAGCCTATCCCGAACCCTAATTTATTCCATTGAGATGTCCCAACCAATTCAATATTGTTGAGGCAGAAGCTACTGCATGCATAGAATGGATTGTTTCATTAACATTGCTATCATTCATTATCTTCTGGATGATTACATGATTTTTATTGATTTACTAGATCGTATCCCTGATGGATTTTTTTTTGTTTCCATATGAGATAATATGTTTTATATTATATTGATTCAATTGTTACAAAAGGGCTTGCTTTATTAGAACTTATTTGTAGAGATTGTGATCTTGGTTTTATTCTTGCATGACAATGAGCTTCAGTGTTAGTAATTGCTAGGAGAATATCATGGTGCAATATCACCCTGGGAATCAGTATCAAGATACTGGATTTACGTAGTTGTTTGTTTTATCACATGTTACAAAGAATAAAACAGTTCCAATCTGAGACTAGCAGTGTTATTACATGCTAAAATAATTTTGTACCATCCTTCCATCATCGAGAATGTGGTGAGCAACTAAAAGGATCTTTGGAGAAGAAAGATAGGGAAGGATGAAAAGAGGGGAAGAAAGATAGGGAAGGATGAAAAGAGGAAAAGAAAGGATTGCTATCCTCCTCTTACTTAGGATGAGCAATAATTTACATTGATCTTATTTGAATTAAGGGGAGTTAAGGGAAGGGACAATAAAAAAAAAGTTATATTTATAAAGTCATAAATATATCATTTACTACAAGAAGAATCCAAAGTAATTTGCACTGATAGAGTTGAAAATTATAAACAATCCCCCCTCAAAAAAAAAAAGAAAAAGAAAAAAAAAAATCCAAGCAGACCCTTATGCCAGCATCTTTTGCAATTGTGTAATAGACTTGTTTGTTTAGCTTTTCATATTGTGCTTGTATTTTCTAATGCCAACATCTTTCGGACTTTAATAATTAGGTGGCTAAGTCTAAGCGAGCATCAACTATCTTTATGAAAAAACAAAACTCTTTACGAGTCTTGGTTGTTCAAGTTGATAATTACTTTGATGGTTCTCATACCTTTTTTGTTTTTTGTTTTTTTGAAAAAAAAAAAAAAATGTTAGGCTCTGGTTGATGCCCCCGACATGGTGCGAGGCCAAATGAACTTCAAAAGGCTTTCCTTGACTGATATAAAGATTGACATTCCGAGACTTCCCAAGAAGAAGTCCCTAATCGCTGCCATGGAAGCTGCTGGTATGCTATTGGTTTCTCCTGATTGGAAATGGTTAACAATGCATGCATAGCTAGTTTTCTTTGATCCATTCTGGTGCGGTTGCTCATCCATTTTTATTGCAGATGTGAAGAACAAATGGGAGAACAGCTCGTGGGGAAGGAAGCTGATTGTCCAGAAGAGGAGAGCTTCACTAAATGACTTTGAGAGGTTCAAGGTCATGCTAGCAAGGATCAAGGTTTGTTACAAGTCCTTTACAATCTGCTCCTCTCTCTCTCTCTCTCTCTCTCTCTCTCTCTCTGACATTCTTTTTTTTTTTTTTTCTCTCTTTATTATGTTCAGAGGGGAGGCGCGATCCAGCGAGAGCTTGCAAAACTTAAGAAGCAGAATTTATCTTGAGCTCCTCATTGAGATAAAAAACTTTTGCAAGTCTGGTTGTGATGCATGAGTCATTTTTTGTTTTGTCATTAGACAGTCTAGTTTGGCTGATGTTTTAGATAGGCTTTTGAATAGAGAGGTTCTATTAGCTTTCTGGTTTTGAGAATTTTGTGACATTAGATTATTTGTTTGGAGTTTTCGTGGCATCCTATAAAAAATTATGCTTACATTTCTCTAATGAGCGGCTTCCTATTCGAAATACTATTGTACTGCCTCTGCCGACACATCTTAGGTGAGAAGCACGAATTATGATCAGCTAAGGGTATTGAAGAAGGCTTTCTAGATGTAATTTAGAGGTACAAACAAGTCGAACAAAGCCAAGTCAAGCCTACCTCAAGTTCAACTCACTAAATAAATGAGCTGGACTTGAGTTGACTTATTTAATTGAGGGTCAAAATCGAGGTAGCCAAGAGCAACTTATTTACAAGATTCAGTGAGAGCTTGAAATCATTTCAGACTTTAATTTATATAATCTAAGATCATAATCTTAAATATATTTTAATCTTATAGTTGAAATGCATTCTTGTCTACATAATTTATATTAATCCAAAATAGATAGATATAAATAATAATTATTAAAATAATACATAATATATAATTATTATATATTAGCATTTTGAGCTAATTTAAAAGTCAGCTTGAGCAAAGTAAGCTTAGCTCCAGCTTGATTTATTTTTTAAATTAAGTTAAACTAGAGCTAAGCTTCAACTAGCTTGCAAAAATCTCTCATTTACTGGTCATAGGCTGCATATGTCAAGGCCACAAAGGCGATCAGCCTCACAATTTTCCTGGTCTCCTAAAGGTGACAGTTGAATTCGTAACCATTGTTTCGCCTTTACTAATATTATCACTACTTTTCAACCGCAAATCTGCAGTGCCCAATTGCCTCTCAAATGCTTTGAGATGAAGTACATGCTCAACACGTCTACTCTATATGGTGGTGCACCATGGAGAAGACATAATGCAACAACCAGGGCCTACCTGAATACGTGCAACTAGATACCTTGGTTCATCAATTACAGTAGGTGATCTAGATATAACACACCAAAAAAATTCAAAACACAGATTTTTAACCAAGGTACTATATCAAATTAATACTACATCAAATTCTAGTTACTAAATGACAGCTACTTTTAACCAAACAAGACACTAAACATATCATTGGCGGCAAAAATTGACTAGAAACCTAGCACAACAGGAGCAGTAATACATTGTATGGCAAAAAACACCATGCACTACGTGCCACCATTTAAAAAGGAGATTGGCAAAGTTAATTTTAATTGTGGTCAATCTTTGTTTCAACTAATGGCTACAAGAAACTCACCAAGTAGATCAAAATTGCTTGTCCTCCAATTTTCTTCAGTCTCTGTGATTCTTCAATGTGACAAAAAGCAGATGATATCATCAAAACTAGAACTTCAAAATCAAGAATGGGATGAATGAATGGAGTCCTTCCTATACTCAGCTATCCCCATGGTATTCTTGGGCAAGACTGAGCATAGGTGCAGTATCGATGGATTTCTCTTCTATTTTTCTGCAAAGATTTTGGAACAGTTCATGCACATGTTTTCGATGCTCAGGTTTGCTCCATAAAGTTTGAAGTATTTCAACTGGAATGACAGTTGCAGGTTGTGCAACCCACTGATGCTGATCAACCACCATACCATTCAATCTGACAACCAAAAGAAATTGAAGAAATGGTAAACCTTAAGTACAATTAAACAAGAGAAGAAAATAATAAACTTCATGAAAAAAGTTGATCATTGATTTCCTAGCTAATACTCTTTGATGGTAATCAGACCATGTCATCAGGATCCCCTCAATTTATTATCTATAATTTACCTGTTTAGAATGTTCACCATGTTGCCGTATTCAGACAATTTGAAGTGCACATCAAGAGTGCCAATATCTCTGCCAACCAATCTCTTGACTTGCCCACAAGATTCACAAATGCTGTGAATCCTTGTTAATCCGGTAAGAGGGCTCACTCTTGAGATTCTCACAACAGTCGTTTTGGGTGCATCAACCCTGTAGATTGGAAGCTTCTTTCCAAGTACAGATACTTTGGCTGCTGCAAGAGCCCTTTCCTTTGATTCTTCTGACTGCAAAAGAGCAACAAAAGAGTTTGAGAGACTCAGATAGGATGTTCTACCTGGTTGAAAAGTTTTTATTTGACTATAACCAGGAGTTTTTGTAACCAAAATGAGCTTTTCATGGACAAGCTAGAGAGCTGTGTTACACAATCATAATTAGCGAACTTAAGTGGTGGATATCAGAATACATGGGCTTTGATTTAAATCCATAAGGTGTAACCTGTCCTTATGAGTCTGCTGTTTGTAGGGTGTTCTTTGCTGATCAGATAGAAAACCTAGAGATTTTTTTCTTCTTTTTTTTTTCAGAATCTGTCAGAAAACCAAAGTGCCTGACAAATATGAGAAACAAAATTTTGTACTAGCAAAGACAAAACTTCTATAATCACAAGCGGAGGAAACAGAAAGCTAGAAGACACAATAACAGGAAAAATGAGGTTGAGATGAGTTATAAGAAGTGGACCTACCTGCAACCCAATTTGTTTTCAAAGTTCTCAAATATAAATCCATGCACAGGCACTACATATGAAATGGGTGTCAAACAAATAAAACCACAGAACAGCGATTTGTGTCAAACGGTTGTCAGACTTTTGGGAGCAAATATTATTGCAACCAATAGCTTTCTGAGCTTTTCTATTTAAGCAACGACTTGAACTGTGTCCAAGTTTATTGGCAGTGTAACCGAGTTTCACAACCAAACATCACTTATTTAAGTAAGCTACTTAGTCTTTGGCAGGCCAGAGATAATGAGTTTATCCAAAAATATAGCTTAAGATAGTCATCTTCACAGCAGAGTAATGAACTTAGAAGTATCAAGTATTCACAGAGCATGTGTACCTCATACTCAACATAAACACTGGATCCTGTGGAGCCCATGGCAAGGCCAGAGATGTGCCCCCAGAATGATAGCACACGTTTCAGCTGATAAAATGATGTATTGTCTGGCAACCCTTCGACCATTACTGTCCGAGTTGTATTTTTAAGAAAAGCTGCAGGGAAATCTACATCTTCGACAGGCTCCATGTTAGACATTCTGCTGTGTAACTTTATAGGAGAAGCTGCCTCTACAACAACATCTGCACCGCATACAGCCACATCAGTTTTACTTAAAGCTTTAATCAGCCCATCTTCTGTCTGCAAAAATGTTAAGATCCCATCAGATATTCAAGTGATAGCTATAAAGGTTCCATCAGCCTGAACAAACAAAAGGGACAACAAAGGAACCAAACAAGCAAGTTAAGTGGGGACACAAAGCATGAGGTTTTTGGCATTGTCATTTAAAGCAGCTTATTTTACATTTACTACATGCAGTAGGTATTCTGAATCATGAACCCTAAACTGATGTCAGGAAATCTGAGTCGACATCTTCCTAATTAACTGCTACTATGATGATTGAAACTAGTGAAAGTGTATGATTGGAAGAGGGGAGGGGGTGGGGTTCTTCTAGGCAGGTTCCACCAAATTGGCAAGTCCAGGACTCTAGATTGTGGATTGCCTATCCCAACAGCATCTGCTTCAAAGAAGCCTATGATTACATTTGTATCCACTTTTCCAAGGCACATTCTCAATTGCAATAGTCTTTTGAAGTAGTCTGCATCTAGTTCTACATGTCACACCATCAATGTTGCATAGGGAAAATACCGCGTCAGAATATAAAAAAATACAGGACACTGGGGCACATTCAACACACAAATTTTTGTATCTGTAGATTAAAATTATATGTTCTTTTATGGTATCTGAGATTATTGTGAAACTATACCTATTAAGAGAGAATTCACATGGCAGCCCTAGCTATACGACTCAGGGTACATCAGGTCCATCTTTAAGAGAATAAAACTTAGTGAAAACTTATTTGTAAACCAGATAACTCTATTATCATTTTTTCACTGTATTTGGGCACCATTTTTCACACTTTGAGGGAAAAAAAGATCGTTAGACGTATCTAATATGTAACAAGATTTAAGGATGCATATTTTTTATGGTAGGCTGTTGTGTCTAGATATCATGCAAGCTATGACAAAAGATGTAAGATAGTTTGACAGAAGTACCTCGAAACAAACATAAGCATAGTTGTATCTGTTCTCTCTTCTAGTGGGAACAATACGGATTTCAGTAATCAGCCCACAATCATGAAAAGCATGATCAATATCATTGATTTTGGCTGCTTTCAGCAAAAATTTCACCAAGAGGCGGTTTTCATGATTGCCAGTTCCTTTGTGTAGAAAAGCAATCGAACTCTGCTGTTGAGTTGAGAAAGGAACCTCACCAATTGACTCTGGCTCTAGATAGTCAAATGCTGCAATATCAGAATCACTGTCTTCACTCTGAGGTTGGGACTCCAATATATCTGAGGACCCTATTGCTTTTCCATTTTTATTTAACTGAAGATTCACATTTACAATATTGCTGCCACTGGGTTGATTCTTCTGGGTATTATCACTTACGTCTGAATGTAATGGATTTACTTCCCTTGGTTCCTCTCTCTCTGTCTGCCCTGCCGGTTTCCTGTACTCACTTTGATCATTCAAAGTAAGTAGCTTCATACTTTCACCAACAAAGCCCCTCATTTCCCTGTCAATTTTATTGTTAGGCATATTTGCCCATGATCCTGCCCTTTGTGTGCCTTTTGAAAGTTCAATTATTCGGTCAAGAAGACCTTCGATTTCAGATTTTCTCTGAGGATCCTCTCTAATTTCCTGTTTTGGACTCAAAGTCTTGTCTTGCTTCATATTTTTCTCATATATTACATCATCATTTTTGGAGTTTTTTTTATTTCTTTTGAACAGATCAACTAAACCAATGACATGTTTGTTTTCCTCTTTCAAATCTGAAGAAGCCTCATGCTTCAAAGTGCCAGTCTTTCTGCACTTTAGCCCCACTTCTTCCGTACTTCTTTTAAAAAAGTTGACCAAATTAATGACCTTTTGATCTGATGCTGTGATGTCTTTTGATAGGGAAGACTGATTAGGTGTCAGAAAACTAACATCTGTTGCTTGAGAGTTCTGATTAGGTTCCAGGTATTTTTTGTCAGTCAGATACTCTTCATTACCATTTGGAGTAGCTTCACTTAAATAAGCCTCACGTCTGCGCATGCTGATAGAATTTTCCTCATCCTCAGTAATATGACTAAGCGAGTGAGATTGCTGCTGGCCTTCCATTGTCGTTGAAGATGCAAGATTATCTATTGATAGATCCATTTGTTTATTTTCAAGTAGCTCTGTATCCTCCAAACTTTTCACAGATGATAGCACTGTTGAATCTATATCTGCTGTGCTCTGTGGTTCTGTTACATTTGATGGCTCTGTTAGTGAAGCAAATCCTTTTTCAGGTCTGTCCAGCTCTCCGCTATCTGGATTTTCTTTTATAACGGTAGCCTCAGGAGTTTCCTCTGTTGCAATGTCCAACTCTGAACTTGCAATTTGGCTGTCAATCCGAGATCCAGGCAGCATTTTTGTTTTCATTTCTGTTAAGATATCTTTTAGAATGTACCATGATCCACCCACCTCATTATGAACTTCTTTTGCCTTAGGAAATACACCTCGATGTGTTACCATATATCTGCAAAAGGAGTGGGACAAAAAGGACAGGGACAATAAGCACAGAAAGTGGAAGATGTACCCTTTTAAAGTATTATGAATGAGATGCCAAATACATGGCCTATACAAGCACAACAAAGACCCTGAATACTCTCTCAGAAGAGTTGAATAATGGCTATCATGGAGGATGCTTAAATAATCTTGAAAGGTCAAAAATTCTGGAAAGTGACTTTGATAATGGCAGAAAGGAAGGAGAGAAGACTGCTACCAACACAAGCAAATGGACTTGGGCAGGAGATGGCACTTTGTTCCAGCAACAATGAATTTTGTTTAACCATTATGATAATGAATGTCAAAACAGACAGTCTTTAACCAATTGGAATTTGGCCCAGAAACTGGTACCCTTCATCCTATTCAGAAGAAGTTATATCTTTGGTGGCCATCATGTGCAATTTGTTAGTGGCATTTATGTGCAAGGTTTGTGAAAAGGAACAACGCATGGATGTGGAGGGAATGTCATGCAATTATTGCATGGGAACAATTGGTTTGCTGTAGCGGCGGGATAGGCATGCAAGATTGCTGGGGCAAGTGATACAGTGGTCAGCTGCATGCCCAACAGCTTGTCAGGTCCAGTTGGGAAGGGCTATTCCCATCATCTAGTCCACTCCTAGCCTACAACTGATCTACCAATTCTTTTTATTATCATCAAATTTATATGAAACATATGTTTCTTGGATCATATTTATGTTTGAATAGAGATATTATTTAATATGCGGATCCATACAACATGCAGAGGAAAGCTAGTCCCACAAAATAGGTATATACTGTCCACTAAATGAACTGAGGAGAGGTCAGGGAACCTTAGCTTGATCTTGTGTAGGGTCCTTGTTAGACTCATCAAGGCATGTTTGTGATCATAGCAAGAAAGGTTTTTAAGACAACTCAAATTTTTGGCATTCAGCCAAACATTGGATGCAGCATCAGCTATTTAGTTGTAGTTCATAGAGGACACAAAAAGCTGTAATCCATGAACCCGTAAAATTTATCAAAGACACTTTTGGACTTGCAACAGGCATTCAAATACCCATATTAAGACTTGAATTATGAGCAAACAGTAAATTTTGTGGATATTCATGTTATTGTATTGGGTATGAGCTATATTGCTGTGATAAACCATCATGCTTTATTGATCATTATTAATATATATGTAAATATATAATTGTTTGTTCTTGTAGTAGATTGTTCTATATCCTATTTCAATAAGATTTGACACATTGGTGTATCTTATTGTGTCTAATCTGTATCTCATATCTCTACTCATGCTTCATGCCAAGGGTATTTATGGTCCACTTCTTGAGACCACCCAAGGAAGAATTTAGCATCAACTTCAGGTAAGTAATTCCATCCACCTTCAATTATAGTGATAATTCCCTGATGCTTTCCACTAATTATCCACTAAGAAACCACACTCTCAAACTAATATGACTTAGGCCCTCTACAGCTCTGCCTTTGTCAAACATACTATGATCCAATCAAAGCATAAGACTAAAACCACCATAGGAAAATGGACCTCTAACCTAGCATCTGGCAAGAATATAACTAAGCAAGGCACGATAGTGCCATTTTACATTACACACAGAAAGGTTGGAATAGCTCCTTGCATCACTCATAATATGTAGCTATTCTCTTTTACCAAAGCAAAAAAAATCATGCTCAAGTCCTAGTTCCTAACAACATTTCCACTCCCATCACTACTTTCTTCACTCATAATTCAAAGGATCTTCCTCTGTTGGCACCATTGAGGATGAAGAAATCTCAAAACTTCACAAGAAAGCCATAACTGAGCAGGTTCTAAATGACCCAACAATGTTAAATGATCATAATTTTTGCAGCACTCCACGTAAGTCCAGTGCAACTCGCTCTGACAAATTTCGTCACTAACACTTACAGTGACCTTACTGTTAATATTTGAAGTTCATTATCTTGTGAAAGGATTACTTATGAAAACCTATACACGCTGATCAAACCCTTTATTATCAACATCCTACCACCACTTCTCAACTCATCAACATTTCAAGACAATCCTCCAGCTGTTTGTCATAAATTAATTTTAAAAAAATCGCATATAAAGCCATTTCTTGTAGCTGAGAATATCTCCATAATCTTAAAATTCCAAACTAAGCAATAAAATACCATTGGAATTCTTTATTATCGCCAAAAAAAAAAAAGAAGAAAAGCAGAGAAACATAGAGCCAATTTTTTTTTTAAAAAAAAAATCAACCAGCAGATAAATGAATGGAAAAAGAAAGATAACGAGGGCACCTTTCGACGAACAACTTCACAGCTTTTATCTTCCTCTCTTTGGCGGCCTCGGATTTCTTCGATACCTTCTTTGGAGGAGGAGGAGGAGGAGGAGGAGAAGGAGGAGAAGGAGAAGTGAACCATCTTCGCGGTCTGGGAAAGCCTGATCGGTCATTCCACAGTCTCAGTCTCGGAGAGAAATGGCGAGCTCCAAGTTTGGGAAAAATAAAGAAAGAATCGAAAGAGGAGAAGGATTTGGAGAAGAGAAAATGGGCGTACCTTTCTTGGCCAACCGGAACCCTACTTCTGATGGAAGGAAACGAGACAGCGCCATTCGCGTGTGAGAGAGAGCGAGGGGCAGGGCCTTTGGAGGGGTTTCGAGGGTTTTAGAGACGGAAGAAGGCCGCCTACTACCATTAGACACGTGCCATGCACGTGACATTAAAGTGATGGATGGTTCATGCCCTGTAGTTTTGATTAGAGAACTTTGTATTATTTATGCCAACTTAATGATAAGTTAGTCCTTTTTTTTTTTTTTGTCACTCTTAAATTGATTAGTCACAGAAAGCAACATGTTTACAAAAGATGGGATATTTATAAATATGATGATAGGATAAGTGACAACCTAGTTTATTATTTATGTTGTTGGAATTTTTTATTTTTTATTTTTTTCACTAGCTTTGATAATTTGATCATTTGGATTTGATTTAGAAGATGAGGGATGATTATATTTTTCAGCATGCTAATTTCAAACCTAGGTCTATTCATTGTGAATTAGTTGACTAAGCTTAGAAGTTCTTTTTGTATTATTATAAGTTATCAAACTGAAGCTGTTGGCTTCTTGATTAGGGATTACTTTGAGATGATACTATTGGCTGAATCAATTTCTATTCAAGTGAATGTTTGAGTGTAAACAAAGATATTCATAATTTTACAGCCTCAGGTTATATTGTAGAGAATGACCCAACAATAATTATCATATGGTGGAATGGTGATTTCAAATGCTATGAACTTTTTAGCAGGTATAACTCACAATCTTGACAAGTTTCAGTTATGAACTGTAAATTTTCTATTTCAACTTAACCTGATAATGAAGATAGATTCTTGAGTAATACTCTACATAGGATTGTAATGCCCTCATTGTAACTAAAAAAAAAAAAAAAATCTAAGATTGTAAAACTAAAACATTAAATTGGTAATGTGTTAACATTATGATCCTAATAGAAATTCATGAAAATAAAAAAGCTAACATGAACCCATAGAATGGTTCACTTGATAATATGTAGATAATAATTGATAATCTTAAAAAAGTTATTAGTTGTATCCAAAATAAAAAAAGAAAATGATGTATCAATCATGTCCGAATCTAATATTTCACCTCAAAATCATGATTGGAGTTTGATTAGAAGTTGATTCAAGGTAAGCCTAATCCTTCAATATTGAATTATATATTAAGAGAATTTCTTTCTTTCATAGATTTGACTCATTTTCTTCTTTTAGTAAAGTATATATTATATCACCTAACCTATATTCCTACCTTAGAAAAATACTTTAGATATCAATTCACAATAATAACATATATATATCAAAACTTAACTTAGCAACTATTTACATTCAAAAATTATTGGACATCGGTCAACTAGAATAAATAGCTTTGCTTAAACTAAAATAATGCAGATATGCTTAAGCTATGTGAATAGAAAAAAGTAAATAATTAAAATTAGAGAAAATATATAAACATAAACCCAGATTAGATATGTCAAGAGCATCCTATTGGATTATCTATACCCTCTAAGATTATCGAAAGGCTTAATTCAAGGTAACCTAGGTCTCTCTAAATTTATTCTTGCAACAGTTCAAATCTCCTTACTAATACTTTTTTTGAGAGATTTTCTAGTTTGTTCAATGTTTTAGGCTTAGTGGCCTATATAGAGTTTCTAGAAGAGGCCTATCATTAACATGTTGAATGTAGAATTAAAGAAAAGAGGTAAAAAGCACATCAAACTTGTTAAAATCAAATAAATATCAACTTAGGAGAGTTTTGAGTCAAGTAGGTGATGCTATCAAAAAGCAAGCAATAATAAAAATTATCACCATAAGTATGTATTGATATACATATTGATGGTATATAGTTTAGTGTCAACGAAGGTTTTATGTCCTAAAAAGATAAAAGATGTTTAAGCCATCCCATTCCGTCCTTATAGGAAAATAGTCATGAGACGATAGAAATAAAGGGGGAAAAAAACTAGGAAACAAACAAAGAAGGAAAAAAAAGGGAGAGAAGTAAGGATTCTTCATGGAATGCTTTACTCGAGATAGAACTAGGCTATATGGAGACCCTATCTCATTAGATTTAAATCCTTATAATTAACTATTATTTGCATTGAGTAAACCTTTTTCTTATAGAATTGTTATGTAGAATGACAGGGCTTCAAGGTGTTGAATATTATATATGTTAATATGGCAAGGACATGAACTTGGATAGAACATTGTGTCGAGTTTTTTCCATATCAATCTGATGATTTTTTGTCTTAAAAAATTCATCAATATGATGATTTTTTTCCTTAAAAAAAAATATAGTTGGATTATACATGGTCTTTTATTGATAGGCTTAAGAAAGGAAAGAGAACATAATTAGATACTAGTTACTGAGTGAATCTTATCAAATCCCACAAATATCTACTAATTAAAACCAATTTAAATCAAATTCTCAAGTCAATCTTTTTCTTTTCTCTCTTTCCTCCCTTTGCCTCTTTCTCTTATATAATTTAGCATCAACAATTCAACAATAGAGAAGCCAACTTGAGAAACAGAGGCATCAGTAATCAAGATGGTATCATGTGAGACATTTCTGATTTCTTTTCTCTTTTTAATATTGAAAAATTATTTTGTTTATTTTGCTTGTCTAGATTTATTGTTTTTATTATTGTTTTTAATCACTTTAGCCTGATTTAAAACCTTTCAAGACTTTTATCTAAGAGGTAGGTATTTTCTCTTATTTTCTTCTAATGAAATATAGATCAGTCCCAAAAATCTCAGTGTTGACTTTAATAGTCTGCACTCATTTGCTTTGATCCTTTTAAAATTTACACATGTTTTGATTTAACAAAAAAAACTTCATGTGCAATCATTTCCTACATTCCATTATTTTTCTACATTAATTCAATTGTTGATTATATATCATATTAACCTTTTTCATTGTGTTTATTTTTTGAAGTCTTGTACTTGTGAAGATATTTGAAAAAGATGAAGGATAAAGGGATGAAGCACAGAAGAGTTTGGCATGGTATTTCGCATGGATTTTATACAGTTGAAAGACCTGATGCATTTGAAGGCTCTATACTTTCTCAAAGAGAGCAAGTGGAAAACTCTGAAATTTGGTTATTTGGAGTCTTTGATCATAACATAGGAGAAATCGTAAAAAAATATCTACGATCAAATATTTTTAAAAAGATATATAATGAGGTAAAGTATACCCAAAAAAATCCTAAGGTTTAATGTTTCACGTAAACTTTATTTATTTTAATCAATATCTAATTTCATATGAGTTGGAATATATTGTTATACTTTTAACCATGAATATAAGAAAGTTTAAAGAGGGATCAAAAATATGAAAGTAAATTAGATTTTTTTTTTCCTACTTATAAATACAAATGCCATTTCCTCACCTATGTTTTCTCTTTTGTTTTCAAATTTGTTTTTAATCCTTCTATTCTCATAGCTCACAATAAGATTATTTATGGATCAATCCATATTAACTAGCAGCTCATGACAAATATGTATGTATATTAATTATAGCAAATATATATGTTCATTTAAGGGAAAGGTTATAATGACCGAAAATAGGCAAATATGCAAAGCAATAATGTTCCATTTTTTTATGAAAACCATTTCTTCTTGGAAGATATATTTTCTTAAAAAAATTTGTTTTAGAACAATATTTCATGAGAAATTATAGTTTCTTCTACTCTTTTTTGTTTGAAAATTTTGAATAGAAAAATAAAAAAGATAATTTTTTCACTCTTTTTCAATTTAATTTGCTTGAAAAATAGCTAATTTTTCATTTATACTCTCAAAGTTTTAGGTGAGAAAGTAAGAGCTTCAAGAATAACATTGACCGGGCTTAAGAGAGTTTACGAATATTAAATGATACAATAAGAGTTTTACAAAAATGAAAAAGTAAAGATCTAGCTCACTATCATGATAGAATATTTTTATTATTATAACTTATATAGGGATATAAATATATAGATAATAACTTTTCCATTGTGATGACCTATAAGGTGGTCAGGCAGGAAAAAATCATTATTAATTAAAAAGGTTTTTAGGGATATTACCTTTTTTTTATCTTTTAAAAAAGCAAGAAAAAATTAACCAATATTAATTTACTTTCCTACCAAACTTTTCCATAAAAGAACTAAACATAAAAGTAACCTTTCTTTTTTCTTTTTTTTACATATACAATTCATTTATAACTTACCCCTATTCTCATAATTATCAATAAAAACATTTATATATACTGATCAACCTATATTAAGTACATATTTATGACCAATAGGTAAGCATTAACTAAAATAGCCAAATATATATTAGAAAAATGACCTAATCTCATAAGAACTTTTATATTTGCTAATCGGCCTCTATTAAGTATGTGTTCATGACATATATAGGTACATTAATTACAATGAATATGTTTATTTGAGACAAAGGTTATAAAATTGGTAAAGTCTAAATGATTAAATATGTAGAAATAATAAAAATATTTCATTTTTACATATGTAATTAGGTTTTATTTCCAATAACACCATACCCCTATTTTCTTAACTCTTAATAAGAACATTTATACATGCCGATCCACCTATATTAAGTACATATTTATGAAAAATATATATGCACTATTACAATAAATTTATGCTTCATTTAAAGAAAGGAATTTAATGGTTTGGCAAAATCCAAAATGACCAAATATACAAAAACAATGTATATAACTCATCCTGGTAACTAGGAATATGAAGTTGAATTATTGTGCAAAGTGTCTAAAACTGTTTAATTAAACGATGTTTTTTGGCTGGTTAATTGTATTGTCATGAGCATATATTCTTTACATAATTTGGCACCCAAAATTAAGTTAATAATTTGTATGTGTAACAAATGACTCTTAGATGACAGATTTTTTTTTTTTTTTTTTTAGACACCAATGCATTTCTAGTAGAATAGATACTCAAAATCTTTAAGATGAGCCAAAATTTCCTTATTGCATTACTTTGATGTCCATAAAAAATCCTTAATAGGTCATTATAAGACTAGTAATTTTTCGATATTAGATGCTAAGTAAAAATGAAAAGGAAATTGTAGACAATATTTGCATAGTGAATGAAAATGGGCTCAAGGACCAACTAAACTTTAACAAATGCATCAACTGTGACCACCACTTTTTCATTTTGGGGCCACCAAAAAAAATAAAAAAAATCAATCAACTACAGATGTGTTCAATTTGTTTGGTGCTTTCTAATATAGCGTGGTGCAACTTTTGTAGGGTCAGATTGAAAAAGAAGCCAACAAAGTAATGAAGAAAGCCTATCTAATCACAGCACAAAAGAAAAACAAAGAGCAGGAAAATAAGCATGGAGGCTTTGCAGCGATGCTTGTCATTAATGGAGACAAATTTATAGTGGCAAACTTTGGTGAGTATAAAGCCGTGTCATGTAGTGATGGACTGGCCACCGAAATAGAGAAGATGCAGCTGAAAGAGAGGAGAAGATGGTATAAAATACCAGGTACATATTTTCATAGCCTTGCTTCTTTGTTGTTACATGATATCTATGGTAAAACAATATAAGTAAATTATAATTATGGGAGAATGTCTTTGAATAATCTTTTCCATTAACTACCCAATAAATCCATGTATTATAATAAAAATTAGCATTAATTTTCATATTGCTTACTTTTTTATCTCTGTTACTTCGTATGAAAAACTGTAAAGTTCTGAAGATTATTCCCCTAAGGAGAAAAAAAAAAAAGTGCAAGCCAATGTTAGATCCTTCAGCAGACTGAACTTTTTTATAGACTAACCACATCATATTTAGTCCTATTAAAAAAACTTGTTATCTTCTTATTAAACATAATTATTGTATTAAAGAACCTTGGTATTATAGACCGGATGTTAAGTGGCCAGCCAATGAAGCTAAATGTTAAAGCTCAGTCCAAAAGGGATGTCAATTAAGCCCTAAAAAAAAAAAAGTTCTGTGATGTAAATTTTTATCTGGTTGAATTTCTTTTCCTTCGCGTCCGGTTTTATCATTAGGATTGTTTGAAAGCTTGAGGATGAGAAGATAATAAAATCCATAGAGGTTTCTATGTCCCAACATTCAGGATGGAAGGAATCTTGGGCTTGATGTTGAAGTCTGCTTTCTTTTAAGTTTTGGACTATAAGACATAATATATATGTTGTGAGCTGCTTTGAAGATGTGTCTTGCTGGGTTAAAGCAGCCTTGGCTTTTACCAGGTTTAGGTTGGTTTTATGTGGTTTGAAGAGTTTATTTCATCCTATTTAACAAGCTAATAGTTAATAACCATTGGAAACCAAAAAAAACAAAGGCACCATCACTTGGTATTAGACTATGAGTTCAACACTTGAAGCATTGCATTGCAGCAACTAAGCTCATGTTTGACATGTATACATGTGATCTTGACAGAACTACTGCACCTATGCATTCCAAGTGGTGGCAAGAAAGCTGATAGAAGCTCGAAGTTGGTTGTCAAAGATCAGAAAGTAACAGATGAGATTGAGTTCATTATCTTAGCAAGTGATGGTGTATGGGAGGTGCAAACTAATTTTCATTTTTTTTTTAATCAAATTTTCTGTGAAGTTTGTCATATATTTCTTTCAATTTTATCATTACCATGTTGTAGATAAAGAAGCAAACATTTGTGAATTTCATTTTAGGTGATGAGCAACCAGGAGGCTGTGGACTTGATAAGGGACATAGAAGATGCTCAACAGGCAGCACAAAGACTGGCTAGAGAGTCTCTTTCTAGAATGAGCAAAGCAACCATCTCATGCATTGTGATTCGCTTTCACTAACAAGCACTTCATCTTTACTCTGTTAGTGCAACTTAGCAGCTCCCTGATGAAAGGATTTTAATTTGCGGTGAATATCTGATTTTTTTTTTCTTTTTTTGCTTTTTTTTTTTTTTTGGGTGTTAAGTTGTTGTCGACTCCTTCCAAGACTACATCCCTGCATGCAAGCAAAATGGTAAAAATCCTTGCTTATTTCACCAAGGGAACTTGGATCTAATGGTTGGCACCTTTCTCATGGAAATTTTTCTGAAGGACTTTCTTTTTTCTTCTTGCTGCTTCTGCTTCTTCCTCCCTTTTATTTTTTTCTTTTCTTTTCTTTTCTTTTCTTTTTGTTCAAAGGTTCTTGTTTCTCTACTTAGATCACTGCTCCCTTCTTATCTCTGGCCATTCTCATATAACTACTATTCTAGATCACTGCTCCCTTCTTACCTCTAGCCATTCTCATATAACCACTATTCTCACAACACACAACACAAACGATTGCTAATTTTGTGACGGCTTGATGCGGACCGAACAAGTCTCCGTAATATATGATATATATTTCTATCCCAGTGCATGTGTTATATATTTCAAAGCCCGAGGATTGGTAAAATTGAACAGGGCAAATAAATATGATTCAAATCTAACACATAATAAATGGTTTGGTTGCTCTCAAGTAGATTTGTGTCGTACGATGGTTGTAGCATGATTTATTTATAATTTATTTATAATTTATTTAGTTAATAATATATTAAATAAATCATATTAAATAGATCAGATCATATCTATTCAAATCAAACAAACCGTATCAATTCAAGTCATATCGTGCCAATTCAATACTATTTATTTATTAAATAAGTTATGCATCTCATTACTCATATAATATTTATATCGTATTCGTATTTAAATTTTTAACATAATTAATTAATTATATTATATTCATATTAATTTATATATTATTATATCTTAATTTTAATACAACGCAAACATGGCATGAAAGCATAAATTGTCATCCTAACAAAGCAGCTTTCAAAGTCGGCAACTGACTTTTAAACCAATATATACCAGTGTCTATCACATCTCTAGTACGCATGGCTCATGCATCGGTCTTCAGACCCCTATCTTTTGCACTATTTACCATTGATTAAGTAATCCATCTAATCTAATTGAGCTAATTATTTATGAAAAATTCTTCCCAGGTTCCCACCCTTTCAACTTCAGGAGATCTAGAAAACTCACTGATCTACAGACATTCAATAATCCCAGTTGGCCGGATCTTTGCTTTGAGAGCTTGATAATCTTAACACACTTGGTCGTCCTGCAATGAAGTGATAATTCTCTGGTTACTAACATATGCAATGGGGAAAAGGCCACCATGCCTTACTTTAGAAAACCACCATTTTGAGGGTCTTACCTTGAGGAGTTTAAAGAACCTTAGTTAGTGTTTACCCACATCTGGATCACATTGAGGATGTTGGATCACTTTGAGGATGTTTGAATTTTATAATGTTTTTTTTAATAACAAATTGTCGATATGAGCTATAACCAACAATATGGCACTCTTTCATTAAATTGAAAAATTGTTGCCAGTGGTTATGAGAGACGAAACTTTGTTTTTAACCATCCAATTGTATAGTTGTTGTCCAGAAATAAGATCATTACAAACCCGTATCAACAAAAACAAACGTTTTTCTGGCAAGCACAAATTTTACATTATTGTTTACAAGACAATGGCTTAAATAACCAATCAACCAACAAAATCTCTCAGCCATATTCCAACAGCACAGACATGTTACCTCATATGAATTGTAGCAATCATGCAGACACCTTCTTGTCACTGCTCTTGCCTCGGAAGGGCGAAAGAAGGGAGAAGGGGCGAGAAACTGTCACAGGAATAAAGTCTATAAAAACACAGGCAATATAATCTAGAAGTGCTAGGGAGAATTCATTAAGGGGAGTAGTTTATAATTCAGCCAAAATTTTTTAAGGGAACAACAGGCACCGAGTGCCTAAAGAATTTTATTGCAAGGTTAAGAAGTTGCACAAGAAATGATGATAGGGAAGTAAAGAAGTATAGGAGGGAAGAGGAATGGTTCAGGGAGAAATACAACATCTTGACATAGAGGAAGATCTCAACTCTATTTAGAAAAGATCATTATAATTCATAAAATGAATACATACAAGCCTAAAGAATTCCAAGAAACCAGGAAATCATTAAGAATCAAAAATTAATAATTTTTATTAGGTTAGGGTAAAGTAAGGAAAAATAGGTTTCTCGCTTGGGTGGCCTCAACTTATACCTAACATTGATCTGGATCTAGATCTTAATTATTATAACAGAATATAAATTAAGATCCAAATCCATATCTGAGCATGGGATTCGACTCCACAAAAAGCTGTCCTGAATTGGGCCCGGATCCTTTTTCCATAAAAAAGAATTGGGTTCAGATTCATATTAGAATTCCTCCCCTCCCTCTTCACCACCAGTCCAACTCGCTCGATCCCCTTAACTCCTTCACCACCTCCCTGACAACACTCACCTCAATGTGTACCCTCCTCTTGTCATGCCTCCTTGTCTTTTCACTCTGATCTCTCTGGCTTTTCCTTCTGAAGCTCCTTCGATTCATGTTCCCTCCCCCTCCATTGTTACTCTCTTCCCAGGAGAAAGGGGTGGTAGGGCAGGGGAGGTGTAGTGTAGCAGAGAGGTGCCAAGTTCTGAAGATCTAACTACAAGTCTTTATCAGAGATGTCTTTCTAAATTTGAAGACACTCCCATATTTAGGGTGCGGTAGTTAAAACTGGCCGCACGTATCTAAATCCAAATTGTATTCTATGTTTGAAAGCTGAATCATACCCAATTTGCACGGTTAGGTCCATAGTAGTGGATCTGACAACAAACAGATTCTGGGTCCCATATTAAGTGTTCATTAGCTATATTATCAGGCCATTTTGGGTTTATTCTAGGATTTTTTTTTCCAAGTTATTTGCAAGGTTTTATCCACAATCAATATTCAATCCAATTAATACTGGATTTCAAATCAGTATGGACTCGTAATTAATTTATTATTGGGTTATTTTGGTGTTCCTCCAAAGACTTCCTACCCCTCTAATGAGTTGAATAAACCGGTTCTTTTCAAAAATAACCAGAATATTTTAACTTGCAAATTGTGTCGGTTCTATAGTCAACAACTGTATGATTGGACTTCATATAAAGACTGAGACTCAAAATTCTTGCATATAAAGACTTCATATGGGTTGTCAGGTTTTTGGATTAGATCAGCCTATATTCTTAAAAAAATTTGATTAGGTTTTCAATCCCATCTGGGATCCAAACCAAACCTCATATCTAATCATACCCCATTTTCAATAATGTGAGCAGAAGATTTGGTGTTAGCTCATGGACCATTGCCACCTTTACTGACATTGCATCCATTTCTAATAGAGAACAACTGTTGGTCTAATTTTTATATTACAGATGTTAATGTATATTAAATCATCGGATAGAGTTATTAGGTTTTCGGATTTGAATATGCCTACATCCAGATCTAATGGTAGAGACAAAGCATTTATCTATATTTTTGTAATAAATGTAATGATTTATTAATGCTAAGGGACTGAGTTCTTGTCTTTTCAGGTTTGAACATACCTACATCAAAAACTATATCAGATAAAAGTTTCAGATCAGAACCTGTGATCCACATCTGACCTAATAATCATCGGACACTATTCTGGGTGGCAAATCCGATTTTACAGTCAAGCTCCATTACTACCGTTGTTTTTTATGACAACTTTGAGAATTGCTGAAGCTTTTTAAAATATTTGGATAATTGTCACTTGTCATGCACACCACCTCATAAAATACTGCACTTTGCTAGCATGATAAGATAAGAAATTTTTAACTAACCTTTAGTTGAAGGGACTCCAGCATGGCTATCATCTTGAGAAATGAGATTCTTCAGTATATGAACTGGGATAAAAAAGAAAGAGCTATCAGATACAAACACTAGAATCAGTAAATGGGGCAATATATGGTAGTGTTTGAGGTCTATTTCTTGTGAAGTAAAAAAGCATTTCATGGAAAAAAAGCATTTCATGGCCCTTTAAAATAAATTTTCGAAATTGTGAATATTTTCTTTCCATGATACAATCACCCCTGTCGCTCTTTTCTTGAACATTGGTCTGTAACAGGCCAAGAGGAGAATATTTATCAAGAAAACAGAGAATTTAGAAATCTTAGGCAATGTCTTTCACATGTATGCTATATTGAGCCTTATGATTTTAGGTCTGCAGTGCAGCAATTTCCAAACAAGCTGCGAGCTTCCATGGTAGCATCTGAATGATGAATCTCAGATGAAAGCAAGCTTTCAGAGCACTAGGTAGATTTTCATAGGAAGTCCTTTCAGATAAAATTTTAATAACAAGTCAATAGATGGCTTTTACAAAAATGCCTAGAATTACAGATTCTAACAAGAAAACAAAAGAATCTGTCAGTCATTGGCATAGACAAAAATAAACTAGTGCAAAGTTTTTATTTATTTCAAAAGAATTGGTTGCTTGAACAAAAACACCTTAAAATTGAAATAGAAGATGATGGGTGTAAGAAGCATTATTTGGATTTGTATAAGAGATTAGGTCTTACCATCATTTGATGAAGCAGCTGCTGTAGTGTGCTCATCAACAGATGACACATCTGAATCTGGGTTACCCTCACCTGATGCTGAGGTGTGGCTCTTTCTTCCAAATTTTAGTAGCTTTCTAAAACCTTTTGCTTCTTTGCTCCGAGGCTTCTCTTGTGACTCAAGGGTATGATCTACTGAACTCAATTCCGTGGCAAAACTGGGCACACGTGCCTTAATACTCTCATTCCGCATCGTATCGATTTCAGAGTTTAGAACAGGTGGTCCTTGAGCATATTCTACATTACTGGCAGTGTGTTCCTCTAAGGATGTTGTCCTGGCATAGGGGGCTTGATAAGGCTTTTCTATGACTGTAGAGTTTGACAACTTTTGAGGCTCCTCCTTTGAGTAATCAATGACCACCTGATCATCACAAGCATTACTTATCTATATTCAGCCCATGAAAAAAATTTCAAAAAGTAACATGACATTAAGAGGAAGCTGGTTATAGCTTTATAGTCATCAATGGCAAGGCAGCTTTATTTATAAGAACACTAAGTTTCCTTTAAGGAGATTCCAGAAATAAAGATCATCAAGCCACTTTTGCCTTTGAAAAGAAATTGAAACTACAGCAAGATATGTTTGAATACTTTAAAAAACCTTTATTATGATTTTGAGAATCAATAAAGCACTATTCATTTCAAGACCAGCTTCCTTATAAAGGGTAAAGGAAACCAGGTAGCATTATTTACATCTGTAATCAAAAAATGGCTAAACCTAAAATGAAGCTCTACTCTGAATTTTAAAATAGATATTTTTCTTTTTTTTTTCTCTTGATACCAAGTAGTATTGTCAAAGCCATGCCTAAGGCCTGAGGCACAAGGCTTTAAGAGTTAAGCATTTCTTATACCTCAAGGTATACCTTAGCACAAGGCACCAAGGGTTGGGCGTTTTTTATACCCTAAGAGTGGGGCCTTCATTTAAGCACACATGAGGTTAAAAAAAAAAAAAAAAAAAAAAAAACACGTGTTTTGATTTTATTTGAAACACAAGAAAAGTGTACCTTTCTTCGTAAGCTATATTTACAATAATTTTCTAAGTCTATCATATTTATTAGACTATATTGACTTTATGATAAACTATCACATGCACCATTATTTTTTTTTTAACTTATAAAAAATTTAAAAATTAGAAGATAAAAAGATGAAATAGCAAAAATTATGCTATCATTTGAGAAAGAAAAGAACACATTAAAGGATTACAGATTCTAACTAAGAAAGAAGAGATTTTTCATTGAGCTAATAGACTAAATATATTACTATTATGATTTTTTTTGCCTTTTCTATTATGTGTTATAAAACTTGCTTATATAAATTATTTTATCATTTATTTCAAAAATGTGCATCTCACTTCGCTTAGCTGCACGCCTGAATTTTGCGCCTTGCGTTTAGACTCCAAAAGCTCTTTGTGCTCAAGTGTACTTAGCAATTTTAACAACACTAATACCAAAAAAATTCAATTGTTATGCTAAATAAAACTTTTAAGTAGCATATTATATAAAAGATATAGAAAATAAGTCTGTTAAAGAAAACAAAATCATTTGCCATAAGCACTGTGTTCCTGATTCTACTAAATTAAGTGGAAGCAAAACTGATGCTTCCTAAAGAAAACAAGAACTCCTTAATTTCTTAAAAAATGAGAATATTTTAATTCTGTTAGCATACATATTGCATAACTAAGATCACCATCAATTAAAGGAAAACAAGGGTTATCTAAAAAATGTATGAATTTTAAATTTAAGGTACAATTTGCTATGTCAAAGCATACCTCATAGGAATTCGGCTGGTCATCCAGCTCATGTTCAGTGGAATCCTCAATTTCACCTACAATAATAGGTGAAGGTGGAGCACGGATAGCCACATATTCTGAATCCAGCCCGGCCTTCTCTATTTCATCAGCTCCGGGTGTTCTATCTTTCATGCCTACCATCGCTTCAGATGCCTGAACAGCAGGAGCTGAAACAATCTCATTTTCAAGCATCACAACAGTCTTCTCAATTACTAAGTTGTCATCGCTGTTGCTAAGTCTTAGTGCCTTATCATTACTCCTTTTTTCTTGGGTGGTTACAGAAGCTTGAGAAGTTTTATTTCCTGCTCCTTTCTGCGATGTCTCTTTAGCAGCTGACTTGTTTTGGACTGCACTCGAAGGGCCTTTCGATGTTTTGATCTTCAGCTCTGGCAGAGTTGCTGACTTGCTTTTGTCCAGTTGCATTATTGCAGAGATCTTTTTTTGTGATTCCTCAGGTATGCCTCTCTTTGGTAGTTGATCTCTGGCAATTGATTGTAGTGAAGAAGCACGCTGAACATTAGTACCTTTGGGATCGGAATGTCTTCTAGTTTGAACGGAAGCTGCCTTTGCTTCTGGTCTGGAATTACTACTCTCTTTTTTGATTTCAGGTAATGATGATATTGATCGACTTACTCCATGGCTACCACCATTTAGTTTGCTAGTTCTTGTGATTTTCTGAGAATCATTGGACCCAACTGAAGTGGTTCTGGTAGGCATCTTTTGTAAAGGTGAAGAAGATCCAGGCTCTGAGTCACTGAACTTTGACCCTCTGTAAGAACCTGGAGAAAGCTTCGTTGGTAATCGTGCTTTGGTCTGTTGTGGGGTCACTGGCGACTGAGTGACATTCGAACCACTCCTTGCAGCAATTCTCTTTTGCCGTTCTCTTTTCAAACCTTCTAATCGCTTTCTCTCTTCCTCTTCCTGAAGGTAGAAAAACCAAAGAAATAACAATCCAGGACATGAGCAAAGCAAGCCAGCCAAAAAGCAAGGAACTTAAAGAGATAAGACTTTGTCAAGACTAACAAGGCTTTAACAAAAGAAAAAAGGAAAATAGAATTGTTTTGCTAAAACTTCATATAGTTATTCTCAGATTTTTTTCCCACTAATCTTATCAGCCTAAAATAATAATTCAATAAGAAAAGAAAGAAAGATTTATATCAAGTATTTATTGAATTATAATCCTTTAGATTCTCTTATTCTAGTTGTGGCACGTACTATTTATCAAAAGATGATAAGTAGACCAACAAGCATCTAAAAGTGAGGAAGAGAAAGAAATAACTCCTAATGAATCACGAGAAATACCCTCTCTTTCTTTGCTTTCTGAAGTTCGGCTTTGGAGGCCCGCAGCTTCTCTGCACGTTTTTGTGCTTCAGCCAGTGTGTTCATCTTTGAGGATGCCCCTTTCCTCACAAGAGCATCCTTTTTCTTTTTCTCCAATCCATTCTGTGAAACTTTTAACTTCTTGTCCTGCTCTGAATTTTTTGGCTCTTCTTTGGTGCCTGTTGAGGCATCCTCATGGCTTATGATTTCCACTTTGACAGCATTTTCAACAGGAATCTCGATGTCATAGTCTTTAGCAGGATCATAACCAATGGATAGATTCTCCATCCCACGCTCAGGCAGTAAGGTCAAATCAACAGGTTCATAAGTGATTTGATTTTTAGCCTTACTAGAAGAATCCTCGGTTCTCTGCAGAGCTGGAGGGAATTCAGAATCTATGTCAATGGCAGTTCCGCCATCTGGTCCAAGTTGATCTTGTGAGCCTGACCTAAATGGAACCATGAAGGACTCATCCATAACATTAGATGAGGTTTTCTTATCCAAATTCTTATCATGTTCATATTGCTGATCAACAAGTGGGTCTGAAGAATTATTACCACCCACTTGCTTGTCTCGTCCATAAATCATGAATTCATCACTGGTCAAACTCTTATATACTCCCCTCCCCCCTTCTATTTCCTTGAACTGGCTATCTATTAAGCCTCTTCCTTCACCTGAAATCAATAATTCATCATTTGAAGCCATCTGCCTCATCCGGTTTGCCTTACCATTAAATGAATCTAACCCTAACATCCTCTGTATCTGAACATCACCAGAATCTCTTTCAGGTGGAAGGATAGGATCACCTCCACCATTACTCTGTTTTCTCTTAACTGGAGGCTTTTTTTCATTAGCAAAGATGTCCCCATCAACAGTTCTCGCCTTCTCTTCAGCTCTCAATAAGAAACTCTGAAATGCTTGCCAGTTTCCAGAATCTGCCTCCTGTCCATAAGCAACTTCATCCTTGACATCTACATCTGAAGACTCTATAGATTTCAGGAGGACCTCATTTCTCTTTGAAGTTCTTGCAGAATTCTTATGCTTTCTATCACGGGCATCATACAGATCTTTGCTTTCCTCTTCAGTTTCAGTATCGGAAACTGATTCTGATTCACTTCCTGATTTTTCATGCCTCTTTGATGTGATGTAATTTATGTTCCGAATGACAACCATACCAGACCTTTTCTTTCCTACACGGCCAGCCCTTTTACGCGATTCACGACCATGAGAACCTTCTTTCTCATACTCCGATGTATTTTGATCTGTGCCATACTGTGATCTTGTGCCAGAACCACCTGTTTCTGATGCCTCTGACTCAGTATTGCTGTCCTTACTATCCATGGAATGCCTCTTATGCCGCATTTTTTGAGGCATGCTAAATCTAGGATCCTCCATTGGAGGATATGGGGGATGGAAATATGGACCGCCCCCTGGATAATTCTGATAATATGGCATGCCCTGCATAGGATAAGGTTGAAACATGGGTGGACCTGGCAGAGAATGCATAGGCCATTGGGGATGTGTAGGATGCTGAAAATGGCCCTGATAATACTCATGGGGTCCCAAAGGAACATGTGGATCTGAAGGGATCTTTCCATCTGGCCATAAGAAACAAATGAATTTAAGTTTCGTTGATTTCATTATATTTCAGAAAGCACTGCTATCGAGCATTGGAAAATAAAGAGGAATGTTGAAGCATGGTCTGCGAAAAAACACACAAACATGTGAGGTTGTGTTTGTATGCATCAGCCTGTTTTTCACTGATGGAGAATAATCATCTGCATTGTCATTGAAATGGAGACAGGCATTCAAATGAAGGGGATATCACAAGACAAAGAACAAACTTCAAATGGCAACTTCCATCTTAGGAAGCTTTAATGGAAGTCGCCTATTACAAAAAGTCCAATACAATTTAGGACATGAAAAGCTAGCTTGATTTTTCATAAACAAATAGCAACTTGAAAAATTAAAAATGAAGAAAGAATTCAACTAAAAGAGTCATAGCATTTTTATTAACAGAAGAAGGTGACTGTTATAACATAAAAAGAACAAAACATCTTTTAACAAGATCAAAAATGCCTTCAATATGTAAAAGAATCAAGCTATCTTGAAGTGTAAAAAAACAGAAGACGATGAAGAAGCCCAACTTTTCCTTTAGCTCCATATAGAAATACTGGACATGTGATAAAAGGGGTGCTGTAATAAGCTGTCAACTTTCTAGGTACTACTGCATTGAGCCTAGGTAAATCTATTTTGATCTGAGCTAAAAAGAGGTGAAAAATCCATACCAGTTATCCCATTGCTCTCAGTGCCCATATCTCCACTGGAGACAGGCCATGCTTCCCCAAATTCTTTCTGTTTCCTAGTATCTCCTGAGAGTACAATCCCTGAGGCATTCAAAGAAGAAAACTCAGATCGGACGGACATAGCTTCTGCAGCCTCAACATCGATCCATTGTCCAGTTTCATGCTTTCTCTTCCATAACTCCAAAAATCTTAAGCATGCCTCCCTGATTAATGAAGAAGGAAAAAGCAAATTGATTATTTTTCCCTGGATACATGAGAACTCTAAAATTTCTCTCAATTTGTACATATAAAACATTTTCTAATTTTGTAACTATTTGAAGAAAAACAATACTTTGTAATCTTTTGATAACCTTAGCAAATAAATCACACATTATGTCTAATAATATACCGAATTATCAAGTAATTCCATCTCTCCCTCACTCACTCTCTCACTCTCACACACAACACTCATGAATCTCATTAGTTCTCTGTGTACATTTGTTATAATTGGATATGGTCCACATTTTCTCTTGCTGAGATAATTCTACATCTCAATAAGGTGACAACTGAAATTTGAAACTATTAAAAGGGGGAAAAAAAAAAAAAAAGAGAAGCAAATTCTCCAAAACTTGCAAGGACATTACTTATAAAGAGCAACTCACATTAAACGTGATGCACCAAAGCACTCTGCAAATGATATCAATTGAGCCATGTGATCCATGTCAAAACCAGCTGCTACAGAACGTGCAAAGGCCATACCCTGCTCTTTCTGCAGTACAACTTTGCGGGTCTCAAGTACTCTCAAGAGTTGAACTCTGCAAAGAAAAATTATAAATAGGAAAATAAACTACATAAACAACTATAGTTTATTGCAACATCAAAGATGATGGCAGCATGGTATAAATGGATGTATTGTAGTACACAGTGCAAATCAAGTTACACCTATGGATACACCTCAGTTAGCAAGAGCCAGCAAAGATCACTGTATCCACACAAGCAAGAGTTCTACTGCCTATACTGTAATTTTAACCAAGTATATTATGCTCATGGACATCTAACCGAAATATAAACTCCATTTTACTTTTTCTAGATTCTTAATTAGCATGGTACTAGATTTATGCATCAACCTACTAAATGAAGCAAAGAAAATTACTAATGTAACTCTTGAAAATGTAATGCGAGTTAAGAATTACAACAAGGTCTCTAACATAAATCTCAGTTGTTAGTACTTTGAATTCTCCTCCTGTGCTGCAGATCCATTTGAATCTGATGGATGTGGTTGTGACCCAGGCTGCAATTAATCAATGGAAACCACATTTAGAAAAATCTCTAACAGAGAAATATCATAATTAGTAAATGCATCTCATTATCAATACCTTGAAAAGAACTATAGCCTTTTCTGCGTCAGCATCAAATATGGACTTGCTACCTACCCATGATCATGTAAAGTCAGCACCAGTGTCATAACATGGCCAATAATGACAAATCTGAATCTTGAATGGAGTCACAACAATGGAGTTCATAATAGTCTACTTATAAAGTGATGCAGGAATAAGAAACATTTTTTTGGCTAACCCTTTTAGAAGTTTTGACAAACGACTATTTTAATATAGTTAAAAATTGATTCAAAATTTTACCTGCATTTTGTTACAACAGCTGCTGAAAACCTAGTCAACATTCATCATGAGGTCAAGAGGTCATCAGATGAAAGGCAAATCTCTCAAATTTCAGTATCAATCAGACAACTTGCTGCTTGGTTAATTGATTTGTTTAAAGGTTGTCAAGGATGTAATGCCAAGTGGTTGGCCAAAAAGTTCTTTGCCCAAAGGGCTGAGCTTTTCTAGTCAAGGCAAACTATCGGCTGCCATCCCACTCCACAGGATAGCGGGTTTGACTATCAGCCCAATATAAATTAGACATTGATAATACCAATGTTGTAGATTTAAGACAAAGTAGAACTTCTGTGTAGGCAATCCATCAGACAATACTTTAACAAACCCAAATGATCACATCATTAAGAAAACAACTTTGATGTGAATGCATGTGGAACAGACAAATTCATGATGACAGACTCCTAATAGAATAAAAAAAATTGAGAGTTTGACATACCTTCAATATACTCTAAAGGTTTTGTTTGATGATCTTCAACCTGCCAAATAGCAAAAAGCCAAAGCATGTCATTTGAAGTTTATAAAACACATGTAGAAACAAATAGATCGAGAACTGACGGTGCTCAAGCTAAGATTGTCATTGCCCTGAATAGCAATTGCCTCCTCAATCTGCAAGATCTCAGACTCTATGGTGGTCACCCGCTCCAGAACCTCAGGTGTGCTCACAAAACGAACAAACCTACAAGAAATAACACACTTATTTTTAACTATCAACATATCTTATTTCATCCAGGCATCAGGAACTCCAACAAGTGTATGAAACAAGATGGATATTCCCTGCTTGGAAAATCGATTGCAACCATAAAAAAAAAAGAAGGGCATATATGCAATTTGTGTCTAGTCAAGCACTGAAGAAGAATTTCCTGACCTCTCCACGGTGCCCTTGGTAAACCATACTGCATCAATTTTAGGGTCTGGTTCAAGTGTAATAGAGTAACCCCCCTTGGCAATTTGATCCTGTGCTGTCTTCAAATGCGTGAGAAAAGGGTTCAATAACCCAGATGCAATCTTCTCCGTCTTACCGTTTGCAACAATAACCAAATCACACCTGAAAAAAAGGAGACCGTAAGTCTCTAGTCCGCAGCTATTCACAATCGATCAAGTTAATGATGCCTAAGATTAGCCAATTGAAATCCATATTCCAGATTCAGAAAATCACTAAAACCGAATTATGTATACCAATTTAGAGTTATGAGATTGTAATGCTCTACATTCTCAAAGCCGGTTTCATAATAAGGACAAATTGATCCAAATGAATAGATATCAATTAAGGGCCCTGACAAGAACTAGAAAACCAATACTGTAATTTAGTAAGGTGATTCTAATGACAGTAAAGCCATAATTCTCAGATCAATTCCAATCTCTTTCATAGCAAATGGATCCAAATTTTCTAAAACATCGAAACAGATGTATCCACAAATTCAAGAACCATGATGCTGATCATCCTCATGCTAGTTTCTCCATACAAGCGTCAAGCTTGACTAAATCCACCACTTTAAGGATCCCATCATTACGCTGAAAGGATTCATGTTTCTCAAACCCTACTTCATCCAATCTTGCGATAATAGAACCCCGGAGATCATCAATAGAAAACTTAATAGAATCCAATCCCAAAATTCCACACCTAAAACACTAAAGCCCCTTCCAAGATCGCATCTTTTGGAGCCCCACGTTATCCCTAAACCCAAATCCAAATATTCTTGTTGGTAGCGAGCTTGGGAGGGAACTGACCTCGTTCGAGTAGGCGTGAGCTGGAATACCGCCGATTCTAGCCGAGAGTCCGACTTCATCGCACCAGAAGCTCCCGTCCGTCCGTCCGTCCGTTCTTCAACAAAAGCAAGGGTCTTGATCCCTCTCCCTCTCTTCAATCTCTAAGCCTCTCGCATCCAGATCTCATTCAAAGGCGTCTCTTTTTTATCCAAAGCAACACTGCTTCCCTCCTGCATTGATCCATTGAGAGAAAGAGAGAGGGAAGGAGAAGAAGAACGAAAGCTAAGAGGTCTTACAGCAGAAAAAAAAAAAAAAAAGTTTTTAGAGGGAGAAAGAGGGGATAGAAGGTCAAAAGAGATGCTCTAATGGCGAAGAACAGGAGACAGAAAGATTGAAAGAGAAAACCTACAGAACTGGAGCTTTAATGGCGATAATAAAAAAAATAAATATGAGAGAGAGAGAGAGAGAGAGAGAGAGAGAGAGAGAGAGGGGGGCGGGGACGAGGAGGAAGAGGGAGGAAGAGGAGCCTTTTAATGGAGACTAAAAAAATAATTATAAGAAACAAAAATTCAACAGAAAATAAAAATAAAACGAACAAGAGAGACGAGGAACAGAGGAAGATTTTCGTCGGTTGTTGAGAGAGAAGTACGAGCTAAAACGAAGGCTAATTATCGATTAGGATGAACATAAAATATAATATAAAATAAAATACAAGCAAGAGAGTGGTGGGTGGGGGCCTTAGGATTCCGACAGGACTACCCTGGAAATAGCTGCAAAAAAAAATTTTAAAATATAATATAAAATAATAATAATATATATACGTATATATTTATTTATTTATTTATGGATGGCGTTGCGATGGTATTCTTTGGGGCAGGCTGGCTGCTGCTTTGGGACTTGAGTAAAACGAGAGAGAGAGAGAGAGAGAGAGTAGACTAAAAGTAAAGGTGGCGATGGAGGAGAAGAAGGAGAAGAAGAAGAAGTAAAAGGGTGTTATGGTCATTTCGCTGCAGAGGAAGGACGAGATCTTTCCGTTTCCAACTTCGTTCGCACACGCATCCTTGACGTCGGAGTTATGAGACCCGGATCTGATTTTATTTCCTATTTAATTCAATTAAATTAATTTTTTTAATTTTTTTTAAAATTAAAGTTATTTAAATCAAAACAGAATGTGATGTCTATATTAATATTTCAAATTAATCTTATATTTTAATTATGTTGATGAAAAATAATTTTTAAAGATATGGAAAGATTGATTTTGAGATTTTTCTGTTGCTTGCTTTGTTTGCACGCACACTTGAAATGGTTAGAAAAATTTGGTCCGCTTTAGTTTGCTATAAATTATTTGAATTATAACAGAATATAATATCTATATTAATATTTAAATATTTAAATTATATTAATTAAAAATTTCTTAAGAATATGAAAAAATTGATTTGTGCTTATCAGCTCATGTCAAATCGGTAAATAAAAAAAGTTGAACAGAAGTTAATTATACAATGGGGAATTTATTTTTAATCGCTATCTTTTTACCTTAACTTAATAAATATATACAGTAGAATAATATTATATATACCTATTATTTATACTACTACATAAAACTAAGATTGGAGTGAATCGTAACTGAGAAATATGATGAAATGTATTAAAATTTAAAAATTTTAGGTTAAGTAGAATAAAGATAGAATATATTTTTAATACAATTAGAAATGAACATGAATGTAGAGTATAAATTAGGAACCAAAAAATTACTCAAAATAATTATTTCCATTATTTAGGATTAATTATTTATTAAAAAAGAGAGATTTAGGATTTTATATGTTCATATAATTAAAGCATGTTAGACAAAATGAAGAAGTATAGTTAGAATATTATATGATAATAGAATATTTACCAAGTTGAAGAGGGTTTTATAGAACAGTTATAAGATCATTTATACTTTATGAAAGAAAATATTAGGTAATTAAAAAAATACATGTACATAAAATAGATATGGTGAAAATAAAAATATTAAAATGGATATATAATAATATAAAAAATATGACTCAGAATAGAGCTGAATGGAGAAAAAAATTTATATAATTAATTTTAATTAATTTTAAATTAAAATTTTATTATTATTATTATATAATTAATTTATTTGTTCAAAAATAATTCATCGAATTACCAGATGGATTAGTCAATGTAACAATCCCTCAGATCAAGCCGCAGAATTTTCATTTTAAATATTTATAATTTGCATGGAGCTGGTCGGTTGTGTGGCCCACATTAAGTGATGATAGAAATAATGGGAAAGAGTGTGATTTGTTAGTATTTTTATACGATAGCATTTTGCTTCTAATGAAAGCTTGAGTAGTATGGAAAGAAATGGGAATGAAAAGCCAAAAAAAAAAAAAGAAAAGAAAAAGATAACAGCGTTTTGCAATATAAAATAGTCCAAAAATAAAAAAAGGAGTCAGAGTTATTACACCTAATAATTATGATCATGGAATAATCTTTCCCACAGGTAGAGAATCAAGGAGTTGCTAAAACCTTTGTTCCCTACCTTATTTTTTAGATGGCCAGTAAGTCTCATCATCAATTAATTATTCATAATAGTAATAATAATAATAATAAAGCATAAACCCAATGTACTATATTCGAACAAAAAGAAAAGATTAACATTGACACCATGGGCTCGTCTAGTTTATAGAAAGTGACTAAATAAAATATCTAAAAATTAAATTTTCAGGCATAAAATGTTTAAACTATCATGTTTGGTTGACTATAGAAAATAGACATTTTTTCTGAAAAAGAATGAAGCTGTCAGGTTGAACAGTATCTTTTCCAGAAAAATTGTGTAGAATATAATTATACCCTTTAATTCTTAAAACTTTTTTTTACCATCTAATTTTTTTTAACTTTTATATGAGATTATAAAAAATGATATCAAAATTCTGCAGCTCTCTAAAAAAACATGTCCTAAAAAAAGATACAACAGTAAAAAAAAAAAATTCAGAATTGAAAACAAAATTGATACTTATCCCACTCCACTCTAAGCCTTAGGTTACATTTGGCATGAATTTTTTTTTTTAAAAAAAGGAGGATAAAAAAAGTTACAAAAGTAGCATTCACTGGTATAAATTTTAAGAATATAAAATTTTTCTTATTAATTATTTTAGATTGTATTTATAATTAGAGAGTAAATATTATAGATGTAATTATTAATTATCTTTCGAGCAAAATTAATATAAAAAATAAAAATATTATTAATATTTTATTTTTTTATAAAATATTTTATTAATGTTATTTATGTAAAAGGGAGCAAGATGGAAGAGAGTAATGAGATTGTTCAATATTTTGTTAGTTTTAATGTTTTATTTTTTTATTTCTAGATAATAACTTTTATTTTTAATCATGTTAACCTATTTTCTCTTAGATCAATAATTTAGAGGATAAAGAAAGAAAAAAAAAATATCGCATGAAAAAAGTTAATCTCCTACTAAATATTCTAAAAAAAATTAAAAAAAAATTACCTAGGTAACTTCTCATCCTCTTTCATCCCTATATCAAATGTTTCCTTTAAGTTTTTTTTTTTTTTTAATCTACGATGGATAATTACATCTTTATCATAAAAAAATAAAAAAAATAAAAGCAAAATGTATGCATACAAATCATATATCTTAAATCAATGGTATTAATTTTACATACTCTTCCTTCATTTAATTTGTGTCTATTATATTATAGTCATCAACATAAAGCAAAGATGGCCTTCAACTCAAAGATAAATTGCTTTTATCCTTAAAAATATGATAAAAAAACCTTGCATTTGACGATTATATGTTCGAATCTCGATCGATATATTCTCTATTTAATCATTCCTAATGACATATGTTAGATGAATCTTCTCTTTCACTGTCACTCTCTTTCAAAAACTATATATATATATATAATTATTTTTGTGGGCTATATATTTAAATTTTGTTTGCTTCAGCTAGCTGGTTGAATTTTTGATGGCATAATTTTAAAGCAACCTAAATGAGCTTGACCTTTGACTTGTGATGCGTTGGCCTTGCGACCATTGCCTCTACAACGATCATTGCAGGCTAAGACTGTTATTTGCCAAATCAGGAAATTCTATATTAGATTTTTAGGGACGGACAATAATATAATGTATGTTATCTCCACTCTTTCATTTCGGCGGTAGGTATGCAGCAACCCATCATATTTCTTTCACGCCTTCTGATGCAATCATCCGCGGTCCATCCTTAGAACTCTAATGAGAATTAGTATTGAGGAGAAAAAAAAAAAAAGATGGGTGAAATGACGAGATTGACCCCTTTGGGGGTGGTTGCGGTGGGAGAGCGAGACGGAGGAAACGGTTTCCTTTTTTTTTTTTTTTTTTTTTTAATCCGAGTTGACGTTGGCGACCGCACGTAAAGGTCGCGGTTCGGTGGGCCCCACCGGTAGCTCGCTCGAAGCTAACAAGCTCTCGTCATATGCCCTCCAATTCTCTACAATTTAACGGGAATGCCCCCCCTTCCCCTCCCCTCCCCTCTTCGCCCGTTTGTTGGCTACGGTATTTAATTATTTTGCTCCCTTTCCAATATCCCCGTTAAAAATCTCAAAACATTTTGACGCCCAGGTCTCACCCAGCAGCCAAATCCCCATTCGTCCTGATGTAAGCCACGTACCGCGAATAGATGTCTAGTTTATCATGCAGCATAAATCTGACATCTAAAATTGTTTCCTAATGCCAACCAAGGGAAAGTTTATAGCTTAAATGATAAAGCACTTTTAATCATCTTATGCATAATTTTATAAAAAAAATAAAAAAAAATTTAAAGAATTTCTTAAAAAAATATCTTTAGCATTCAATTCATTACATGCAAAAAAAAAAAAAAAAAAAAAAGATCGAGCTAATTTTGAATCACCAATCGTTAACTTTGTAAGCAATTGATTGGATCAGCTCAGGTTGACTCTATAAGTGACTAGTTGTATCTGCTCAGATTGACTTTATAACAATAGATTGAATTTTATAGGTAACCAGCATGATCTACTTAGGTTTGCTCTATGAGCGACTAGCGGGATATGTTCTAGCCAGCTTCATGTGCTATCTCATCTTTAATGAGTAATAAGTGATGTCTAATTTTTTTCATTTAAGGTGAGTTATAAGCTTGATAAACCTTTCCATTTTACATGAATTATGAGCTATGTTCAGCTCTTCCTATCTCAAGTAAATTATAAGTTATGATGGACTTGATTAATGTCTCATCTATAGCCTTATGAACTAGAGCTTTGCCCTCTAGATGATTACTATCGATGGAGGATCTGCATTGGTTACTCACAAAGTTTTAAGAGTTGATCTAAGTATGGCTCACGCCTACTTGGGTATTGCTTATTTTTTAATCTTTTCTCTTAGGTAGGATGGTTGGATGCTTCTACTTTTTCTCACAAATGACCGTTGATTTTTGAAATTGGTTATTGAACACCAACCGATAAGAAGGATCTTAGACCGAATGATAGTGCACTTCTAGTCGATCAATGCATGCTCTTACAATAAAAAAAGAGAAAGAACAAAAGAGATTCGAAGAATTTTTTAGAAGACCATCTGCTGCTCAAGTCAGCCCAAACAAGAAGAAAAAGACTTAGAGCTCCTTAGGCTAGCACTCTAAAGTTTTGAAGCTTGGGCTTAGATCTTGTATGCTTGAAAGGTTTAGAGCTGTTTCTATAGGCATTTGAAAGAGTCCTCTTATAATTGATCCACTCAATGATGGATGGCTCAAATGATATGTCTCTCTAATATAGTGATGCCTTTAGTGAAGCCTTCCTGGATAGGGCTGCAGAATCTCTTTCAAATAGGATGATAAAAAACAGCACTTTTAATGGAAGTTTTCTTAGATTGATCGGTGCCTTTAATCTCTTTTGTTGGGACTTCACTCTTTAAGAGAATGCACATGGAAATTTGGTCGGCTATAGTGTATCACCTTTTGGTCATAGATCGGCATTTTAGTTCAGCTCATACCATACCATAACTAATCATCGTATGTGCACTATGGTGACAATTTAATTATTATGATCAACTGAAATCGATCTTTTTTTTAAAAAAAAAAAAAAAATCCCTTAGATAACCGATAAAGTATCTATTGACCAACCATGTTGTTTAAATCTAATTAACCATTGGTATATCCTAGTGATCACTTAGCATGCCATATCATGCATTCTGCTAAACGAGTACTCACAACAATGATATATGGATTCAACCTTTTTTTTTTTTTTTCTTTTTCACTTTTGTTATTCTTTACAGCAACAACTAAACAGCAAAGGTTCTCACTTTGATGACATCCATCTGAACACTGCTTTTGATTCGCAAATTGTGATTGGATTGAGTAACATAAACTTAGCCTTTCAATGATGGGTCATAGTCATTGATAGTTCAAGCAATTTTTTCCTCTATTGTCGGCTTGGGAATAGCTTTTAGATGGGCCATGGTCCCCTCCTAACACTAGATTGTTCTTATTTTAATTGCTTATTAATTGATTGTAGGGGGTCCATGGCAGAACCCTCTCTACTCTTTTGTCAGTACTGCTAACAACTGAAGATATTCTGTATACAGTATGCTTCTTTAAATGATGAAAGAGCCACCAGCCTACAAGAAAACCCATGGAATTGTCTAATAATCAAGTGCCAACCACAATGGAAGTGTTGGTGCCCCACTTCTTGAGGGGTGGTTGAGAAGAACTTTCATGCACCATTGTAAAGAATGTGACACAGTGTGTTCGTGTGCGTTTGTGTTGCTTTCATGCATCCACATCATGGATTAGAAGCACATATTACTACCAGTGTACATGATTCAAGTTAGCAGCCAGCTCAGAGGTCACACAATTTTGTTTGGTGCTCAGTTCTTAGAAAAAAAAGGGACCCAAAATAATCGACACCAACACCAATTTCAACCAACCCAAACCACAAGCAAATTGGTTAAGTTTTTGTGGTTCTCAGTTCATTCATGTATAAATAATTGGACTTTTCATAAAATGATATATATATATATATATATGGTTACAATAAGAACATACATCTAAGCTAAGATGGTTTCATATTGTATTTTAATATAATTTTAAAAAAAAATGATATGTTGTAGCATCAATGCATAGGATCGTAAAAGAAAAAGTAAATTAAGAAATGAAGTATTAAGAATAAATTAAGAGAAAAATAACTTATATAATATGCATATATACAATGTAGTTCTATGGATATATATGTGTGAAGAAATTATTTGATATATATAGGAGAAAAAAGAGATAGAGATGAACTAAAAATTATATAGAAGGAAATGATAAAGAAATGTTTAAAATCTTTATATCTCACAGAAAATATGAGTCAAAATCAAACAAAATATAGAAAAGGATGGTAGTTGATTCCAATTAGTTTGGAATTAAAATTTTGTAAACATTGCTGTATATTACAGTGTCAATGCATGAGGATTGCTTTTTTGCTTGGTTTACATGGAAATTGTTGACTTTGATCTAAAATGAAGACTTTGCAGAACATAAAGCCAGAATCAAATCAATTTTTATTCAATTAAGTTTGATTGGTCCCCATGCACCCATGCAATATACAACCCTGGATCGATTGATACGGCAGGGAAATTTTGTAGTTTGGTTGGAGAATGTAGGCATCCACCCATGATGGTTGTATGCCATAGAATGCAGCCTGGCAGAGCAAAGCTTTCTTGTTCCAGAGCGAACCAAACAAACGTAGGGCCTAGTTAGCAAATGCTCAAAAATTATAAACTAGATCCTATGAATGTATTTTAAGTCACAAAGGGCATTGACCCAATTCATTCTTTTGCTAACAATGGCTTCATTCACTTGTAACTTAAAAAAAAAAAAAAAAAGGGGATGATGAAGATAATCAAACATCTTTAAATAGCATAATTGAAATATAAAAGAAGAAAGAATGGACGATTGTTGGCCAAGAGTATTTGCAATTCCTATTTTTTAAAGATATTTATCTAAAAATGTCCTATCATGTGGGGGTATGTTGGACCAGTGGGTCTTATCTAGTTCTAAGAAAATTGACTCAATAAATAGTTGCAATACTTTAATATATCATATAAATTAGAGGCAATAGGTTTAGGTAATCCGTTGTCAATCCAATTTGATAAGATCGGATTGATTTGATTTTAAGCATAAGTAAACTTAATTCTAGATCTAAAATCTTGAAATTGGCCTTCCTTTGAGTAGATTTTTGATTCTTGATTGTAATCTAGGATCTGAATTAAAGATATTCACGAGTTATCTATCATTTCTACTAAAAAATTTTAGATTTGGTTCTAAATCGGGTTGAGAGTAGGATTGGTTTAATTTTGGGTTCAATATCTTAGAATTAGATCGATTTTGAATTCTAATTTGGATTTGACCCAATTCAACCCATACTTACTTATAATGTAAACCATGCAAATTTTATCCAAAACTTATGCAACTGTAAAAGAAATTATTCGTTGCGTGAAAATGCAGGTTAAAAGTTGTTGCCACAAAACTTAAACTTGTGTTAAGCCTAGTATTTGTTCAGTTCTAGCAAGTGAGTGCCATACAAGTCATATTCACAGGTCGCCTAAGTCTTTGTATCATTAAATTATGGTTATTTGTTAAGAACTTATGCAAATTGGACTATGCTGAAATGAGCTGTTTTGCAACCTAATACTTCAAAATAGTCTCATACTAGATGGAAAAGAAAAATTTAAGAAGCTTATAATTAAAGTTTACCTACTACCAATTAATTTGGACTCAAGTTTTTAAGGTCACATGTATTCGGCCTGCTAATAGGTTAATTGGGCCAGCAGATATATTTGAGGCTTTATAAATGGTATCAAGATTGATCTGAATATGCGGAAGTTGGTAGATAAAAGAAAAAAGCTTTCCTTGTGATAATGATAAAAAAAAAAAATTCTTTATGAACTTAAATTCATTTGCTACCAATTAACTTGGACTTAAGTTTTTAAAGCCATATGAATTTGACCCGCTATAAATTAATTAAGCTAGCAGGTGGCCAACCCTAGCATGTTCTTTTTTCCTTAAACTTTACTTCTATGATTACTTTGTTCACGTTAAAAATTAAAATATAAATCCATGTCATCATGTAAATTCTGTTTGATCCTATCATAAGGTGGTGGATGCAAGGAGGGATTCAAACAAAAGAAGTTTAATGATTGAAACACCATTACCTCCCTCACTAAGTTCAACTTTAGAACCCATAGCACCTTTTAATAAGCAAGAGATAGCAAGCGTACTCTTGAACAAGAGTGACAATTTTACTCCAACTTAATAGGGTCCGATCCTAACCCACCTCGATCCAGATAGAGTTTTTAAGTTTTGATAAGGTTTGGAATGGTTTTTGAGAAAAATAAAAAATTTTGTTGCCAGAGTCAAAATGAGAGTGATGTATATTTTTAAATTTTTAATTGTTTTAAATATTTGAAAAGATTTTTATATTTTCAAAGTTATCTTTAAAGATAATTTCAAAAAAAGAAAAACAATAGGGATAAAACAATGAACAAGATTAGAGATGAGGATTAAAACTATTACTCCAATAAAGCATAGAGTGAGAATGGAGTGGTGGCGCATGAGAAGTTAAGGGTGGAGACATGAATAGAGTAGGCAAAAATAGATTCCTTCTTCCTTAACCGCGCTATTAGTATTCCTACTTTTGGAGCTCTACAATTCTAACTTGGAAGTTGTAGACAAAATTCTTTAACTTTACCTGAGATTTTGATCAATTGCTCTGCAGAATTGTGTAGTCAGTGGATAAAACTTGTTTAGTAGACTAAATGCTTATTTTAACTTGTAAAATTATGAATATAATATTTATAATGAATCCATTTTAAAAAAATTGTTGAAGAGGGATATCAAGAAAGGTTGTTATATGCCCTCTTGTTCAAAACTAGCGTTTTCTTTAATTAATAAACTAACTACCAGAGACTACAAGGTATGTAGTTCATGATAGAATTTCATTCAGAATTAAAAGAAGTTCAAAATAAAATATTTTTAACAAAGTTAAAAAAGATGATAAGCAAGACAAGTGTTTCCAAATTCCAAAATATTATGATAAAATACTGAACCAAAATAAATGTCTTCGTATCTAGGAATAAAAGAAAAATAGTTTCAAGCCTTTTCCCTGAAGGCATGTTGTGCGCGGTTGGAAACTTGTACATTCTTTGATTGCATCCGCTTTGCACGAAATTTTATTTTTTGCCCCCGTTAGCATTGATTTAAGACTCCATCTTCTTTCATGGTTCACCGGGCTGCATGCAAATACATTTTAGAAAAAATAAAATAAAATAAAAATCTCTATCTATTTGTCGAGGTTCAAAAGTAGCTTTTAAACATAAACGGATCAAATAAATCTTGACTCAGATTATAAAATACTTTTTCTAGCTATCTAATGTCAAAGAAAAGGAGAGCTAGAAAGACTTGAAGGTTATTTTTAGGAGATTCTTTGATGCTCAAGTTAGCCTAAGTTATGATAAAAAGAGAAAGAAAAAATTCAGAGTCCCATAAGATAATGGTTTAGAGCTCTAGAATTAGGTTGAAAAATGCTACAATAATTCTTTAAAACAAATTTAAAAACAAATGAAAAAAATTTAACTAGAGGATTGGAGAGACATAGCTTAATCTGAATCCTGGGCAACCAGTTAAAACTGATTAGTTGGTGTGCGTGGTTCAGAAATTTGAAGGGCTGGCGCGGGTAAATATTGGCAACCTGAAGGGCTCTTTCAAGGATTCAACCAAATTTAAACTGAATTTGTCCTCGCATTCATTTATCCTCCATCCTTCTCATGCTGATTGTGATCGTCGATTGAAGACTCAACCCCAACTTTGGTCATCAAAGCCCATCGATTGCTTAATCGTATGCTTGTCTCTCCCTCCCTACCCCGCCCTAGCTGCTCTTCTCCCTTGCCATGTTCCTAGCCATTGAGAGAGGAGGGACAAGAGCGATCGGGCTATAGACAATCGGAAAGAAGCTCTAGTGGAGACTTCGATATCCAATCTAAGAGGAAAAAATTAAATTTGAAGTGTGAAGCTAGGAAGAGCATTCGGAAGACAAAGGAATATAGAAAAAAATGAGCAAATCAGTTTAGCAAGTTACCTCGTTACCATTTCTTTCATTAATGATCGTGTTTTAAGCTCTATTCCCTAAAAATAAAATAAAGAAGCATTATAGTTAGCACCTTTTTGAATCCGTTTATTTCAAATTTGGGATTGTTTTTATTGGTATTCTGATGAAGTCTCTTTGATATTTGGCAATTCTTTGGTGAACAGTTCTAATGAGTTGATTTCTTAAATATGACAATACCTTTAGTAAAGTTTTTTTCAAATAGAATTTAAAAATCTTTTTCAGATTGAACGTATAATTCCTACTCAAAATGGCCTACACCTTTAATAAGGTAGCCATTAAGTGGCAGCTTTGATAGAAGTCACTCATGATCCAAACATTCTTCTTTGAGAGAGAATATGAATAACGATGTAGTCATCCACATCATATCATCTTCTAGTTTTATCATGTATCATTATCACGTAGACTAGCTAGCTTATACCATATTACTATTTAATATAAGCGTGATGTTTAGCCCTCCTTAATCCTTGGTTGTGATGAGATCCAAGCTCAAAGTAATTTAGATTTCGCAAGGGCATTTCGTGCATTACAAGTTAGTCGTCACTTCTAACGTTGTTGCCAAGTCAGGCTCCACAAACTTAAGAAGTTCAGCTTATTATGTTCAAAGAGACCAGGGAGCTCGATCCTTGAGACATCCCTTTCCTCAGCCCTTGTGCTTGGGAGAGATTCTGAAATCAGATCTTTGCATATTTATGCAAGTAATGCTGCCACTCTTTCAATGGAAAAGACTTGGTCTCATCTGCTAGAATATAACATTTTATTCCAAAATCTGAGGACAAATTCACGCAGTCATACGTTGTCAAGATATTAATTGCTGTTTGTTTTCCTTTTTCTTTTCGTTTCTCCTACCAGCTTTAAATGCAAAATGTCCAAAGCTAATCATGGTCTTTCTGGGACATTTGATTCTGAAAACAACTGATCACTTTGTTGGGTGGGGGGTTCACTTTCGAAGGACGGCTTGTGGGCAAGGACCAAAGGTAAAGGAAGGCAAATCATGCCTTGTCTCCTCGTAGACTTTTCTTCCAGAGTGATTATTCTTTGGATGATCAGAGATTATGCAACGGCAATAGATTTTAGTTCTTTGTACACTGAAAAACTTACATCACCTAACTAAATCATCTACATATAGTCCCTTAAGTTTTAAGTCTAAAACTTTGCATCAATAAAGCAAATAAAGGTTCTAAAAGGTGACGCATTGCTGTTGAAAACATCGACTCCAGAATTCGTTCTTCAAAGGATGAAATCAGATAGAAAGCTATATTACTTTCCACTCAAAAGAGGCCAAAGGAAGAAGGGCCCAACGGTGACATGGTACCAAACGAAAATTATATGTCAAGAAAAAAGCTAGCTAAAAGTCCAAATCCATCACCCGATGGAGAAAAGAGCAGAAAACAAAAGAAAAGCTTTGCATTATATTACTTTTTGTTTAGTTTAACAATTGAGTTGCTGTTGCTGCTGCTGTTGTTAGTATTATTTTGTATTCAAAATAGGATTCGTTCTCTAATTCCTTGAGAACATGACAAAAGGTTACGCTAGGGGGGAGTAATATTGAGCCAGGCTGTGACCAAACAACTAAAGTGGAGGATGACTGAGAAATTGTGCCTTGAAATAAAACGTGAAAATATGGAGAGAGACTTGCTGGAATGGACTTGCCAATCCAATTGGCTTCTCACAGTAAAGCCTTGCCTTGCCTTGCCGAAGCAAAAGTACTAATAATCCAGTCCACAATCCACATCATAGCGTAGCCCCAGTCCTTAAGATAGAGAAACAAGAATGGTTTACTGGTTTACCAACTCAAAAAGTCACTGAGTTGGTGTGGTGTATTCTCATTGCTACCATTGAATTAGCATCTGGAGTCATGCCATTTAATGAAGTAATGTGATTAGAAGAAGATGATTGAGTGATTTTTCTGAGGTACTGGGCATTGCCATCTAATATCACTTTTATTTTTTATTTTAAAAATAAAAATATAAAATTTGATTAAAGATGTTTGGTTATAAAAGTAATATTTATTACTTACCAAAAAAGTGAAAGTGATTTTTTTTAATTTTTTTTTAAAAAAATAATATTTAAAAGATTAAATTTTTATATCTTATTAAAAATATAACTTAAAATCAAAAAGATCAATGAAAAAAGTTTTATATACTTAACTTCAAGTAGCTTGAGATTAAGATTTTATTATTTTAATATCTTTAAAATTAAAAATAATTTTTTAAAAAATCTTATTTTTTTTAAAAAAATAACAATGATAATCAAATATATTTTTGCTACCAGAATTGTAAATACAAAAAAAAAATGCAAACAATGGCTATCAAATAAGTTTCTATGATTAGATAAAAAAATAAAAATATTTTTTAAAATATTTATTTAAATAAATTTAAAATAAAAAAGCGGCAATACTAAACGCAACCTTTGGAGCAGTGTAAGTTGGGAGCCTTGTTATTTTAGTACCATGTGTAAGTCTTGGATATTTAAGGAAAATCTAATTCTAGATTCGCAGAGAGAAATATTTGAGTCCAATTTCAAGCCTCTAAGTCCAGCTGGTGGAGGGTTGGGGTCAGGAGAAAGGGTGGGATGCACGTGTGGATCTATTTGGCATCTGGCCCTACCTCGACTTAAAATTTTAGTTTGGTACAGGAGACTTAAAAAGAGGAACAGGGAGTTTTAAAGTAATTGTCAGGGCGTCGTACTGTACAGTCCACTGCTTTCCCTTTTTTTAAAAATATAATATATTTTTTTAAAGAAATATCACGCTATGTCAGAGAGAGGTAAGAAAGTCAGACCATGGAAGATGAGCGCGCCAACTTTAGCAACTTTTTTGGACGCATTGAATGCTAAAAAAAAAAAAAAAAAAAAAAAAAAAAAAAAAGACGACGACGTAATTAACAGAGCAATAAAATAACAAATATGTCCATCCAAATTTTAATTGGATGCACGAAAAAAAGGTGTCCAACGTCTGACTTATTTTACTTCTTTATCCTGCTGACTCTTCATGGCTTACGGTACAATAGATGAAAGAAAGAAATGGAACTCCATTCATGCAATGTCTTCGCATGTGCACCTCTGTGCTTTGGTGAATTGCATTGGCAAAACAAATGAGCTGGATGATAGAAAGTTGGCTATACCTTCACAAATTATCTTTAAAACACGTCATGGGTCTGCTTAGAAAGGATCGTCTCTTATTATTTGAGTAATATTAGAGAAGTTGATTATAGTTGTAGTTCAATCCTCAAAAAATAAGATAGATATAGAGTAAAAAATACAATTTAATCCGTTCTAATCTCAAAAAAGATATATATATATATATATATAGCAACACGATGTGGCGTCATTCCTTTATCTGATAGATTGAATCTAGTTGCTTTAGAAGAAACAAAATTGACTTAAAACATGATCACCACAAAAAAAAAAAAAAAAAAACCAAATCCTAGCACATTCGAGCATTGGTATAAGAGAGAAACAATTAATTGGATTGGGGAACCTGTAGACCAAAATAGAAGTAGAAGCTTGAAAATCTATGGGACGATATCTCTCACGATATACGTGATCAGCTTAAAAGCTTAAGCAAGGTGTTGCAACAAGGTAAGAATACCTGAAACTTGGAAACCTGCCATCCAACGAAAACATGTTGAGCTTGAATAGCAATCTATACGTGATATAGATATACCCATATATACATACATATACATATATGCACGTATATATAAAAGTATGTATTAGATTATGAAAAACTATATATTCAAATGTACTTCATTAATATATTAAGTGTCTAAATATCAGAGTTTGAATCCAGAGAAGAGAATGCATTACATTTTTTTTTTTAAGGAACAATATATATATATATATATATCTAACAGATTTTTATTTCTTTATTCACATCCGCATCTAAATACGATAGATCAGAACTCTATGTATTCTTATTTAACTGAATTTGAATATGAATTCAGTATTGGTTAAAATTTATCCGTTGCACTTCCTGCCAATACTTAGTGAAAAATAAGAAAGCCTAGTTTTCCCCAAAAAAAAAAAAAAACAAGATAAATTTAGAATATATATATATATATATATATATATATATATATATGCTTTTTTTTATTTTTTTATTCAACTAATAAGATGGAAAATTGAATGTCCCATGAAAAAGCACCCATTCGGCCGTTTTCCTTGTTGGCATAGAGAAGAAAAAAAACTTTACCAAGAAAAAGTTGCACTTGTTAATTTAACTTTTCAATTATCATTCAATTATTTCCTATTTTGGTGGTGATGATCTAAGCAACTAAGCATCAAATCACACTGCAGATCATAGGGTCATGCGTTCCCTAAATTTGAAAGAAGAATTTTCTAAGGCAATAATTAAATATTTTAAATTATGACAAAACTTTTCTAACCAACTCACCACGCAGCAGCATCATTACTACTGCCGCCTTAATTCTAAATCAGCTAAAATCAACTATATAAATTCTTTTTCTTATTTTAAAATATATTTTTTAAAAAAATATAAAAATATTAAATTTTTTTATTATTTTTATCGTATAATTTTAAATTTTTTTTTTTCATCAATGTCTTTTAAATAATTACCTATTTTAATTGAGCAAATAAACCAACAAATATAGATGATAAAAGTTTTCCCATCTTTTTTTCATCGCAAAAATTTAATAAAGAGAATAACATGTTACAATAAATTATCACATCAGATATACCACCTGAACAGGAAAAACATGCCAGAAATAAACTAAAGATATAATTGCCTACTTATGCATCCACAAACTGTAGCAAAGGAAAAGAAAGCAAAAGAAACTGGCGACCAAAAATAAATCGATTCTCTTCCAATTATAAGGCCAATAATCATTAAAACCATGGTGCCCGCTGGAGAATTGGAATAAAACAAAGGATCACCGACTGCACTCCTTTTCTGTGCATCATTCGGCATTGCTGATATGTCGACCAACTACTTCAGAATGCCTCATGCTTTCACTTGCCCGGTAAGAAAAAAATTTGCACATAGGAAAAATATATGATGTGAAATCAGAACTGTATGGTGAAATTTGTAACTAATCATCAGTAAGGACGCATGCAGCCGCCAAGATCCTTCAAAGGAGCATGCAACACATTTTGACCATCCGCTTCTTGGCCAGCTTTGAGCACGCATCCACGGGACCGTAGCATTTCCTTCAGGTGCCTACATATGGACCCCAACATGAAAGATGGGGAAGATGAACCATCAGATGCTGGACTTTGAGAATAAGCTAGCTTACTTTTATCCAATATGGGAGAAAGCTCAGGAACATTAATCTTATGTTAGGCATGCACATTCCTGCAACTTATACAGAAGAGACCCTGGTCTGACAAGGCAGGTCTATACCGGCACGTCAAAAGAGGCAGTAGCTCTTATGCTACTCTAGCATTTTCATTACAGTACAATCCTAATTAGAATGATTTCAATGAAGAAGAAAGTCTGCAAACAAAGGAGAGGACAGAGATGGGGAAACCTACTGCACTCAGTCCAATGGGAATACAGTTTGAAGTTTTGACTGCAAGAACCTCCAGCCTCAGTCTACACATTCCAAATACCTGTTCCAGCTCCAGCACGCTAAACCTTCTGCCCTAATGCTAATGAGTAGAAAATTCTACTTCGAATCTTATTGAAAATCTCTTCTTTCCTCGTCCAGAAACCAGTGCTCCACTTTCTCCCACCTGTCTGGATCTTGATTCTAGAATCTCGTAAAAGCTAGGTAATTTAATTCATTGTTAGCATGATAGCATGACCTATCATGTCTAATTACACTAGTCCAATACCTATTGGGTCCTCTCGTGCAACCAGAGGCCCATAGGCAGTCAATTTAGAGATCTAAATCAAGAAAACAAGTTGGGTTATTAATTTCACAACAACAATAAATTAGTCAAAACTAGAGTATATCATAGATCACAATGAGAGTGATCAACATAAACAATCTAAGATATGAAAATATCCCTTCAGAATTTCTCTAAGCTATGAATTTCTGCACAAGATGGTAGCATACCAGAAAACAGAATTTCAAGAGAAACAAAGTATAGCTAAGTGCTTTAAAACAAAGAAATAATTATCTAAATTACATGGGGACATACATAATGTAAACGACGGCACACTCAACAAAACTAGAAGGGCAAAACAACCACATAAACGCAAGTAGAAAAAAAGTGAAAGAAAACATCAAGAGGGCCAAAGTAATGACAGCATGATGAGAATGAAGAAAATATAAACAGCATGATGAACATGCTACTCAACGGAGAGCTCGTGAAGTCTTCAATGCTTTATTGGACGACAATCTTAAGGATGACTCGCCCTTCAAATCCAACAGCACTGGAGTAAGACTAGAAACAAAGAGAATGGGGAAAAAGAAAATAATACAGCAGGTCTTTAGGACTCAATTAAATCAGCCAACTTTGCTAGGACAACATTTTGTAAGGTCTTAGAACTTCCCTTATGAATGATAGAAAAGGGAGTGAAGTGGTGCATGGAAAAGAAGAGTGGATCTCGCATGAGAGAGAGAGAGAGAGAGAGAGAGAGAGAGAGAGAGAGGTAGCACCGATCGTAAAAGAAAGCGGAGGGAAAGGAGAGGAGGTGCAGAGTAAAAAAGAACAAAAAGAGAGCACCAGCAAGAGTTGCATGGGTGAGAAGCAAGAAAAGCAGAGGATGGACAATCTGTACATTTTACCACATCAGCCCCTAAATTTAAGTTATAATGTAAGAGCTCTTGAATCATTGTCTACTCTCATCTAATCTTGATCATTAATTACCCTTTATTTGGTGCTCCTGTTCAATTATTAAACCACATCATATCACTCAAGTTGTCATCTGAAAGACATGGAACAATTTGAGTTGGTGTTGGAGGTTCTTGAACTAGAGGCGAGAGAAAAATACCATAATTAAAGAAATAAGTTTGAGTAATGATCAAAAAGATGAACTACAGAGCTAGCAAAATCCTAGATCAAACTAAGTGATAGACACAAGAATGGAAAGAAGAAAACAAGAAGGTCCAGCACATGGAGTTCCAAGCAAGGATTTAAGTCTCAGAGCATACTGGTCCATACCAGCCATACCAACTTTATGCCTCCTAGTACTGCTCCATATCGATAGTTGGTACATCACCTCATTGTTGAGGTGTTGGCACCAAAAAAAGCTAACAAAATACTAGATCAAACTAAGTGGTAAACACAAGAAAGGGGAAAAAAGAAGAAAGATCGTGCACATATAGTTTCAAGCAAGGATTTAAGACTTGGAGCATACTTGGCCATATCAGCCATAGCAATTTTATCAATAAGGTACCAGCTATCTATAGGTCTCTTGGTACTGCTCCATACCGGTAGCTGGTACATCACCTCATTGTTAAGGTGTTAGCAGCAAAACGTCCGCTATGTGCTGGTACGATGCCATATTGTACCAGCACGAGTACTAAAACCTCAACTCTTGGTTCCATGCCAACGGCTTATAACCAATAAAGCCATCAAGAATCTTAGCAAACAAAATAACACGTACACTTTCACTCCTGCCACTTCATGATTTTTTTAATATTACTGTCATTTAAATTCTCTAATCCCTTTTATTCCACCTTAATAAGCCTCATCACATTCATGTGTCCCACTCATCACCATCAGAATCTCATTGGATCTTGTGTAAATTGTAACTTGTAATAAATTGTTTTACTACCTTATATTCATGTAAAGAATTATTTCGTCAACAGATTGGGGGGAGGGGGGGTCTGCACCCATAAATTATGATAAGAAGAAGAGAATCAGTTGCTTACCTTAGTTTGATTTTAAAATGGAGCCTCAAGTGACTCATCCCAAACATCTCCGCTTCCGTTAGAGGCATCTTCAGCATCTTCTTCCATAGAGAGCCTAATATATTCTCTGTGTGCAAAACGATCCCATTCAGTCAAAGTTGGTTCTTCACGTTCCTGCATAAACCACCGCAAGCAGACTGAGACTGTGTCTTAGGTGCATTAGCAACGGTCAATCCAATACTATATCATGCCTCATGACTTTCAACAAGTTTGTCTGCACAGATAGTGTACTTACTTGACGAATAAGAAATGGATCTCGAGTTTCAAATGCCATGAATTTGTTCAGATTGAAAAGGATGTTAAAAACATTTCCCGAAAGTTTATTGCCTTTTAAGTCACGTAGTGTAAAGTGACTCTCATTCTGTAGAGAAAGGCATTGTCAGAAATCTAAATTATGCCTAGATAAATAATAAGCAAAAATATATGTTGTGTAAATAGCAGCAGCAAGGTGACCTCTGGTGCAATCATATCAATCATCTGGCATAAAATGTCCTCAAAGAGTACAGGTTCCTGTGCCATGCATTCCATACGGTGCAACTGCTCCTCATAAAAGAATTGCATTTCATTGGGAGTCAGAATTCCATTACCATCCAGATCTATGCATTTAAACCTGAAAATACCAGGGAATAAATTTCATGGATAGAGCCATTCAAAAAAACAAATTCAAATTAATAAACTATTAAAGCATGTTTCAGCAAGATTCAGTAATTAGTAAGCCCCAATCCACCAGCTATCAGTGGGCAGAGATTTTAACTTTATAATATGTTAAAAAGTCCTGACGTTGGTCAGTGCAGGACTCTTAGAGGAGTGATATGCTAGATAATTTGGAGACATTTTCCATGACCTTTCATTTAGTTGTCTAGTTGGTGTTTGAGAAAGTTTTCTTGTCCTTTGTCATTGTCAATGCCTGTCCAGAGTAGTTCCTTCCATGATTTCCCTCTTGCACAGAAACTTCTAATATGTACAACTATGTAACTATCACATGTTGTCTTGATATGGGGATAATCCTTTGATTTCCCTTCTCAACCTAAAGTCATAAGAAGAGCCTAGCAGTAAAAATTCCACAACACACTGCAGAAAGATCAAAGATACCCAGCAGCAGGCAGGCAATTTGTGAAGATTGACATCTCTATATGGTGTCTTGCAACTCATTTGCAGCCAGTCACTAAAAGTCAAACTAAATACCAGAACTCTCATGCCTCCATATGACAAGAAAATGAGAGCCCAGGTTTTCACAGGAGAACCAATCTCCAGCTATTAAAATAAGTTAAAAAAGAGGGAAAATATCACCAAAATCTAATGTGTTTTGCACGAGATCTTCCAATAAACAAAAACTGAACTTCAGGATAATGCATTAGGCTGAGTGACAATAAAATAATGTTATAATATAAATTCCAGCAAATCAAATACAAGGGACAAGTAATTTATGAGTTATTTTCCAAGAGTTGTTGAAAATCACCAATACTCAAGACTGGGCTCAGATGATTTGTCTTCCTCTGACAGCATAAAATAAACAAAATCTTCATAACCCATTTTTCCTTCAATCTTACTAGTAAATTTCCTGGGCACCTAAGGACAGTTAAAATATATACAATGTCAGAAAGAATTATAAGAATGTATTCCACCATGACTAAATCTTTAAGTTATATTAAGCAATCTGAAGAATCATGACAGAACAAAAAATACAAACCTGTGAAAAAATTCTATCGACAATTCTATACGTCAGTGAATGGCTTCCATATCTTATAAGATTCTCTTTGTCAATCAAGAAATCATGATCTGTATCAAGTTCCCAAAACTTGCAGTATATTACATAGAAGTGCTCGTATGAGAAATATCTGCAAGAACAAGCAAACTCAGAAAACTCCTTTATCCTACAGTGAAGCACTGATAATAACTTGAGTCAAATGTTCAAAACTAGTGCTACAAGTCAGCAAAACAAGCAATAATAGAACAACGTGTCGATTCTTCTCATTATAAATCGTTATAAATTCTAATGCTCACGGTAGCCCACATGATTAGGTACATGACCACATATGTGACAAACACCCACATGATTAGGAATATGATCACATATGCGACGAATGCCCTGGTGCAGTTTAGGATTGCTCCACTTTTAGATCTAGGTAATTTTAATTTATAGAGATGCATTTCCTGTTACAATCGTTGTTTTCTAGCACTAGGGAGTCAATATTTCAGCCAATGAGGACAAATTGCTATAATTTTATTGTTTAGGCATCTTTCAAGGTAGATTAGATATTTTACATTTTCTTGTGATTATCAAACTGAATTTTAGAACTAATTTATAAATGGGTTCTGAGTCTTGTTTTACCTTTGATTAGTGCCTAGAGATTCTATTTAAGGTGTAAAATGGGCTGTGGAAGTTTTGAAATCATTAGGATAGCATCTTAAAAGTGATTTCAATGTTGTTCTATCAAGGTTATCAAACTGCCCAGGCAAGAACCCCTTGTATGGTCTAGGCAGGCACCTATGCTCTTAGGTGGCCATTCAGGGATGAAAGCTCTCTAAGTTTTTATTATGTGTACTTTTAATCATATACATAAATAAGCATGTGCATATATATATACACTCTTTTTTTTTACCATATATAGGATCATGAACTTATTTTTCACACTTAAAAAAGTCTAAGATTAAAATCTATAAGGAAAGAAGCAACAGCATTGGTGCCACTGCAGCATCCAGCAAGCAGCAGAATACAGCCAGACAGCAAGCATCTAGCAAGAAGCAAGGGGGCAAGTAGACTAGAGCTACCAAGAAAAACAAAAGGAAAAATTTAGAGGAAAAAGTGGAAGAATGGACAGATTAATATGACGTGCTGGTTACCACAGCAACTGCTGCCACTCGCTACTGTTGGCTAACCTGTCAGTAGCTGTTGATTAGTCCCCTAGCTATTATTATGTTGGTGGCAACCTTCACTACACTCCCACATTGTCCCATATGGAGCTCAACTAAGGAAAGAAAATGGGGAGAGAAAGCCTTAAATGAGGTGGGGTTCAAGCAGGCTTGGCCTAGGCAGTCCTGCCAATATTAAGCACCTGGACAGCTGCTTTGAACAACACTGCATTCCATATAAGATTTCATGTAAAACCATATTTAACTATATTCAGAAAGACTTTGGTCATCTCTTTTTAGGAAAGATTGAAGATGAATCAGTACGGGCCTTAGAAATATTTGAATCAGGTTAAGTTTTAAGAAAAGGAACTGGCCTAATGCATGTTATGAGTTGAATAATTGAAATTCTCACTAATTATTCCTTCATCTTTTCTATATCTTAGTTTTCTTCACAGTTGAGAGCTTGCCCTAAATCATAGATCACTCCAGGAAAATGAATACATTTGCATGCAGATTGTCTGCATAGATCTGAATTTAGTTTTGGATTTCTGCAAAAACAGCAAATCTGGAATAGAGTTTAAATTCCTCAAACATGAAGAACTAATTATCTATGTCTTTCCTATGCTACGTTCTCAACAATTAACAATTCAAGTGTGGGGAGCAGGGCAGGGGAAATGGGAAGAAAACAATAAAATTATATAATCGAACAAACGTATTTAGCAATGCCCTTTCATGTCAACTAGAAGTGACTAAAGTGAGTCTGATTCTGGAACTACCAGGCAGAACAAGGATAATTGCAGACACTAGAGCACATGTGCATTGTATAACACAAATGTAAATTGCAACCACACATAGGGTCTGTTTGGATCTTTGGAAGAGAAGGAAGAAGAGGGTGAAGGGAAGGGAAGGGAAGGACGAGAAGTGGAAGGAAGGTGAAAGAAGGGTTCTTACCCTCTTAATGTTTGGAAAGGAGGGTAATTTGCATTCATCTCGTTTGGATAAAAAGGGAGAAGAAAGGAGGAGAAAGTGATGTTTATAAAATCACAAATATACCCTTTGCTATAACAGGAGTCCAAACTAATTTGGAGGATAAAAATTTAAGACTTTTGAAGGAGAAGAGAGGAATGAGAAACCCCTACTCCCCTCCCCTTCCTTATTTCCTCTTCCTCCCAACTAGGGGATTTTATTACTCTTCTCCTTCTTTTTCCTCTCCTCCCTCTCATTTCCCTCCATCCAAACAGACCCTTAAAGGCACCTAGAGACTGTGCAAACCACACTAAGATTCTCACAGAACCACATGACTTACAAATTTTTGTTTAAGGAAAATTACCTCAAAACTTTGTTTATATCTTCCTCCTCATCAGCATGCTGCATTGCAGCAATTAAATTCCCACGTTTCAATTCTCTGAGAGTAAGCTGGCCATTTCCAGATCTATTCACATAGTAAAAGATTCTGTATATAACAGTTTCCGCTGGCAACAAGGGTTAGAGATCATATGCATTAGAGATAGAAAATGTTGATAACATCATGTTGAGAAAGACTAATGGGCACCAGAAGCTCAGACTAAGTGACTATCCAAGACAGTGAAATAGCATATGTGATAAGCCATTATATTACTGAATGATAGAACACTGGTTATCATTGTTGATGTTTTAGTTGCAAGATTTGACAAAAAAATAATTCAGTGAGCAAATATTAGAGAAAATTCCGGAAAATAAATGGAACAAGATATGAAAGAAAAACTGTGCAATAATATTATCAATCACAACACTTCTCACCAAAAATAACCACAAATGATAGGCAGGCAAGCTACACGACATAGTCCAGCCTGATATAAAATGGAAACGTTTCTTCTATATGTTGCCAGCTGATGACAATTAACAGTTAGCAGAAGGCATACCACCGATAAAGACAAGCAGAAGATATGTGAAATCCATCTCAATGGAACAGCATTCTATTTATTGAATCAATCAAATATCTTACAATAAAGACCCTCCAATCTCATTAAAAGCATACATGACATCCAAACTTAGATTTTTGATGATCATCATAATAGTCCATTCCTAACCAAATTAAATGCTAAGAGACAAAGAAACCATAATATCAGAAAAAATAGTTAAAATATGAGAAAATCTTGTTCCAGATAATAGAAGGCTTTTTTGCTATTTATGATATGGAAAGTGGTATGGAAGAGATATGCATAAAAGCTGAGACGTCCACAAGCATGAAACTTGTGTCAAAATCTAGAAAGAGATTTACATATGTGCTGACAGTACTTCACATGCCATCACAATCTATAGAAAGATCATCTCACTCCTCATCCAGTATTGAGTGCCTTTGCCAACATCGCTGAGACATCATGCTCTCACCAATCAACAAGGGAAACAAGTGTTAATCTTAAACAGAAAAATGAAGCATCCATCATTGGATAGAATGCTTATATATTTGTTGGTTATCTCATGTCCAGAATAAGTGTAAATGCTCTGACATTTTCTTGCATAAAACATGTTAAAACTATACATATTAAGTTGGAATAAAACAATGTTCACAAAACTGTGGACTCCCACTGCTGGAGTATCCACTTTACAATCTTATGCAGATTAATTATTTAACAAATAATTAAGAGTGTCTCAAGCAGTAATCAACATGGTGCTCAACTTATTCCACAACATACATCATTCTCTAATACATGACCTTGTATTTTTGAATTATAAACTAAACTTCTTACACTTTTTAAATGCAAGTGTATAATTTGCATCATTTCCCAATCATTTTATCATTCTAAGCCATATACGCTAGAAACACAGCTTAGGTGGTTCTAAGCAGTAATCCAAGGCTCGATAGGATGAAGGGCTGAGACAACCAAGACGTCTTGTTTCAGACAGATTTTAGAACCGATCTCGGCCATCCTGTCCCATTTCGTCTCGACCATAATATATTATAATGTCAATTTTAAATAGAATTAATTTATTATAAAGATATCATTTTTGAAGTTCAAATATGTTTAAAAATTAAATAAAATATTAAAGCTTCATAAATAATTTTTTTTAAGAAAAAAAAGCATCCCAAATAAATACTAGGGTGCCCGACTAAGCCAGGGATCGAAACCGGATCAGATACGAGGCATCTCGTTCCTTAGAAAAACTAGGACACCTGTATCTCATGAGATTTAAAAACTTAGTTCTAAGTTTTAATGTTAAAGATTTGTTCCTATAAAGCAAAGAATGTAAAGAACAAGCATGACACCGGCAACAACATGTGAAGACATTTTCAGCTCAAAAAGCTGAATCTAATCAGCCAAATAGTAAATCCCAATGTCAAAAACTGAGGATATAATTGGATCCGATCAATTCTGTCATTATAAACACATAAAATAATAAAAGAACTCACCATATCTTTCCTGAAACTCTGGTGTGCCCTGTAAGAATTCCAACCCTGGATGGGTCACCAAAAGTTCTCGAAGAACAGGTTTAAAGTCTTCCTATATCAGATAAACTTGAATTAAAAAGACAATACAACCAGGCAAGCTCATGTAGATATACAGTGAGACTTGCAGCCATAGCACCCAATGTTATAGGTTAATTGTACAATGATTAACTGTACAACAACCTCAATCTGTATGGCATGAAGGTCATACAAACAAAGGAGTGCTAGAAGTAGCATCTTAAAAAGTTTCAATAACACCGAAGACAGACCTGAGTGAGATAATTGTGATCGGGTTGCTTCAGGATGGTAAATATCTGGGTAGCTATATCTGTCATCATCATGTTGCTATTGATCCAATAATCAACAAATGCATCCCTAAAATCAGATCACAGACCAGCTCATCAAAGTTACAAAGAAGAAGACCTTTAGTGAGAAGCGAACATAGGACAGTGACTACAAAATTAAGCCAGAAGAGAAGATAGGACAGTGACTACAAAAATAAGTCCCCAACAGCTCCAGTAATTCTGGAATGCAATATGGAATTGGAGGGGACAAAACTGTCATGACCAGGAATTCACATGTTGTAATGAAACCACGGAATTGCAGCATCTATACATATGAAAAAAATGAAACAGCATCAAGATGTTACCTCCTGTGCTACATAATTATATATATATATATATATATATATATATATATATATATATATAAACAAATGGCATCGATAACTCGAGAGTTTTATGAGCAATTGAAACTTATGGGCTCAAAAATGTCCAACAGAGAAAACAGAAAAGAACCAAACAACAGCTTCAAAATTCAAACTAGAACGATTGCCATACAACTCCGCCAGTCAACTGAGTAAATAACCATATGTAAAGGTTGTTGACGATCCTGAGATCTTGCACAAACATAGGGATGCAGTCCGTCGCACAAATCACAGCCAGTCACCTTCTTTCATTAACTTTGCATGGCCCATATAAGACATTAAGAACAGCAGAAACTTCAACACCATCAGAGGCATAATTCAGTACTACTGAACTTGGATAAGGTAACACTTTCAGGCCTATCACGTCTGTGCAAGTAATGTGTCAGCATGTCTCTCCAAGGAATAGTTTGTCAAGCATATGTTCATTTGGTAATAATGTTTATAACATGTCCGACTTCTTAGGCCAAGTAATCATGTTTATTGGCCTTTTACTTTTCTAGTCAAACCAACCCTTCTATCAAGTCAGCCCCTTAACCCAATGGATCAGGCCAACTTATATTGCATCCCTAGGTGTTAAGTTGAATGAACAACATTGAATCAATTGAGAAGCATATCTTATCACCAATCTAATAAGTTACAGTGAAATGGTATTTTGATATACTCAATATCTTGAAGTAGTTACCATGCATTTAAAACAAGAAACCACTTAAATCGTAGGCCAGTAAATTTAGAGCCCTACTGCATGAGAAAAATAGTTAGGGGTTCAAAATGCACAAATATACAGACTGGAAGCTACAAGTACCTTATCAAAGAAAAAGGGAAGAAACATTTTTAATTGTTAGTAAGCTGCAGCTACAATTTTGATAAGCTGATAAATAAAAATGGATAAGAAGATGCTCAAATTTCAAAAAGCCATGTCTTAAATTTGTTGTTGATTGACCAGAACGGACCACGAGCACTCCCATTGTACAGGAAATAAGGGGGAGAGAATCATCTGAACAAGAAAGATCTCAAGACTATCACCCAACCCAAAAAGTAAGTAAACATGGAAATTTTTCACAAACAAAAATAGAACTGAGTTTAGCAATGCAAACTTGCACCTTAAATCTCAGAAAATAGAAAACTTGCATACCTTGTTACAGTTCCAGTGCAATCAACATCAATTTTTCTAAACAGAGCACTGGAAAAGAATGATGGTAGCTTGCAGATGTCCTTTGTGATGGATTTAAATTCTGATTTTGCAAAAACAGAAAACGTTCAGACACTTCAGATGCAGTTTAACAAACTGAAACAATAGGGCATTTCAGATGAGTGATTCACCATGAATTTGGATTCCATCCATATGGCCAAAGAAAAGATGATCAATTGTAGATAAGCACTGTTCTTTCAGTTCTTTTGGAGGTGGACGACCATTTTTGAAATAGAACTGTAATAGTATGAATCAGTCAGTGAGAACCAAATGAGGCCATAAACTCCCAGCCACTTGGAGAAAATTTTTAGTGTCTACATATGGTAAAATTTAATCAGAAGAAAGTACCTGAGGTATAACTTCTCTCACTGGCTCACTAACTAATTTTAGTGGAGATCCAAAGGATGAAACTCCAGTTCCTGTACCACGTTTCACAACACGAGGAGAACCAGAAGTGCTTCTAGGTGAAAGAGGAGGTGCACTGCCAGCAGGGAACATGGAAGGCAATGAATTGCCTGCTGCAGCATTGGTACTACTAGAGCTGCCAGGAACATTCAGGGGTGCACCAGTTTTTGCATCTTCAATTAATGATTTGACCTACAGAAAAAAGGGAAATGAAAGAAACATTCACGCAAAATTTTGGCAGGCGTTGCCTTCATTTACTCTAAATTTACACAGCCAAGGAACATAGGAGCAGAGTGAGATTGTGACAACAAATTGTGACCCCTTACTGCTCAATCACTTGTTGAGCAAGTTTGATAGATAATCATGATATTATGATGGATATGATGACCGCCTTAAATGTATAGACGCAAAAGTTACTGACATTCAAGGATGGTCGAACAGATGCCGTAATACTGCACGCATACCAAGGATTGAAAAACCACCTAGACCAGCTCCGTATGAGCTGGTAATATTAGCTAACTAGGCCTGAAGCACTATGTATCATCTTGTACTTTGGCCTATCAAACTTCTACACATGGTCTGCCTTTTCCTTTTCTTCCCCTCATTTGTTCAAAGGTGCACTGACCCCGTGCCAAACCGTATCAACATATATACCATATCAGATGGTGATTGATTCTTGCCCATACCTCAAAATTTAAATCATTGATCCGTTAAATGAAAAAGGAAAAAAAGGAGGCATGCTTTGGGTCCATCTTGTTCAAGATGAAATGTTATGCATAATAAGAAGTTAATTAAACAAACAAAGGATGAGACTTATCCTTATCAGCACAGATAATCAAAATCACATGACAGTAAGTGCACAGAAACTCTTAAGAGCAAGAAAAAATAAATTGTTTTTATTTTGGAGCTAAAATAAATTGTTTTGAAAACTATCAACTTTCAAGCAGGTGCTCCTCTAGAGGATCTTTAACGCGGATCTTTAACAAATGAAATCTCTACATTTTTCTTTTTGGTTTCTTTAGTAATTGCACTTCTGGTCAGTAAACTGTCAACTCTCAGGTGAGTCGCAGCTGTATCATCCTTAGATGTCCACTTCTCAAGTAGAGTGTAGCCTAAGCCCTTCATGTTCAAGTTCACCGAAATATGATGGAAATTATCACATAAGCCACCCATCTTCATTTCAATATTGTGAAGCTTCTTGTTGTTTTCTTACATGTTTAAGGATCTTTTTGCTCCTATAATAACTTGATGCAAATCGATCCTTGCGATTAAATCTATAAACAACAGTCATTTGATCTCATTTAAATCTTTCAAAAAGAGCAAAAAAGATAGATTCATTTGAATCCACAAGTGAATCCTTAAGATCAAAGCCTAAATCTGAACCTATCCAATTGGCAATAGAGAAGGGAAACTAGAAAAATGGACTCAAACTTAACAAAACTAATCTCATGAAGAATGCTCCACCCTTACTTAATCCATCAAAGCACCTTTTATACTATAATAATCTAATTGAATCTCTTACTTCTTTCTTTCCACTGTCCATCATCTTACTTGTAATCAAAATATCAATCTCGTTAAGCCAACTACTCCCTTTAAGTGAACAAGTTGCTAACTAAGCTTCCACACAAAGTTCAGCATTTCCTTCCACAATTTTTAGGTTCCAGCGTTTCAGCCCATGAGCCATTGAGTATTCATCCCCTTTGGTTTTCTTATGTTTGAGCATTGGATGTTCCAAATATAACCATTAAAATAAATGGGTTTAAGGCCTTAATTCCCTCCATTGGAATCAAACACAACCAATTTGACTAACAATTGACTTGTGTAATATATCTGTATAATAATAAGAAAGCATGAATCCGATGAATGGAATTTTATCAAAATGAACGAGAGGATCCTTTCACCACAGTTTTGTGTTGAATAATAGCGATTAGCATGAGTTGAACAATTCATTTTGTTGAACAGAATTCAAAAGGACAGAAATAAATTTATTCAAAATGTAGCAATCGAAGGTTCAGGGTGCCTGCATATGATACATGTCTTGCTGCAGAAAAATTCACCAAAATAGCCATTTAAACACTTGAGCAATCTCCCAGATGGCTACACAGTGATGGACCATGAACTGGTGTCCTAAGCGAGTTGTTTGTTCCACTTGGTTTGCCTAAACACTCAGTTAAATGATATGGCAAACATTGATACTCATTTAAATGGTGAACTAGCAGTGGATTCAAATCTTTAATATCTTTGATTATTGTCCTAACAATTAATGTAAAATCGAATATACAATGTAAAAAGTTCTTCCCGGAAAATAAGAAGGCTAAGCCAAGCAAATGATATAGCGGGCCATATGTAAGTTATGTGATGGTTACATTGCACCTTTTCTTTATTTGTTGCTGCATCCTTTTAAGATAAACCTTAACCCAGAATGTGCTAAAGAAAATGCATCCCTCATTCTACTTGCAGCCAAGCCAACCTTTATTCTCATGATATGCAACCCATTTTGAAAGCCCCAGTGGTGAAGAAAGAAAATGTCACCTCCCTCCAATTGTACGACCATATGGTGTGCTCACCTTTAATCCCTACTCCTTTTTTATGTCAATTTTATTTCTTTTTCTTCTATCTTTACATTATATGTTTGGTTTTTCTTTGACTAATGCAACCAAAACATATCTTTTGTTTATCTTCAACATCATTGTTGTCATTGTCTTCTTCTTTTAGATCTTTTTCTTCTTTGTCTTTTTCTACTTTCTTATTTCCATTGCAGTTCATCTATCATTTTGACCTGTAATGTTCAGATTGATTTTATGTTATGGCCCATATCAAACAGAGAATAGCTGACAGTTCGCATGGTTACTAATTTTGTTTACGGTATGCCCATATTAGGATAGAAGATGTACACGCATTCTATCACCACCTCTTGGCCATCAAATAGTCCAATAACAATTCAAGTGATCAAGGACCAAAGAGCATTTCACATCAAGGAATTTGGCTCAACATAGCTCTAATCTTTCTATACAATCCTATCATCCGAAAGGCCGTCAACTTTTAAAACGAGATAAAAGATAATCAGGTTACCTTCCAAAAGACTCCACAAATAACCTGGTTATTAAATTCAAAATTTTGGCTTCCATCATGATGAATGTCCTACAAGCTCAAACAGACCCGCTTTCCATACCAATTAAGTTAAGAACATAGCCCCAAATCACTAATTTTTTTTTTGATGATTCTCTTCTAGTAAATGCCAAAAGAAAGGCAATGATCCAATATGCAAAAAAAGCTTCGACCAATTTGCCCCTCAAGTTCCAGAGAACAATTCAAAATAGCCTGATCAAAAGGAGCCAAAAATCCCACAAAAAATTGGAGAACAGAGTACATTTGTTGTAAGAGAGGTACCAGTTTGGAGGTTTCCGGTAGCGTCAGCCACTGCAAGTAGAGCCCTTGTGCAATCTCAGGGTTCTGTTTCAACGCCAACGGAGAAACCTCCGATAGCTGCAGCAGGTCCGGATCGACGGCCGTAACGTCCCTTTCTACTTCCACATCCATCCCCACCACTGCCTATCTGTGTCATACACCAAGAACGAGAAGCGATGCAATAAAAGAACCCTAAATCCCCCGATCGCTTCCAAAAACAACCAACACTTCTCTCCCAGCAATCACACTAGGCAAGCCCTAGATCTCCGCAACGCTCCAATCCAATCCAGGCCTCCTCCATCTCCCCGCCATTGGACCGCCCCCATCCAGACCTCCAATCCTGGACACGGGAGGTGGAATTCAGCAAGGAAGCCTCTGGATTTCAAGGTATAGGGCTGGAGGCAGCTCAGATCGTTCAAAATCCTTGTCCTCTTCGGCTCCGGGGCCTCATAGGTTGGGATCGAGCTCGAGCCCGCTCGCTCGAGAGGCGGAGACCGATCGGCGGAGTGGAAGATACCGAGAGATTAAAATATCCGGAGGGGGCCACTCGGATCGCAAAACTCCCACCTCTCGATGAAGAACGGAAAAGGAGAAGATTAGGACCTGCAAACCCTCACACAAAGGACGAGAGAGATATAAAGACCGTCCAACACAGCAAAGGCGAGACCTGGAACGCGAAATAAAACGGCAGGAAATTGCCTCCAGGCTCGGCAGAGAGGCGGACAGTGGTATGATCGTATCCCACTCTCTCTCTCCCTCTCTCTCTCTCTATATATATATATAATACATACATACATACATACATACATGGTACTTATATACGGTGTACGCGTCTTTGTGGTCAATGATCCCGTCCATCTAATAGCATTTTCGCTCTGATCCATTGATATTGCTGTGTGAGTTATGGAGAGTGCATTGATCAAACGGTTAGGATTGGGCGGGAGGATTCCAACATTTTGGGAGATTTCTAGTACTCGGGTATTTGAAGATCGCAAGGGTTGCAATCATGGATATGGACTTCTATAGGGGCGATAGGGAAGAAAAAGAGAAAAATAAATAAATAGTAGACTATTCCTTTGTCCCGCATGCCCACAAGATTTTCTTTCCTTTTCAAAGATATCCTTCCATAATCATCATGTAAATAAGCCGGATCAATCAGCAAACCAACACGATCTTGATCAAATTAAACCCTATTGAATCTATATCGGAATGCATGTGAATTGGATTAGATTCTAAAATTGATCTTCATTAAAATTTAGTGTCAAGGATAGATCATATATTTCTCAATTAGATTTTATCCAACTTGATGGGTCTATATATCATCATGTCTAATCTAGATCGTCTAGGAAAGAGCACGGTGTGACTTGAATCCCATTCAATTGGATGTTAAAAAATTAGAATTATATCAAATTTGACTCTTTCTTTTTTTTTTTATTAAGTCAAATAATTATATTTTCCTCATGCAAGTATACCAAACAATATCTCAGAAGAGAGGATTATCAGGATATGACTAAGTTGTCTTACATGAATGAACAAAATCTCAAAGAAAACTTACAAAAGTAATCTACAATGAAGGATGTGATCAAGTTAGTCACTGATATAATATAGAACATAAAGAATAAAAAAAATAAATTAAGAAATCTTAATATATGTTTCTTTAGTACTCTTATTTTAATTTATTTTAGAATTATTTTTGTTTGAATTTATGGTTGATATTTTAGTTCTAATTAGTTTATATTTTTATCTTTGAGTATAATTTAGTCTAGACTAATATCATTCTATAGATAGGTCCTAAGTGTACTTTATTGAATATAATAATTTAGTAATACAACTTAAAGTTCTTTTGTTTAGAGTAATTATAGAGGTACGAGATCATGATCCAACGAGAGGTGATCGGTAAAATGTTATAAACCTCGAGCATTCTTCAGAGAGGTTGGAATTATTTAATTGAAACCCTCAAGTTGGTGCATGACCAATAATTATCTTCTTTTGTATCCAATTTGATATCAAAGCTCAAAATTCTATATCAGCTCACTATTAGCCTTTTTATAAACATGTACAACGTCAAAAGAGATGAGATTAGATGTGACCCTCAAAATTTTAGCTAAAAGAAGATGAGTCCTATCAAATTGCAAGTCTAACGTAACAATCTAACTCACCTATCATTGGAGAGTCATCTTCTAGCTTAGTATTAATTTTCTTTAGGACTATGACAACATAAGCAAGACCCTTCCAAGTATCTCTCAACACTACTAATGGAATAGTATTACCATATAAGTACCTACTGTAGCTAGAAGCTTAGAGGTGTAATTACAAACCACAAAATTAGCACCACCTTTCACACCTCTAACATTTATACCTCTATCAAAGTTGATCTTAAGATTGCTATGCGAGGGCTCCCAAGTGAAGAAGAGTACATATGGGATGCCAGAGTTTTGCCAGAGTAGGGGATCCTATCTTTTTCTAGGTCTCACAAATCCTTCCATGGTAGCAATACGGAACTATTCCTCAGTCCGAGTGAGTGCTCTTATAAAAGTAGTCCGAGAGCTTTAGTCAATCTACTCAAATAATTACTTATTCCTAGCTAACCAAATATGATATGTTATACAGCAAAGGAGGGTGGTAGCATGATTAAACTTTCTTAGGCGTGTCATTTCCTTGAGTTGATCAGGACAAAATTCCATAGGAACCATGCTACCAATGAAGGGAGTAGCACACCTCCAAATACTTTTGGCTCTTTAGCATGCAAACAAAACATGATTAACTATTTTCTCGACATCTTGACAACAATTACATTTGGACGTGTCTGTCAGTTATAAGCTGCTAATTAATCAAATCATTGAACCTAACTCATAAACTATGAAATACCAATAATTAAAAATATAAATAAGATGACGGAATAAAATTAGATTTTACTATTGATGAATAAAGTAATAGTGTACTAATGCCTTTCTAATGAATTGCCTTCAATGATAGATATACGCACCAATAATGGTATAGAGAGATTAAATATAGATTCATTACATGTCATAAGTTAATTTGAAGTTGAAAGTTGTTCATGTCTTATTCTTTTGCATGACTACTCTCTCCTTATTCTATCTTATTTTATTTAATCTAATATCACTAAAGTACTCCTTTCGAAAGAAAACAATATTTACTCCTCTTATATTAGGCATTCAAATCAAAAATCTACACTAATAGTTACGATCTATATTATTAAAAATAACTAAAAACTAAAAATCATATGTTTTATCGGATTTTAAACCGTAAATCAAGTAGACATAGAAATGAAGAGTTTTACGGTGTTATCATACCAAAATAAAATACTTAAATTAAAACCTTATTTTATTGATAGATTTTAAGTGCTTAAATCATAGCAACGTATGCTCATAATATTTTAATTACATGCATTTATAACATTTTAATTATACATGTTGACACTCCCTTGATGTATAAATTAGAGACTATAAAAATACATAAGCTTCCATTCTTAAATATTTTTGTTCATATAGATTATGATCAGGTTTTCATATTGCATTTTCCAATTATTAATCTTGACTTGGGAGAAGTAAATACTCTCCCCTCTCAGTAGAAAAAATAGTCCATCTCTGTTTTATATGTCTTGTAATAACCTACGTGGAACTCATGTTTCCTAAAGATTTCGAAAGGCAATAATAATTTAAGCATATGCTGTTGGTCGTTATGACATAACTTTGATTCAGACTTAAGAGTTGCATGAAAAATGGTACAGAGGAGCTGGAATTATTTAGCATGCGTGCTAGTTTGAGACCGTTGCATCATCATATGAACGTTGGCTATCCAAGCATCCATCACCTCTCAACTTCACAAGACCACAGTGATGTGTATGTGACGCAAGGTTCTACACGTAGAGTTCCCAGTAGAAAGCAACAGAAATATATATTTATATCAGCTTCTAAAGCACCGTTTTTTGGGGCCCTGAGTTAGTTTACGGCCTGCCACACGTGATTGATTTAACCTGACTTAATTCTCCATTCGAAAAGAGACCTTGGCCCAGGCCCAGCCCAAGCCGGGCTGTGGGCTATGGAGATCAAGATATGTTGCTGTCTGCTGTGCGGCGGTCGCAGCAGATCTGGTAAACCGGGACTTGTAGTTTACCTCGGAAGCTCCCACCCTCCAACCGCGTTACGTCCGCATTCCGGTTGGCTCGGTCGTCCGTGCCGCGGTGTCGTCTTCGCGTTTCGCATTCCTAATTTATTTTTTTATATTTTCAAGTCAATTATATATATATATATATTTTAATTACAAATCAATAGGTTTGCTTCTCGGCATCTCCACGGACCCCAATCCGCAATTCTTTTCTACTCGTCTTCGATCTCTCGACCAAAACCCCCGATTCTCATCTTCGTTTTTTTTTTTTTTTTTTTTTGCCAAGAAGATGAACATTTTCTCAAAGAAACCCACGCCCAAAGGTATTCGTCTCTCTTTCCCATGGTCTGTTCTTCGTGAATTATATGCAGTTTTATTAAATTTTCCGTTAATATTTGCTTTCTTCGATTGTGTTTTTGTTCCCCTTTGTTCGATCCGTGTTGATAATTCTAGGTTTTTGTCGTTGCCTTGCATGATCGATTAATCGAATTTACCTCGTAAGATTTTCGGACGATATTCAATTCGATTAATGCTTGATATGAAGTCTTGAGTTTATTCTGCTGCACTTTTAATCCGTCTTTTCTTACGTATGACGTTATACTATCACAATTTTATTGCTATATGGACGTTTTCCTAAAAAATGTTTTATGTTTATATTAAATTTAATAGTGTTGGATATTTATTTCTCAATTTCTTACTTTAACTTTGATTCATGTTTATTACCTCTGAATAAGTTCTATTTTGATCAACAACAGATGCGCTTCGATCAAGCAAGCGAGAAATTTCACATGCGTCAAGAGGTATGATTCTAGCTCAACTGAAGTCTTTAAATATTGCTGCTTCAAGGCCTGGGGTGTTGAAGAATCACTAAATTGTTTAGTATTTGTTACTTGTTGTGTAGAGAGAGAGAGAGAGAGAGAGAGAGAGAGAGAGAGAGAGAGAGAGAATAAATGTTTTATATGACAGTTACTTTAGTTGTTCTATTTTAATACTAATTTGAGCTAGTAAAAGAAAAAATAATTCTTGGGGGTCGATGATGGTGAGAGTTACTTCTGAAGAGCATGAACTGATATATCACACAAAAGAAGGTAAAAATCTCTTGTAAAAGGTGCATATGATATTAAACAGCATCTTGGATTTCTACCTCTAAAAACAAACAATAATTTCAAATGATATTTACAAAGTATCTGACTAGAATATATCAAAAGCTTCATCTATTAAAGATAAGCCAAACTAAAGCAGCAGTCAATATCTATCTATATGGGTAGGCTTAATGGATTGATATGATTCATCATAGTTTGAGAATATTTTACAATCAGCTTCTAATCTAAAACCAATCCTTAATCTTGGCGCCAAACTGTTGGTCTAGGAACTTTGGCCAGCAGAATTGGGCACTGTAAAATTAGGTGGACTGGGAAATCTATTTTAGTTATGCAACTTATCCTCATGCATTCTAGAAACAATCATCACATTTCTTCTATACTTGGAAAGAGTCTATATTGGGAGGGGTGAAGGCACGGCTTGATCCAGAGACATATGGTAAAGCACTTGAGTTCTTGTTTTTAGGTAATTTAAAATTTAGGTATTGCATATTGCGATTATCAGTGTGAAACCTCAATATAGAAGGCACATCACTGTCATATAATTTAGCCAAGATCATTTACCTTTTAAATGAATAAGGAATTTTAAACTTTAGATTAAATTTTTGAAAGAACATTTTCCAATCACGTAAGCTGCATAACTCTTTTCAGCAACACATGTCTTAGTATTTTGGCCTTTTCTTAATCGCAATGTTCTTTCCTGTTGTTTCAGAGCATTAAGATTTTGATTGTTGGAAAAAGAGTGTGGAATGAATTCAGGTGTGAAAGTGAAGAAGAAGAATTGGTACTGCCATATCATGGGTGAATTGGGGAAGGGATACAAATCATGCATAATTCAATAAACATGACACTAATATTTAATTCATTGTTTTTAAGAAAAAAAACCTTCCAATGCATGGTGGGCAACATAATAGCATTCACCTTTTCTATCATAATATGCAATTGGGCCATCTGTAAACTGCTCTAGCATGCTGAGGGACTCATTCAAGCTCATATGTTTGGGTAAAGCCAGATTCAACCCATACTTTGAGACCTGTTTTTAAACAAGCCAACTAGCTAAACCTGGACAGCCTCTTACTTGCAACAAAGTAGAGGCTCATGCTCTGTTTGAGAATCATCCTGTCCAAGTGGCTCATGCGCGAAATTTGATGTACTATAGCTGATCTTGCCTTTAGCTTGACCTAAGCTGGAATACACTTTTGGATGAACCAAGTTCGCTTTAACAAACCAAAACTCTTGCTTTGCTCAGCTAAGCTCCTTTCCAGCTTTGACACTCCAAAGCACTTGTGGATGAAAATTCACCATTTCTGATGCTTCTGAACCAGGAATCATATAAAATAATAATTTCTTGCAATGAAATGCTGTCATTTTGTAAGGTGTTACAATCTGGAGATCATATTTTGGATTGAATATTTTTGATTTGAATGCATGTTAGTTTAATAAGATCATCTACTTAGTGCCTTTTGAAATTTTTGCAAATATGTAATTTGTTAAAGGCATTTTGCCCAGTGACAAGCATGCTCAAGATGATACTACACATGACGATGTGGGGCTTAGCATTTAAATTTTCTTCAGGCTCCATTTGGTTGCTGAGAAACAGAAGAGGGGACAGAAGTGGGTTAAAAATGATCCAGTTTGCCTAGATTGTTGTATTCCCCTACTAATATTCATTCCCCTTTCCTTGTTTATACACCGTCCATATGTAGGTAAAGAGTAAGCCACTGTCATGCTACACAATTATACAAACAATTAGCTGGCTTATGACTATTTCACTGACCCTAGCTCCATCATTTGCTACTTATATCTGTTGCATTAAATGCTTGACCGATATCAAGATTCATTGGCTTCCTTCTGCGAAGTCTCGTTCACTCCAATCACATCTTCCATTTGAAACTTCAATGATTTTGCACCATTGTTGTTTATACCGATGTTGGCTTAGGTTTTTTTAGTCCTGGTTTTAGTTGTCTTTCATGATCTGCAGGAAAAGATTTGCAACCAGATGCTTTCTCTTCTGGATTTCTTTCAATAATTTTGTTTTCAAACTACTGTGATGCATACCCTAACAGCCCAACAATCTTTGGTGGTCATTTGTCATATTGTAGGTATGGAGAGGGAGGTTGCAGCATTGCAGTTAGAGGTACGTAAAAAGTGTAGCCTGAACTGCAAGATATTTCATTTAACTTTAGCACGTTGGATGCTAAAGTCTTTTCAAACATAGTCATATTGGGCCAATACAGATATATCATCTGATTAGCTGAGATACTGTTATTTCTGAACTTGTACTGGTTCATTTGTGATTGATTAGGTTAGATAGTTTCTAGAAAATATACTCTTTTAAAAATTTAAAACTCTTGTTTTATTTATTTTTCCAGTAAGCTTATTCCTATTTTACTTCTTTTTGTCCCCTCATTGAGCGCCTATCACATTCTACTTTGTATTTTTTGCTTCCTATGATCATATGGACTTCTTTCATATTTCTTATGAAGATATGTTTAGCAATCTAATACTTTCGGTGCCATTTCTAATGTAGTTAAAGGAAAGAAGTCTTCATTAAACTGATTTAAGTCCTTTCAAGAGCATAATTCCCTTTTCTCTAATGAATTATTGCAATAAGGTGAATTCATAACATAGTTCACTTAGTATAATAACTATAGGTACCGGAATATTTTGATATTGCAAGAAAATTAGAACTGATGAAGAAGTTACTACTACCACTGCCGCCAACACCACTACTACTATTATTATAATAGCTTGCAACTTTATTGGTGTAAGATATACTATATGTCATGGCTGATATGAGTAATTCAACATTTCCTGAGCTGCTAAGATGCCCTAGAGAGCCTAGACTATTACATGATTGCAAATAGGCCTCACAGTAGCTAAGTATGATGGCAGGAAAAGAAGCTGGTTGCTGAGATAAAAAGGACAGCCAAAACTGGAAATGAGGTAGGTTTCTTTATGTTAATTCCATTAGTCACAGAGTTTAAAGCTTATACTATGGAATTCATAACCACCACGATTGCAAAGTTCATGCAATATTTAATCAAAGGCTTGATTTCTTTGACTAAATGTTTGCAGGCTGCAACTAAAACTTTAGCTCGGCAGCTTGTCAGATTAAGGCAACAAATTGCTAATTTACAAGGAAGCCGAGCTCAGATGCGAGGTATAGCAATCCATACACAGGTAAACTAATCAAATCTCCCTTCCTTGTTAGTCATTGGCTTTCTTTCCTTTCATTTTTTTTCATCTTTCCATTCTTATGAGTTTATTATTTGATGTGGCAGGCAATGTATGCCAACACTTCTGTGGCTGCTGGCATGAAAGGTGCAAGCAAAGCAATGGGAGCTATGAATAAGGTCTTAGAAACACTAATTAATGACCATTTGCATAGTTAGAATATTTCATACTTTACCACTTTGAAAGATGTTCATGAATGGTGATAGAGATGTGAACTGGAAAATAATATATATATATATATATATATATATATGTATGTATATACATGCATGCATGTATGTATGGCTTTATATCTTGTTTATTTGCAATTGTTTGTCACTTGCAGCAAATGGCACCTGCAAAGCAAATGAAGATTATGCAAGAATTCCAAAGACAGTCAGCACAAATGGATATGACAGTAAGGCTGCAACCATCCTTAAGATACATAACAGTTTTATTGATGACAATAGTTTATATATATATATATATATATATATATATATATGAAGAAAAACTGTCTTCCAATTTCTCTTAGAAGGAAATGCATACTTTTGCATCTACACACAGTCACACACAGAAGCACATAGGAGTGCATATATATATATATATCAATTATACATAAATACATGCATAAATACTGCATTCTAGAATATAGATGCACATACATGTTCATATCTGTGTATACCTGTGTGCTTGTAAGAATGGTTTCCTTCTTGTTAAGAAAACCATCATTTGGGAATACTTTTATGTTTGTGAATTTACCTATTGTTGCTCAAGATAGCCATGCCTAAATCATCTTGCATTGGTTGCTAGCCTTTTCTGGTCTTTCTTTCGCAAGCTAGTGGATGACCTTCTCCAGTGTCTATGCATTGCATCAGTCAAAAGAGCAGTTCTTTGTCATTTTGTGAAATTGTGATGCCTATGAATATACTTTTATGCAGAGTGACATGATGACAGATTCCATTGATGATGTATTGGATAATGATGAAGCTGAAGAAGAAACTGAGGAGCTAACAAATCAGGTAATTTTTCTAATCCTGTTCCATTAAGTGTTCTGAAGGAAATGCTTGATATTTTAGTATCACTTTTCCCCGCCATATATTCATCTTTCCTCATATTATTGTTTCTTGTTTTTTTAGGTTCTAGATGAAATCGGCATTGATATTGCATCACAGGTTTGATTTTCTTAATATCACTTTTGGGTTTCGATTTTATCTTTTCTGATTTATTCTAACGTTAAAGTTGACCTTGTTCGTGCTGAAAACTACTTGCAGTTGTCATCAGCTCCCAAGGGAAGAATTGCAGGGAAGAATGTTCAAAGTGCTGAAAGGTCTGACTATCTTGAATTTTTTTTCATAGTTGTTTTGCTACCTTTGTTTTTTTTATTATATGTGTTTCTTCTTGAGCCCATATGGTTGACATCATATAGATTCCACTTCATTCAACTAATCCTTAGTCCAAATTAGTTAGGGTGAGCTACTCATACCCTTTTCTTCTATTTCACTTGGTTTAGAGCCATACTTTCTTAAAGATGTTGAGATAATAAGTCCATCCTTGCTACTTTACTGTGTGATTTTCATTTTACCTCCATCCTCTTCATTTCTTATAGGACATCCCAATGCATGAGGCATTCACCATTGTAGGATGTGGGGGTGGTTAGATGTATGCAACCTTACTCTTCTCATGTGGGGGAGGCTATTTTCGTGTTTTGAACCTATGACACTTAGGTCACAACAAAGCAATCTTACTATTGTGTCAAGGCCCATCCTCTATTCCACTTTATTTTTTGGACATGTATTAAATCAATCCTTCGTATTGGTTCATCCCTCAACCTACACCATATGTGTTCAAACTTTGAACTATCTTTTTGGAATTCATTTTCATAGAATGTCGTTATAGGGACATTGACTGTAAATATATTGTACTAAATCCTTGGCAGAACCATATTACCATAATGCAGTAAAATTTTGACCAAATTTCACTCACCCTTTGATATTTGGACATATTGGTGGCTTGCTAGCTCTGACTATAACCTGATAGCTTGATCCATTCCATGAGTGTAGCTTCATAAGTTCCTTGTATGGGCTTCTTAGATGCAAATCTTCACAAATTTTTTCTTAAATTACTATATATTTTTCTTGCCCTTTACACTATAACCATCAAGTATTGTCCCAGACATTTGGGATCAGATTTATGGATTCTTGTTTGCCAATTATTCCTCTTCAGGAAAACCTCTAGGTTTTTTGCAATTTATTCTAAATCCTTTCTCACAGTTTTTATCCATGTTAGCATGCATCTTCCTTTCTTCATCTTTGGTCTACGGTTTTTTGTTTTTTTTTGTTTTTTTTAACTTGTATCTGAAAATGAAAGGGATTTGGGGTTTTCTTCCTCCCTTTTTGAGCCTCCAATGCTTCATCTCCATCTCTCCCTCTCAGATCCCTTTTCTCCATCCCGTTTTTTCTCTTTCCCATCTCCTGTTGTGCTTTGTTATTGCTGATCTTGCTGTCTATAAATGAAAATTTCAAATCTGATATGATCTGGAATTATTTCTACACTTAAAATTCTGATTTCTGTAGTTAAAAGTCTTTCTTTTAGCCTCAATGCCACGAGGTTGCATTAGGGTACTGGGGGAAGGTTCACCTCTGTTGTCCAATACTGCAGACAGGTCTGTGTACCAAAGAGAGAATCTGTCATCAAGCAAACATTGTGCAGGAAGTGAGATTCTCTATTGTTTGTTTCAACAAGTGTATCTTGTGATAAGGTCAGAGGTGCCTAAAAGTCACCATGCCATTTAAATTGCATTTCTTTCATACATTTATATCAAACTATAAGTGGAAAAACTTATTCTGTCATCACAGAATACCAAGACACTGTTTCTACCTTTTCCATCTGGCTTGGTGTATCTGTGGTATGTCTGCTGTGCCCCAAGGAAAAATCTGCACAAGTGGCTAGATCTAATTGTATTAACAAAATAGTAAACATATTCTGACTTCTTTTTATGTATCATGTGTATTTATAATTTTTTGTTATGTATGCCCAATCGCATCTTCAACATTCTTAAACCACATTTTAGTTTACTAATATTTGAAATTCCATGATTATTTCTATGCTCTCCCTTGGTTACATTGTATGCACAACTTATCTGATCTCATAATGTTCTTGACCAAATGTTGAAACTGTCTATATTTTATATCCTAAAGTCCAAGGGCTGGATGTAGAAACATTACAGGATAACCTACTTCATTTGTAAATTTATTCGAAATTCCTTGATTTTTTCTCTTCAAGTTTCATTAGAAAAAATCCACTGTATTTATAGAACAATTTGACATTTTTAGACCAAACTGTGACAGTGGGGTTGAGCGGCTCTGCTAAGGTCAATTTTATGAAGCATCTCTGACCCTCTTTTAGCTAGAAAAACCCAACCAACCAGGTCAAATTGTGTTTTACTTCCTGGTTGCTCTCCTGCATGACTTGAATAATTCAAAAGTTGATCTGTCTTAATTGTTCAGTTGGTGAGTTCTAGCCAAATTTTTGGACATGAGGTCCATCTTCTGCTGTATTGATCTGTTTTGGACCTTTATGTATATATATGCTTGTATATTTTATTATCTTGCCTTTTTTTGTTTTTTGTTTTTTGATTTGCAGCTCGGGAGTGGATGATCTTGAGAAGAGGTTAGCTGCACTCAGAAACATGGATTGAGGACTTCATTTATTAGTTTCGGCTCTCATCTCCGCATTTACTCGACATTCCATGAGGTTTGGCTTGAGATACCTGTGTCCATAGTTTCAGACTGCAAATAAATGGATGAATCAAAATGATGTAATGTTGAGAACCTGCAGACCGTGTCAGTCAATTGGGTGAGCATGTACAAAGATTGAATGGCAGTCTTCAATGAGCAATGCCGTGAGCTTTGTAACTCTACTTTCTTGTGAGAAAACTGGCTCCTTTGGTTTTAATAAAACCAGAGATAACCAAAATTCCTGTCCCTGTGCTTCATTCTTCCATACAAGATTATATAACCAAAATTCCTGTCCCTGTGCTTAATTCTTCCATACAAGATTATATAACCAAAATTCCTCTCCCTGTGCTTAATTCTTCCATACAAGATGATGGGATAACCTGTGGCAGCTTCTCTCTCACTATTGAATTCCCATGAACCTCCGAAGGGAGGCTGTTTGTGCATTCCCCCTCCAATCAGTTAATAAGGAATCGAGAATGAGGCATCCCAAAGCAAAGCCACGCTGGCGGAAGGTTACCGCTTAGAATGAAGTCAGCTTATCATAAGGGAGGCGGAGTCTACTCTGTGGCGCAGATACTTTTGGGTGGTTGGGTTCTTGAATTGATGTGACCTGATGTCCCACCTGACCCGTGACTTCAATCCAGATGGATTGGTTTAGCTCAACATGCTGATGAGCAGATCTCAAAAACTAGTTCAGATTGCAGTCAAAGGGTGAAAATTAGACTGGAAAAATATCTATCCAGATCAATTTCTATAGGCAAATCTGTCCAAAATACTTAGGTTATCTATTCATCCACATCATGGAAAAGTGGATGTGAAAATGAATACATTGCTATTCAGTAGGCAACCAAATATTCATTATACTTGGTCTTATGCAATTTTGACAGATTTTAACGAAAAAAAAAGTAGCAATATTAATATATCTTTAACTTAATTTACTTTAGCATAATATCATCTTTAGATCGATGAATCATAAAGTTAGTTATTCAATTTATATTCATATTTATATTTATATTATCAATATTTAATTTGTATATCAACTTATTTAAAACAAATATGAATGCAGTTAGCATTCGATTAATATTTTCATCCATCTTCGTCAACTAAAAAAATAGGTATAGAAATGAATATATTGATATCTAATCCTTATTCAAACCATTTATTTAAGTTGCTACCTATCCATATCAATTTCTTTTTTTTACAAAGTGTCAAAAGAAAAGGAAAAAGAAAGAAAATTACTTCTTTTTAATTATAATCTTTAGAACTAAGGTTCAACTTTAGACTCAGTAGAAAACTTGTCATATAAGTTTTCGGCTCTTTTTTATTGTTGTTATCCTTGCACTTGTTAGTAACACTTATTTTTAATGATGGGTCATGTCTCTATATAATTTTATAATTATTTTTCTTTTTTTTCTTTAGCAAAGTTGCAAAGTCTATGATTCGTACTATATAAATATTTACATTTAAAAACAAATTATCATTAAAAATATGTATTTTTATATTTTTTATTTACTTTAATTTATTTTTATTATATTTCAAATATTATTAACTTACGATATCATGAGTTAATTAATTAGCTATATGAATTATTAAATTATAACTTATACATCAAAATTGCTCGTTGTTTAAATAGAGCGAGACTTTAAAACAATCAACCCCAGGGATCAAATATCGACTCAGTAAACAAATGCTTTGTCATCCTCCAAGATATTTAGTAAGTGATGCATAATTTTCAAAATTGCAGACCACTTGCATCAATTAAGAAGTCAATCAATTAGCATGTCCGTTTACACATAAAGTAAACATAGTTTTCTCCGATGCTGATAATAGTCAATCAATTAATAATATTTCACTTGCTTTATCTTCTCTTCTGTCAACACCATCTCCCATCATTATTCTTAAGGTCACTTGGCGTCGCAGGGCTAAAAAAAAGATTATAAAAAATTAATAACGTCAAATTCAAAAACATCGCATCATTTTTGTTAATTTTGGTCATCCGTTTATATCCGTTGGAATTGTAAATGGATGCGGTGCAATCTCCACTCATAGATTAACCACACCATTGTCGGGTGTAAATTATTGGATGACCAACATTACTGGGATGTACGATGGATTAATATGCCTTCATTTCATCGCTATAGACGAGTTGACTTTGCCAAAGAGTTTCATCTATATATATATATATATATATATATATATATATATATATATATATATATATATATATATTTTAGAAAAAAGAAAAAGTAGAGACTTAAGTCAAAACTATGTCCATGTAGCGCGAGGTACATGTGGTACATCCCCGGCTGAGTTTTGGGGGACGCTGATGGCCCATCGGCGACCGGACGGGGTGGATGCTTTCCGGGAAGACATGGAGAGCCAAGCTCTACAAATCATAATCGCGAGGGATCTTAGTTCCTGGCCACAGGCGAGGGTCCACTAAATGGACGGGTGAGATTTCCCGTCGAAGTTAGGCGAACGACGATCCACCGTCCATCACCCACGGAGGATCGCTGCTATATACCACGGCAAGCAAACTGGGATTAAAAATTAAAAAAAAAAAAAGAAAAATCGAGACGACGGGATCATGACCGAGCAATAGGAGAAGCCCCTCTCTTTCGTTCTTTCTTCTTTCCATCGGGGAAACTTCGCGGATCGATCGCGTGCGGGAAGAACGAGCGGGTTCTCTCCGGCCAAATCACGGAACCCTAACCCTAATTCCGGTCTCTTTGCGCGCGCGTTTTTCGAGGAGATCGCTCCTCGCCGACCGATCGTGGATTCGGGGTGAGCATGGATTGCCGAGGTTTTCCCTTCTTCTTTTTCCGTTATTTTCGTATAATTGCGAAAATTTTTGGCTACTCTGGTGATCGCCATTTACTTCTTTCCCTCCCGGCAAGGCAAGGGGTTTCTCGGTGTTTTGATTTGGCTAGCTGGAATTAGGGATTCTGTATGTTTTACCAATTGAGGGGTATACTTAGACTTTTTTCTTTTTATTTTGATATTGCACTGTCAAATCATGGATTGAATTGGACTTTCTGTGGGTTTTCCCCCCTTTTCGATGGATTCTTGATTAAGGTTCGGTCTTTAGGAGCGCTCTCTCTTAAAGCTAGAATTTAGATCCAGTGCTGAAATGCTTTTACCTTTTGGGATTTTGTCATTTGAACTCCAGGATCCAAAGTAGCTTAAGTTGCTTAGGTTGTTGATTTGGTAGAATTTTTTTGAGTCACAATCTTGGACTTCATGATGACTGAAATAGGAAGAACCATATCTAGAAAGTCATGGGGCTTTAAGTTGAAATATGTTTTAGGAGTGATATCTTGACATCAAGGCGTCATACTTTAAACATTGGCGAACTTATACCTTACAAGATTGAAGATTTTCTATCTTGTTCCAGTCATTCTTAGCATCAAGCTTGTACTTGAGCTTGTTTAGGATCCTGAACGGTCCTATTGGAATCTGACACCAATTAGAAAGTTTTTATCTTTAATAGCATTCTTTGTGTTCAAACTGGGTGATAGGCTTATACCCATCTCAATCATATATCCACCTTTCAATGCGGACAAAACCTGAATCTTGTAATTAAAGTCTGGTAACAAACAGGAGAGGAACTATCTTTCCAAGCATATTCCATCCGATTAGCACTGTTTAACCTGGTCATGATGTTCTTTCCAACTCTGTCATGTATGTAGTCTTATTCCATGCTTCAGTAGTTAGCAGATGGAGCAAAGAAGCAATCTGAATTTCAACATACAGAAAAGAATGTACAAATCTATAAATTACTCACACGCAAGTGATGCTTTTTGATTTGCTAGCATGGTCGTAGTGAGCCAAGACCAGCATTTGTATTTGAAACATAGATAGTATAGGATATGGAAAATGAGCGAAGGGGAAATTTATTATGATGGTTGAAAATGAAACAATCTATGGAAGTGTCCTTGAAGATCTATCTTATTGTGATCCTTAGAAAGTGGAGGCCAAGTAGTTGACATCACTTTAATTTGATAAGACTCATTACCACTTAGTTGAGGAGGACTGAAGGGGGGCAAACTATTTTCCTAGGTTGAATGCATCTCGATTCTGTCATATCTCACTACCCATTAGATAGAATTTCTTGTAATGCAAGATCAATCTAGCCTTTGGATTTGTCTTCATAGTCTACAGTACAACATTAACTGGTGTTTAAGTACCATGTACCATGATTGTGCTAATTGTGGCCCATCACAGATTTGTGCTATGGCAATCAAGATACGGGGGTGTCATTTCAAAATTTCAATAAATAGGGATAATGTTGTTCTGTGCTACTTGGCACTCACTAATACCGAATTACATGCATTATGCAAGATGCTGAGTGTTTTACCATGTGTGCATCTTGCTGGTGCAGACCCATGTGTTATGGTTGCCTGACCTTCTGCTACATTGTGGGAATAAACTAACTACTTTTTCATGTCATTTTTTGTATGCCCCTTTGCTGCAATAGTTCTTTTTATGCGTCCTGACCTTTATACTATCCAGTTGTATGCATATTTACAAAATGCTTTAGAATGTCTTTTTTTTCTAAATCTGGAGGTGACCCACATGACTTACTTTCTGCTTTACCACTCACATCTTGGCCATTGCCCCTTTTCCAACTCCCACTTTGTGTCCAGCAGCACCATCATTTCGCTTTGTCAAGATTCATGTACTTTACCATCTGCAATATCCTCATAATCTATGACTGTGGAGTCTGCAACTTCAGCAAAACATCCAAAAAGAATGGTGACAGCAAAGAGTGGGACCTTGGAAGTGCTCTTGCTGTACAGGTTGATATGATATTCCTTTTTACTTCTTGGAGACTTGGAGCTTATGTGAATGCTTGTTTTATAAAGATGCCATTTTGTCCTAACTTTGGCCATGATGTGCTTCAATGCAACCTCTTAACCTCAATGTCCCTCAAAATTCTTCACTTTGTTGTCAGCCATCCAATCACCACTATCTTGTTGACTCCTGTGGTACCTCCAGTATCATGCTCTCTGCATAAGCCTTTTGCTTTAACACTTTCACTTCACTGTTTCATTCGAAACAATGTGATATTTGTTGGCATCTGATTTGCCTCAAATTATGGAGAACACAGTTTAAGGTTGGTTGGCCATGCTTCAATAGTGCTTAAGAAGCTGATATAAGCACCAGACATGAGGTTGAACAACAGCCTCTGGTAGTGGCACTTGAACCAGGTATTAGCTGTGGTTGAACAATGTGACATTTTTTTGGCATCTAGTTTGCCTCAGATGATGGAGAACACAGTTTGAGGTAGGTTGGTCATGCTTTACTAGTGCCTGAGAAGCTGAATAAGCACCACACATGAGGTTGAACAATAACCTTTATCAATAGAGCTTGAACCAGGTATTAGCTATAAGTAGCTTTTATGGTTGAACGAAGTACCAAGATAAGTAAATATATTTGCCCCTCTTTTATTGGCCACATGTGCATCAAATCTATTTGGCAACCTGTATTCCATCGGCCACACTTGAAACTCTTGAACGGAATGCATGATATATGTCTCTGCTGTGGACAGGTGGTGATTGAATTGCTAAAAATGGTAGAGATTCAGTCTATTGTTTGCTGCATATTGTATTCAAAAACATAGTAAGTACTTGGGTTCATGATTGCAAGTATGCTGGCTTTTGTGAATTCAAGGCATCAAAAGGGTGTTAAAATGTTCCTATCTCAAAAGTTTACAAAGATGTTACCAGATATTCGAAATATTTTTTACAATATTGTTAGTACAATTAACATAAAATGCCTGTACAAGTAGCCAATGAACTATGCATTGTTGTTGTAATTCACCATTACAACTGTTGTAATGAAGTGATGTGTGTGAATAAATGCATATATAAGTGTAAATCACAAACTTAACCTTGCTTTTGCAGAATCAGTGTGTGTCGATAAAGAAGCAGGGTTACACAATGTAGTTCTACTCTCATCACATAAGAATTGACATCTTTAATTTGTTTATGAAACATTATCCAGATATGGTTACCAGACAATGGGGAATTTTGTACCATCTTTAAGAGCCTCTTGATTTGGTCCATAATCTTACTATCAATTGTCGGCAGTCAGTTCCTTGTTAGTATTATTATGACCTCATTATCAATCAAGTAGCATGCCCAATTTTTAATCCTCTCTAAAGAGGAATCTTAAGTGGCAAATCTTTCAGTAAATTCTTACAATTTTATAGAAGTTTGTTAGATAATGTCATCTGACAAGTTTTTCCTACTGATTTAGATATCATATATGGTGTTTTGAGCTTATTGTTTAGTCTTGTGAGAATTCATCATTAATCTCAACAAAGTGGTGTCTCTCAGTTGTAATCAGAAGCACCACCACTCAATTAAAGTAATAGGAATATATTTAATCCTAAATGAATTCTATACAAGGTTACATTGTAATTCATAGAATTTTTTTGGAATCTACATTGAACATTAGGTTTCTATAAATTGTGTTGAAAGCCATTGACTCTGAATTACATGGAAAATGTTCTTCCTGGACCTTTTTTATTTCCTCTTCACAACAGATGGTAAGCAAAAGAAGTGTGATTTTCCATGTGCATGGCCTAATGTTACTCCAGTTCACAGAATTCAACTTGCTTCACCAGTTATGCTAATTTAAGATCTTGTGTATATGCTAATTCATGTGTTTCTTTTAGCAGTTTAGCTCTCTTATTACATATACCTCACTATAAATAGCTAAATATTGCATGTTGGTGTGTTAAATTAATGAAATTTACTGTAGCTTGTCTTGCACTCTTTCTTGCTTGAATTGATGCCATTTTCTTGGGGATTGAAATAGCAAATTATTGTTTTTAGTTTTAAGAATTATATTGTATGTGTGTGAAAATTGTTTGTGTGCTTCTGTATTCATATTCATTATATCTTGTGAAGTGCATGCTTAATTTTAGAAGCTATGTCATTGCTAATTTACTGCTTCTGCATCGTGATGTTTACAACTGTTTGAACTCAAAAGTCCAGTATGATGCTGCGCTCTTGTGGTGCTGGACTTCTGCATAAGAGTTTTATGAGGTTATCATAAAGCTCATTATGCGGGCGTTAAGAGTCCAGCATGCACATGCTAGTCTCTGGGGCTTTTCCATTATGTAGTAGTAGATGTCAAGAGATCAAGTGAAGGGCTTTTTATAGGATAATCATTGTAAGTGTACAAGGGACTAGAAACAGGAAGTGATTATTTTGTGAGAAGTTTAGAGCAATGAGCCTTACTATGTGCTTCAAACCAAGCAAATTTCTTTTATTATCTATGTTGTGGCGTGTGAAGAAAGAAATGTTCATCTTATATAACTTACATTTTGTTTCTACTCAATCTATCCTCAGATCGTTACCTTCCTTAATAAATGAATGCAATTTCTTCCCTTACTGTGTTTCTGTGGATTTAACACTATGATATATTTGTAGGCTTGGTTTAAAGAGTTATTTGTTTCTGTTATCTGTAGCTCCAATTTTCCCTGTGCTTTTGTGCTGAAGATGTTAGCAATGATATTTTTATTTTTTCAGCAGATTCTTTTGAATATCTGAGGCTACTGTAGGTGTTTATATAATCCCATCTGCTTTCACTTTCTTAGCTGGTCTCCATACGGTGCATGTGTTTTTGCAATCAGGAGGACTGTATGAATATGGCGATGGGGACGAGTGAGCAGCATTTGCAGGCTATATTAGAGAATATGCCTAACAGTAATCAACCATTGACTCATCGAATATCATCTTCCTCGGGCATTAGTACTATGATACCAACACCTGGTATGCCCCATGGTGGAAGTACAAACTCAGCGGTTTCTTGTTCTACTGACAGTTCCATGATTACCACAGTTGGTGCTGGCATGGTGGCACAAACCACAGCCAGCACAGGAACCTTGCTACCAACTGCAAATGGATCAGCTGGTTTAAAACTCAATCCTTCCCTGAATGCTGTTGCCGGTAAATACAACTTTGTATATCTTCGCTAAATGCTTTTGGAGTAATTGTACTGTCTTAGGCTAATGGTGACTGTAATTGATTGTGTAGGGCCAGGTCTCAATGGGTACCAGCCTGCCAATGTTGCTTTTGGGTCTGGCGGTGGAAATAGTATAATATCATCAATTGGCATAGCACAACAATCAAGCCAGATGATTCCAACTCCTGGTTTTAATAATTCAGCATCACTTATGAGTTCTGATTTTTCAAATGGAGGTGCATTTTCCAGAACCCCGTCTTCTACTGTCTCAAACCAACAGAGACAAAAGCAATATTTTCCAAGTCAAAATAGCCGTGTGTTGCAGAGTCTTGGAGGCCATATGGGAGCTGTAATGAGATCCAACATTCAGCACAAACCTTCTCATTATGGGTTTCCAAATGGAGCCATGGTTGGTGGCTTAGGGTTAATGGGTAGTAACATGCAACTGGTGAACGGCCCTGCAGCATCTGAGGGGTACCTAAGTACTGCTTCTTATAGTAGCTCTGCACAGCAGCATTTTGATCAGCAACATCACCAACCAATAATATCAGGTAAACTCTTCCTCCTTTCCCTGCCCTTACCCTCAAATATTGCATGCATGCTTTCATATGTGCAGGCTAGCTAGTTGCTTGTGGCCTTCCTGTGTGCTTTATCTGCATGCTTGTGCTTTGTTGTTGTTGTGGTTGTTTGTTGATTGTTTTATCAACATCAGAATTTTCATTAACGTTATTATTTTTACAGCATCGTCATCTCAACCAATGTTGCCTTCAACAGGTGATGGATATATGTCTGTTCCTGAAAACATGTTTGGCGCTGCATCATCTGCTGTCTCTACTATGAATAACCAAAATATGAACTCCGTAAACTTGCATTCTAAATTAAAAGTGAACCATGCACTGCTAGGTCAGCATGCTAATTTGCAGTCAATGCCACAGCCTGCACAGTTAAAACCTCAAATGTTTGATCATTCACAGAGGATGAATTTCCAGACACCTCAGTCAACCAGAGAACATATAATGCAATCACAACATCAAATGCAAAATCTTAAGCACCTACAGTTCCAACAACAGTCTAACCAGCATTATTCAAGGATTGCTCAAAACCAGCAGCAACAACAGAGGCAGCAGCACCAGCAACTTATTTCGAAGACTGATGGGTTGAAGCAGTCTTCTATGACTCCTGGTCTTGAAAGACAAGTTATGACAGGCCAAGGTCTTGATTCCCATAATGATTTGTTGCTCCCACAAGCTGCTGAACAGTTTGATTTTTCAGAATTAGGAAATCAGTACTGTCAGGGCACGTCTAATGGGGAACATTCTAAAGGTGCTGAATTGATGGCTCCTTTAGCTCAGGATTTCCATCCCTCCTTTTCACAAGGTTCTGAACTGCTGTTGCCTCCACATCAACAGGCTACTGGATCTGAAAATGAGTTTAGTTGCCTCTTTAATGGTCCACAATCTGATGCACTCCAGCATGGCAATTGGCAGCCTCAACAAATTCAGAAACTTCAAGTGCCAGACAAATTGGCCGTTGGACAGCTCATTATGGAGGACTTTCATCAGAGAATAACAGAACAGGAGGAAGCTCAACAATCTTGTTTCTCTCCAGAGGGTTGTATCAATGGTCATGTTGCCCTTATAAAAAGTGTTGCATTGTCAAAATCTTCAAGTGGGGCCCACTGTGGATCTGGAAACAATACAGATGAACGAAACTATTACAACCAACAGAGGTGGATTTTGTTTTTGCTCCATGCTCGTCGGTGCTCAGCTCCAAAGGGAGCATGCAAAGAAGTCAACTGTATAATAGTCCAGAAGCTATGGATTCATATGCAAACTTGTAATGATGAAAAATGTAATTACTCTCGCTGTCATAAGTCTAGGAAACTTTATCAGCACTATCGTGTTTGCCGTGCAGCAGATTGTCCTGTCTGTGTTCCTGTACGGAAATTTGTAGCAGCCAGCTGTAAGACACAGATTTGTCCTCCATCGGATACTGCTTTTGCAAATCAGTTGAATGGCTCTCAGAGAACTTCTAACGAAGCAGGTGCAGACAGGGTGTATAAGATGCGTAGATTGCCAGTTGAAACTTCTGATGATCCACAATCTCTGTCAAAACGTGTGAAGGTGCATCATAATCCTCCCTTAGTTGTACCCAAGAGGGAAAGTTCTCCAATTTCTGGCCCTCTTATGGATCATTCTCATGCTTTCCAGGAGGCACATCCCCAAGAGTGCCACCAAGCTAAGGCAGCCATGACTGCTAAGTCTGAGGACATTGAGATGAAGCCCGACTCCTCCATAGGTTCTGGACAACAAAATTCTCCTGTATGTAGCAACACAATTGGTGATGATTCTGTGAATGTGCATGCTGCAAAGCTTGATGCTAGAGGTCTTCTCCAAAATGAAGGTGATGGTTGTGCCCACCAGGAAACCACTCTGGATGAGAAAAAGATTGACCAGGCTAAGATGGAAACTGAAAAGGAAGGAAATGCCCCACCAACTGATTCTGGAAGTGGAAGTAAATCAGGGAAACCGAAGATAAAAGGTGTATCCTTGACTGAACTGTTCACCCCAGAGCAGATCAGGGACCACATATCCAGCCTGAGGCAATGGGTTGGCCAGGTTAGCTTTTTTACTAGATATCCCATCTCTTTTCATCTATGATAATCATGACTTATGTTTTAAGTTCTGTCTCATGCTTTTTTAAACGGTAAGCTTTTGTTGTCGATCCATTCAGACATGCAGTCATCTGATTATTCAGCTTCCCCTAAGTTTGTTCCTGGAATTTTTACATATCGCAGATATGTTTAAAACAGTTTAAACTCTCTCTCTCTCTCTATATATATATATATGTATGTATATATATATATATGTATGTATATATATATGTATGTATGTATGTATGTATGTGCGCGTGCGCATGTTTTTTCCAGAAGAGCTAACCTTATTGGTGATTTTAGATTTTTCAGTTTGGATGGTAGGCAACTAACTTAGCATTTGTAAAACTTCAGTCAAAGTATTCAGTTAATGATGTTTGGAGCTATGAAGTTGGCTGTATTTCTACTATGTTGGAAATAAGTTTTCAAAGTGTAGCAAAAGTATTGGTTGTTGAACAGATTTATGGATAACTTACTAGCTTAGAAGTACACTCCTTTCAGTTGGGGTTTGTTGTCCTGCAGAAATTAACCTTTGTGTGTCATGACTCACGATCTAAAATGGGTACCTTTACAGTTGCTGTGTGGAGATTACCTGTAAGGGGTGAAAGAGAGGTTATCGGGCAGTAAGCAACCTGTTAAACATGAAAAATTTGTAAAACTAAGGAATTAGGTAAAGTTTGGATTGATGGACAAAAAATATGAGCATGGCACTTTTGGTGAATGCTCATGAAGACCTGAGGAAAGGCTATATATTTAGAGAGTTATGGGTTTCAAGCAACCTCTACTATAAGACAACTTATGGATGATGTGTGTTGCATATGTTCTCCAATAGTTTGACACATTGTTTGCCAAACCATTTTGAGTCGGTCGGTTTGGAGCGAACCAACTGAATCAGTCTAGAATCGGGATGGTTTGACCTCTCGGTTCGGCAGGAGGTGAATTGACCGAACTGACTCTGAACTGACGTATTAAACTGAACCGTCCTAAACTGAACTGAACCAGGTGGTTCGGTCCAATTTGGCACGGTTCATAGGTTGAGCCCTCTGGTCTACTTTAAGGGCATGATATCAGTTTGGTCCGGTATGGCATCGTATCGGTCTGGTATCGAGATGGTACTGATTTTCAGTATAACGAACCTTGGTTTGATATAAATATAGGGAAAAGAAGAGTGGTTATAGAAATGGGAGGCTAGGATCCAGTCATTGGTGTTAATGCTAATGGTGGAAAAGAATAAGTCTTTAGAGCTGCGTACTTGATCTTGGCTATCCTATGCACTTCCCTGACATCCTTAATGATTATAGGTTGATTATAGGTTGCTTGTGATAGTAAGTGCCTTTATTGCTGAATAAGTAGGGAATTTTCATTTTTATCACATATAGAAGACAATTATAGGAATAGTTATTATTTTTGCATGATATTAGTGATTTGCAAGTTCATGCACTGTAATTTAGTCACCATATGTTTGGAGTACTTAGCAATTATTAACAGCAAAGGTGTGTGTTGGCTTATTGATTTGGGTGAGTTGGCTTTGTTATTTAAGATTTTTATTGATTTTGGTATTTAACTTGTAGGAGTTAGCTTTTGGGATTCATGAGTTTTGGGTGCACTTGACTTCTGATCCATGGGCTAGGAAGTAATCCATCATATTTTTACTCTATAATTAAATATCAGTTCTGTACCTTGTTTTGTGTTCAGGCATGCATAAATGTGGGCATTTCTGAGTTTTGGAGAGGAAGAGGGTTGGTGATTTTTTCATTTTTTGGGCCCCGGGGGGGGGGGGGGGGCTGCTTTACTTGTGCTTCCTCATCTTGATGAGAATCTGTAACTAGGTGATACTTGATGCGTTGCTCTTCCAAGAGAGAAAAATGGCATAAATTTGGCAGATGTGAAGACGTGCTTCATGTATTGGTTGCACTGCATTTTCATTTTTAATTTAGCATTTGACTGTTGCATGATGCCAGAGGTCATCTAGTATCATACTTTTACCTAAAGTTCATTACATTTTTCATATTCATCCTTTTCTTCTTCTTCTTTTTCCCCTTTTTGTTCACAGAGTAAAGCCAAGGTTGAGAAGAATCAAGCAATGGAACATTCAATGAGCGAAAACTCATGTCAATTGTGTGCAGTGGAAAAACTCACATTTGAGCCCCCTCCAATATATTGTACACCATGCGGTGCTCGCATTAAGAGGAATGCAATGTATTATACGATGGGGAGTGGTGACACTCGGCACTACTTCTGTATCCCATGCCATAATGAGGCTCGTGGTGACACTATTGAGGTGGATGGCACTGCATTCCCAAAGGCCAGGCTTGAAAAGAAGAAAAATGATGAGGAAACTGAAGAATGGGTAAATCCATACTTTTTCACTGGGAAGTTCTGCATTCAGGGGTGGGGGGACTGGGGCAATAAATTGCACATGCAATTACTTATTACTGTCTTTCCTCATTGCAGTGGGTTCAATGTGATAAATGTGAAGCCTGGCAACATCAAATATGTGCTCTTTTCAATGGCCGAAGAAATGATGGAGGGCAAGCAGAATATACTTGCCCTAATTGTTACATAGAGGAGATAGAAAAAGGAGAGCGCAAGCCTTTACCACAGAATTCTGTTCTTGGTGCAATAGATTTGCCAACAACTATTCTTAGTGATCACATAGAGCAGCGACTTTCTAAACGACTCAGGCAGGAGAGGCAAGACAGAGCAAGGCAGCTAGGAAAATCTTTTGATGAGGTAATTTTGATTGAAGTGGCTTGATGATAACGTTAATTTTATTTCCAACAAAACCTGTTATCAGACTTGATGTGCATGCTATTGGTATGTGCACTATCTGAATTAATTAAAATTATGTTAAAATATTTAAAAGGATGCTAATCTATATTAATCAGACTTTAACACCCCAAATAGAAATTTCATCAAATTAAAATGATATGTGGTATTTCTTATAATAGCAGACTATATATGTTGTCTAAATCAGCTGGATGTTTAAAAAAAGAAGCTACCATACCATGACACAGTCTGTTCATGTCAATTCTTCTCACAAGACAGAAATTGCTAGTTGGACACTCTGGCCACTTTAGTTGTAGAATTTTTGTTGCTCTCTCTCTCTCTCTCTCTCTCTCTCTCTCTCTAACTTCCTCCTGTACGTTGCCCATGATTTTTTATTTTTTATTTATGAAAGGTGAATGTTGTTTGTTAACTTATACCAGCTATAAGCTGCCCATTCTCCTCCTACTTAACTACTTAGGATGCATTTGTTATGGGGTTAAAGGGGATGAAAAGTTACTCCTGTAATCTTTCAACCCCTTTTGAGGATGTTTGTAATGGAGTTAACTTTTTTTTTATAATATTATAATATCACACACATATACAACAACAACAAAGCCTTAATCCTAAACTAGCTAGGGTTGGCTATATGAATTCTTTTTCTTTGTTCAGCTTTATTCTGAGTCATATTTTTTGTAAGATACAAAAATTTTAAGTCTTTTTTTATCACTTCCTTTCATATGATTTTCAATTTGCCTCTATTTTTTTTCTCTACATGTATCAAGTTACTCTACCGCTCAGATGCATCTCTACATTTACATTGTTAATATCAAAACTATTTAAGTCGTCTTTCCCTTAATTTATCCTCGATTGGCGCTGCCTCTACTTTTTACGAATGATTTTATTTCTTATTCTATCTTTTCTTATATTATCACACATCCATCTTAACATTCTCATTTCCATCATATTCATTTTATATACGTGTGTTTTTCTAACTGTCGAACATTTCATGGCATAAAGCATAGATGGTCTTATGGCTATCTTATAAAATTTTTTCTTTAACTTGATAAATACTCTACGATCATATGATACTTCAATTGCACTTCTTCATTTTATCCAACCTGCTTTAATCCTGTGGACAACATCATCCTTAATCTCTCCTTTCTTATGAATAATCGATCCTAAACACCGAAAATAATCATTTTTAGTAATTTCATGGTCTTCAATTTATACTCTACTTTCATCTTCATTTCTATTTGTACTAAAATTGCATTCCATATATTTTGTCTTTATCCTACTTAACTTAAAACCTTTAAATTTTAATGTATTTCGCCATAGTTTTAACTTACGATTAACTCCAGCTTTACTTTCATCTATTAATGCTATATCATTTATAAATAATATGCACTATGAAATATCATCTTGAATATATCTAATAAGCTCATTTATAATAAAGCAAAAAGATAGGGATTAAGAGCAAATCCCTGATGTAAGCCTATTGTAATAGAAAATTTGCTAGTATTACCACATATAGTTCTTACATTAGTAATTGTCTCATCATTCATATATTTTATTATGTTAATATATCTAACAGGTATTTATTTCTTTTCTAGCATCCATCATAAGATATTTTTAGGGACTATCATATGCTTTCTCTAAATCAATAAGAACGATACGAAGATCTTGTTTTTTTGCTTTATACATCTCCATAAACCTCTTAAGGAGAAAAATAGTTTATATAGTCGATCTTTCTAGCATAAAACCAAATTGATTCTCTGATATTTTTGTAATATATTTCAATTTATGTTCAGTTACTCTCCCAAAGTTTCATAGTATGATTCATAAGTTTAATATCACGATAATTAGAGTATTTTGAATATCTCATTTATTCTTATATATTGGTACTATAATGTTCTTCCTTCGTTTATTAGGTTTTTTTTAGTTTTTAAAATCCTATTAAATAAATATATCACCTACTTTATTCTAGCATCACCTAAACATTTTTAAACTTATATAGGAATTTTATTAGGTCTCACAGCTTTTCCTACTTCAATTTTTTTTAATAGTCTTATTTACTTCAGATATCCTAATTTTACAAGTATACACTAAAACTTTATCCTCAATAGAGCTAATAGGGCATCCTAAATTATCTACATGATTTTTATTTAATAATTTATTAAAATAGTTTCTTCATCTTTTTTTGATCTCTTTTCTTAACCAAAATTTTTTGATCATCTTTAATGCATTTAACTTGAAACATATCTATAATTTTTCTATCTTTTACTCTTTCAATTTTATATATCTCTCTCCATCTTTAGTTTCTAGCTTGTGATATAATTCCTCATATGCCTTACATTTAGTTTTTCGTATCATCTTTTTAACTTCCTTCTTAACTATCTTATACTTTTCATCTGCTTCTCCATTCTTACATTTAGATAGTTTTTTATAGGACTCTCTTTTAGCCTTAATTGCTAATTAAACTTTTTCATTTCATCACCAAGTTTCTTTATCATATGATTTTTTTCATTTGACTTTGTTAATATTTTTATAGCTACTTTTTTAATACGATTAACCATCTATTTCCATATTAATCTCTTTATCTATACTCCATTTTTCTTCCTTCATTACTCTATATTTAAAAGTTATTAGTTTCTCTCCTTTCAGATTCCATCACCTAATCCTTGGATTCTTATACCTTGTAGTCTTTCTCCTCTATTTTTAAATGCATATGTTTATAACCATTAATTATGTTGTGTAATTAGATCCTCATCCGGTATAACCTTGCAATCTTTACAAAACACTTGATCAATCTTTCTAGTGAGAAAAAAATCTATTTAACTGACATTACATCCACTTTTAAAAGTTATCAAATGTCTCTCTTTTTAAAGTATGTATTGACTAATACTAAATCATATTTCATCGCAAACTCTAAAATGGCATATCCCTCGTCATTTCTATTTTCAAATCCGTAACCTCCATATATTCTTTTAAAACCTATATTATACTTTCTTATGTGTCCATTCAAGTCTCTTCCAATAAATATTTTTTTCTTCAGTAGGAATTTCTTAAATCAATCCATTCATATCCTTTCAAAAATTTTGCTTTATTACACTATCCAAACCTACTTGAGAAGCATACGCACTAATAATATTTATTGACTCTTGTATCACTAAATTAAAATTATTTTATCTCTTATCCTCTTAATGTCTACAACTTCATCTTTTAGGCTTTTATATACAATAATTCCTAATTCATTTTTATTCCTATCTTTGCCTATATATCAAAGTTTAAAACCATCAACCTCTTTTGCTTTTTTTTACTCATCAACTTGGTCTCCTGCAAGCAAGCTACGTTAATTCTCTTTCTAGTCATTGTATCTATTAGCTTTATTAACTTTTCTGTTAATTATCTTATATTACAAGTTGCTAAACGTATTTTATTTTATTATTTTTATTTTTATTTTTATTTTTTTGGATTTACTTCTTTACCCAAACCCATTCATAAAGGTGTGGGAACCCTTACTTATTTGTCACACCCGGGCGCCGATGTGATGCGTTGCTTTCGGAGATTGCCCTAGCTATTCTTGGCATTTTCACTACATCCGGGGTCCAATGCAGCGTGTCGCTTTTGAGGAACACCCTATCTTTATCTATTTTTTTTATTGGATTCATGTTCATAGGATATGATTATAGTTTTACGCTAGTTGTCAACCTACCGCAACCTTCCTTCGTCTGGACTTGGAACTAGATATGTATACAAAATTCGTACATAGGCGCAGTTAATATAATTTTATAATATATGTATATATTATGAGGTAGACTTGGTTACATTCGAATATAGCCAAATTTAGATCCGGTTACCTTCCCCACCCTTGAATTTACATAGTTCATAAATCCCAAAGATAGAAAAAGTGAAAAAGATAGGGTGGCTTCGGAATCCGTGTGGATCCAAGGATGGAAAAGATGACTGAATTCTGGATTTGGATACATTCAAATATAGCCAAGTTTACCCTTCCTCTGTGTGTGTGTGTATATATATAGTGACATTTTTACCTCTAATATTAACCCTGTTCCAAACATAGTCAATAGTTACACCTGTAATATTCACTCTCCATTTACTAACACAACCAAACATAATTATTAGGAAAACTTTTATACCCTTAAAATTTGCACCTGGAAATATTATTCCTATAACTTTTCACCCCCTTTTTAAACCTCATACCAAATGCACCCTTACTGTTATAGTAGGTGAAAAAATTGAAATGATCATCTCACTCTGTATGGTTAATACCTTTCAGCGATATCTTCTCATTTTTCCACTTTCCACTTTCTCTATATATTGATAATCATCCGGATATGACAACATCAGTTCGTTATCAATATTTAATTCTTGAAATAGGTCATATTTCAATTTTAGGAATTGGGGAAAGGATTATCATCATATTGATCACCCAAGACAGCCATTTCAATTTATGGATATTAACACGTATACTCTTCAAAAATCCCTTATTTCTTTATTTACCCCTTGAAAAGTTAAGCATGCTACACACACACACACACACACACACACACACATATCCTTCCAAAGGTTTGAATAACGTCCTTATATTCTCCTTCAGATGGTTAAAATTTGCATATATTTGTCTCCACAATTTGAAAATTTCATATATGCCTTTATAATGGAATGTCATCCTCCAAAAACACAGTAATGTCAATATATACTTTACCTTTTTATCCCTTCAGGGATTTTTGCGTGTATATTTTCAAAAGGTGCTTAATTGCTTATTTCTTCAAAAATTGAAAATTACATATATATATATATATATATATATATATATATATATATGTTAGCTTGAAATTTCAACAATTTATATATAATAAATTGATGAAGTAGTTATTAAACAAGCTGATTACCTTTTAACCCACCAAAGTAAAGCCTAAAATAATGAAATTTTACACAACATGACAGGAAGGTCATATTTTTTTAAGCGCATTTGTAAAATCTCTTCTTCCTATTGATCTTGTCTCTTCTTTCAGGTTATATCTAATGAAATAAATCCATGAACTACATCTAACTTCTTTTATGTGCTGATGGATCTATGCATCAGTATTAGTTTCTGCATGAGAGACTTTATATTGCAGTATATTTAGCATGCTATTTAGTGTGGGGATGCCATTTTGTGCTTCCAAACAGTAGCAGATACTTTCCAATGACTCTAGAAATTACTGCTGCAAGTGGACTTGTTTTTCTTGTTCTTCTGGCTTGTGTCGGATATACAAACACATTTACATATGTACGCAAATCTGGTATTTTGAAGGCGAAGATTGCAAACAAGGTTTTTGTAGGCTGTATGTGATAGCTCTTCTTCCTATGGTTCCATGCCCTTTCCTCTATTTTCTAACTAATGAAGCATTACCATTAACTGCATCTGATTGTTGTTATGTACTGTTGGTCTACAAATAAGTGTTAATTTCTGAATGACAACCTTTACATTGCAGTATATTTGACCTGCTATTCAGTATTTGACCTGCTATTCAGTGAGGGAATACCATTTTCTGTCTACTTTACAATAACTCTCAGGCAATTACTGCTGCCAGTAGGCTTGTTTTTCTTGTTCTTCTTGCATGTGTAGGCCCATCTTGTTTGACAATGTCTATGTGATAAATTTGGTTGATCTGTTTGCAAGTGGTATGTCATTAATCTTTTTAAAAATTTTCTAGTAGAATGCTTGATTTTGTTGTAATGGTTAAAATTCCATTCTGTGTATCACCTTAATGTTGTGATGATCAGAACAAAGCTACGTTTAGGTCTTTTGCATACTGTATCTTAATGTGTATCTGCTTATTAATTTTGCTGCATCATCTAAATTGTTACATTTCAATTTATTGGTCTGGTGGAATTTCCATGCAAGATGTCTAGCATGTAATGACTTTAGTTGACAACTATTATAATATTTGATTGCTTCTATTTCAGGTACCTGGGGCAGAAGGACTTGTGATTAGAGTTGTATCATCAGTTGACAAAAAGTTGGAAGTAAAACAGCGTTTTTTAGAGATATTTCAGGAAGAAAATTATCCGACAGAATTCCCATACAAATCTAAGGTGCCTTTTTTTGCCTCTAAAATTTACCACCAGATAAAAGCTTTTTTCCTTATAGGGAAGAATATCTGAGGGACATGTATTGGACTCATGGATGGTTTCATTGGCTATTGGAAACTCATCATGGTGTACTTGTTGTTTATCCAGGTCATATTGTTGTTTCAGAGGATTGAAGGTGTAGAAGTATGCCTATTTGGCATGTATGTACAAGAGTTTGGTTCAGAATGCCAGTTTCCTAACCAACGTCGTGTCTATCTTTCGTATCTGGATTCCGTTAAATACTTCAGGCCTGAAATAAAAACAGTGACTGGGGAAGCTTTGCGGACCTTTGTCTATCATGAAATTCTGGTACTTCAGGACTTTACAAGTCTATCTAGATGCTTGTTTCTGTTTAGATTATCTTAATTTTTGATCCACTATCATGATGTGCATATATGCTAGACTTTGTGAGTGTCTGTGTGCATGTGTGGATACCTGTGTGCTTTTGCGGATGGTCAAACCAGCGATTTTCTATTAATTTATCAATGATGATCTATGTTGTCTGAGAAGTATGTGGATGTTTATGTCTATGTGCTCGTGCCACATGCTTGCTGCATGGGTGCATGCTGCTTATGTATGTGTCGCTGCGTGCATAGGTTTGTAGGTTGGGTGTGCATGTGCTTATGCAGGTGATTTGTGGTTTTGTGGATGGTTTTGCTTGTTTGTGTTTCTATCAATTTATCAGTAATGATTCTATTAATTTATCAGCAAAGATCAACATTTTTGAGGAACCATATGTGTGCATTCATACAAGCAAGTTTGTGCATCTCTCTGTGCATGTTGTTAGTCAAATCTGTTTGTGCTCATGTTAATTTATTGGTGATGTTCTATCATTTTTTGGGATTTAACTGTGACTTCTGTGCTTCATTTGTATATTTTTATAGATTGGATATCTTGAGTACTGCAAGAAACGGGGTTTCACTAGTTGCTATATATGGGCTTGTCCTCCTTTGAAAGGTGAAGACTATATCTTATATTGTCACCCTGAGATTCAGAAGACACCAAAATCTGACAAACTCCGGGAGTGGTGAGATAGCTTTGAATAATTAGTTGTCTTACAAGCAATAGACATTCTTTTCTAGTATTGCATGTATACTTAGCGCATCTAACTTGATGCATGAATGGGCAAAATATATATTGCAGGTATTTATCAATGCTTCGTAAAGCTGCCAAGGAAAACATAGTTGCTGATGTCACTAATTTATATGATCATTTCTTTGTAACTGCTGGTGAGTGCAAGGCCAAGGTAACTGCCGCTCGCCTGCCATATTTCGATGGCGACTACTGGCCTGGTGCTGCAGAGGATATGATCAATCAACTTCGTCAAGAAGAAGATGGAAGAAAGCAGCAGAAGAAAGGAAAAGCTAAAAAGACTATAACAAAAAGGGCACTAAAAGCTGCTGGTCAAGCTGATCTTTCTACCAATGCATCTAAAGATGCCCTTTTGATGCAAAAAGTAATTTTTCATGTGTTTTTGTTCTTACAGTTGTTGGTTACCATTGTGAGAAGGGAGAATGTCTTCTATATAACTTTTACCTCTTGGTGTTAAATGCCCTGCATGCTAGTAGACAGTGACTTCATGGTGTTGGTTCCACTGGTTTGTGATAGGCTGATTGGTGGCTGACCAATGGCCTTTCAACTGGCCCACCTGACTGATTTTTATCCCCCACTGTTCTTTTGCCTTTTTATCTTTTTAGTGTCTTCAGGATCATCTGACCCTCAGTTTCTTGACATATTCCTCATTTTTTATTTGTGTTTTGTCTTACTAAATTTTTTCTTGCACAGCTTGGTGAAACCATCTTTCCTATGAAGGAAGATTTTATCATGGTCCATTTGCAGCATGCCTGCATGCATTGCTGTGTGCTTATGGCGTCTGGAACACGCTGGGTTTGCAACCAATGCAAGAACTTCCAACTTTGTGATAAGTAAGTCTTTTGCAAATTATCTCATTTTCTTGTGGAGCAATCTGCTATTTATCATTATCTTGTATAAGGATGCTTCTGGCAGGCACGTCAGCATGCAGTCAATGGTCATCTTCAGTTGACACTGGAAGATTGATTTGTTTATAAAATCACTACAACCAGATTGTCAGATGTGATGGACTAATAATATTATTTGATTGCCATGTCATTGTGCTAGTTAGACCATTTCTATGCATGATCAAATATTATTTTTTATTTTGGGTTTGATGTAGAGAGTGGTTATGTTGAATTTTGCTGGTTAAATTGTTCTTTGATATGTTTAGCAGATATGTCTGTTGTTTGCTATTTTCATAGTATGACCAATGGCTACTAGTGAGGCCTGATTCTGTCAACCCCCACCCCTCAGCCTGCAACTTCACCTTGGATGTACCGTTTGCTAATTATATTCCACTAGAATAGTAATAGTTTGAGTAACATTTATGGTTTGTTATTTTTGTTGCCTACAAAGCTATAATTATCAAGTTTGTTTTCCCCTCTAGAAATTGAATATGACAAAATTCATCTTGAATTTGATCAAGGCCTTGCCTCTGTGTTCTAGTTCTAGAGGTTACTTCCTGAGTCTTGTTTTGAAACTAATTAATTGGTGTTGAATTGGAGAGTAAGAGGGTAAGGAAAGAACAACAATTGCACTCTCGGTGAAACTGCTATTCTCCACTTAAATCCTTTCATAATCCAAACTAAATAACAACAACTTTAAGATCTGACCATGTTTAGATGACCATGGTTGCAAGAAAAGGGTGTGTTAGCTTGTGGGAATGACGGACCTCTTTTCTTTTTCCTCTATTCTGTCCCTCATTTTGCTCCATTATATATTCTTTCTCCATTTTTATGGTGCCAAAAGTCTCTTCCTTGCACATATCTCTGCAGCATGCTCAATATGGTTACTGCAATAGGAATATGTGAGGCAATTTTGAGTTTCTGTTATCAAAGTATATTTCAACTGCTAAAGATTTTGTTGTTGAATCTTCATGGAGTGTTGCTTGCGATGAGTGGTGGTGGGATAAGCTCCTTTTCTTTGGTGCCTTTCATTTTTTTCCTCCTTTTTTTTTTCAATATGCCACATGTGCAAGTATAAGACTCAGTTGCTTTTGTAGGTGTAATGCTGCAGAGCAAAGACTAGAAGAGAGGGATAGGCATCCTATCAATAGTAGGGAGAAGCACATGCTCACTCCGGTGAGTTGCTGAATGATGAAACCATTCTGCATTCAATGTTACCACCTCATGTTCCATATACATACATACATACATACATACATACATGTGTAGAAAAAAACAATTGTCACATATGGGCCCTCAACTGAATTGTTTGCTAGCAGGTTGAAATCAAGGATGTTCCTTCAGATACTAAAGATAAAGACGAAATCATAGAGAGTGAGTTTTTTGACACGAGGCAAGCATTCCTCAGCCTTTGTCAAGGAAACCATTATCAATATGATACTCTACGGCGTGCTAAGCATTCCTCGATGATGGTGTTGTATCACCTCCATAATCCAGCTGCACCTGCCTTTGTGACCACCTGCAATATCTGCCAGCATGATATTGAAACCGGTCAAGGTTGGCATTGTGAGATGTGCACTGATTTTGATGTATGCAATGCATGTTATCAGAAAGATGGTGGGATTGACCATCCTCATAAGTTAACAAATCATCCATCCATTGCTGATCGTGATGCTCAAAATCAAGAAGCTCGGGAGAAACGGGTTCAGCAGGTATTTCCAATTTTTCATTTAATCATTGAACTCTTGAAAGGACATCATCATGATTTACTTTCTTGTTCCCCTTTTATAATCGCCTTAAAAGTTTGGACAACTTTGTTGTTTTATTTGTGTGATATCTTGGTCACCTTGCTCTTCTTTTTATATGAATGTTGTTTCATTTTAAAGGATGATATTGGCTGCAAAATTTAGTGTAATAGTCAACTGCAAAATGTTGCTACTTAATGATGTGGCACTCTTTTGAATGAGGAGTCGGTAATAAGTAAATAAGGCAGTTTTTTGGAGTTTCCTAGCTGAATCAAGGTTTTAAATCCCATGAGATGGGGCTGTCCTGATTTTTCTATGGAATGGGATGCACCGATTGAAATGCTGGGATAATGGCAGTGCCATCCTGATACTTAGGATGACGACCCATCCTGATGTCCTGCGGAACATTCCGTCGGGATCTGAAACCATTGAATGAATCACATTGAATGAATCCTTTTGTATCGTTACATAATTGAGATTGTAGTATTCTTATTTGTTGAGTTTCAAATTTGGGCATGTTGTGGTAACTTGTCAGACTGCCCTTGCTTGCATTATTTTAGTTTATTATTTTGGAATTAGTAGTTGATTATCTCCACAATTCTCGAAAACGTCTGATTCTCTTTTGCCATCTAGTACTTGGTAATTATTGTAACCTTATATTTATTTCATAGTGAATTTCATTTCTGTTCATCTAAGATTGGCATATTTGAGACCCTTTGCATATTGTTAGCTACTTGAAATGTATATGCTATTTAGCATGTTGGCTAGTGATCATATGATTGGACTAACACTTTCTCATTGGTTTGACTTTACATTCCTCAACTATTATTGAGAAACCTTGAACTTCCCTGTTCAACATAGTAGCCTATCATCTGTTCTAATTTTTTGACAAATTTAATTCTCATGCTAGTTTAGTCCTTGCTTGATTTATCATTTAATATCAGCTGGTGCTTTTCTAGAGAAGTATGATTATTTGATGAGCCGAAAGTGGCTGAATATCATTCAAGAGCATATACATGCAAGATGCTTGTAGGACAGTTAAAATAGTACTCGAAATAAAATCAAATATCTCAGTTCAGGAAGCTTAGACACCCAGTTAGGTGAACAGTCAATTTTACAATTTTCATTTTAATAAGATCGTCAATTACACGGCCGCAATGTGAGATTTAACTAAATTTTAGGCTTGCTTTTCTTACCCAGCAAACCCCCCCCACCAAAAAAAAAATAAAAATAAAAATAAAAATAAAAATAAAAACAATAGAGAGAGCACTTTGCCACTATGATTTTCTCTCTATGTAAAATGTGTATAGACATTAATGCGCTCAAAATTGAGCAAACTAATCCTAATCATACAGGATATGTATAACAAAATAAATTCAAAAAGGCTGTTTATGGCAAACTGCTACCATACCTTGTACCCTTTTTCCATTGGAACAGTAAAGTATTGGTACGGTCCTGATATCAACAGTATATTCCTAACTTTAGACCACCAAAAGGAATAAAAATCATCAGTGCTGACTGGTACAATCAGTATACACCGATGTGCACCACCGGTACAGATGGTTCAGTGTCTAGGCTGCCTTAGCAGGGTCTGTTTCGGGTTGGAGTGGTATATTAGTGACGGTGCCATCCTGTTGTGGTGGTCTTTGAATCCATGCATCAACCTAACTTGCTGCAGCTGCAGTTGGGCATTGAAGAAAGGGATTATTAAACTTGCAGTTTTGAATGTTTGCTTGGTGTATTTAGCCTATTAAACTTTTGAGTGTTTCTCTGCCTTCTTGTATCATTCCAAGTCCTGTGGTTGTAACTTACTATGGTAGGTCCACCTGAAAGTAGCCTGCAGAGGTGCAGGTGGACTTAAGAAAGGGATTACCTCATCCTGATACTGCAAACAGGTTAGAAGACGTGTTTTCTGGCATTATTAAAGTTATGATTTTTTTAGAAAAATCTGTGTTAGGCTTTTGGAGGATATATTGATCCTAGGTAAAGGTATCTGTGGTTGATTGATTATCAGTGATGACTGCTCATTGACTTGTTAAAAAAAAGGCTCATGTATCTTGTGTAGATTTTTGCAGAATCTTTAACAATATACTGCAAATCTAATATATTTTCTTCATGAGGTCATTTAAACATTATAGAAAAAAATAGACAAGACCAAGAAAGAGACCACTAATTCATTACATCAAAAGGCATGAATGTTGTAATAAAGATCAGAGATAAAGATGCAGATGCAATACTTAGCAGAAATATGATCATAGACAGCAATGGGTAAAAGGAATTAAAAAAGGAAATGATGAAAGGGAGAGAGGAGAAGAAAGAACCTAGAGAGGGAAAGGAAAAGCGGCTGAAACTGGTGAAGACTTCTTCTATAAAATAACGCCAATAAAATCCTAAAATTTGTTGCTTTACGTAGACCCTTCTTTTAGACTGAAACAACATGAAAACATTGCTTCCTGATCAAGGAAGTGGCTCTGAACTTATTATGATTGTAGGTCTTTGTGAATAAATCTTATATAAAATTCTGCTACATCCAAAATTTTCCAAATAACAGCTAGATAAAAGGGAAGAAACAATACTGTTAATCAGGACTTTGAATTCTCTCCATAAGGACTATGAGAACAAGTAGTGCTTTTTCTGGACCAAATCGACCATTTTCAATTGCATTGGACCATTTGCAAATCTCGAAATACTTTGATTCCAAGTTTTAAATGCCGGCATCAAGCCCCACAATGGTTTTCAATCAGAATGGTATTGCATCAGTACTGTACTGGTATGGTTGGTACATAACGAGACTTATAGACCCAAAAAGAATAAAAAACAACCAATATTGACTTGTATGGTTGGTACAATATTGTCAGCACTGATCGGTACAGATCATACATACCTGTACAACTGGTTTTAGCATTTTGAGCTCTGTACTGATGCCGGTTTTTTGTAAGAATGGTGCAATACTTATGTTGCCATCCTGTTCTGACAGTTTCAATCCTTGCTTTGATGGCTTGCTAATGATATGATCTGAACCTTTGGTTCATCTGAACATCAATCTTAGCACTTCCATAGCTGATTCTTCTGGCTGTTCCATCCTACTTGAGGCCTGAGCAGATGATCTCCAAAGATTGCTGCATCACTTGGAATGGCCACAAAGGAAGATTCAGTTGGTCATGATAATAAAAGACAATGAATGGACAACCACAACCACAGGCTACTCTCTTATTTATTGTTCATATTTTATTAATTACTTGTGTTGCTAAGAGAATTTATAAACACACTCTTCATTTGATAAAGAATATGCTTTGAGATGTTCACTGTTCTTACAGCATATTAACTACTGATACGTGCTTTCTAATTCAGGCAGATATATATATATATATATATATATATTGACCAACACTGTTTAGTAAAAGCCTTCTGCTAGTTGAAACTGGTAAACAAGGTACATGTTGTCCTAAAACTGTCAACTTAGCTGACAAACTTTTAGGTCCCAACAACTTTAGAGTGACCTTGTCTGATTTTGCAGAGTTTTTGTTGAAGCTTTGATTTCTGTTTGTGCAATTGAAGATGATACAGTCCTTTTTCTATTGCATTTTCTTTTGCTTATCATGAAGTCTCAAAGTATATGTCCTCATGTCCTGTCCTCATCAAATTTCTGGTGTTTTGTTTTTCAGCTGAGGAAAATGCTTGATCTTCTGGTGCATGCCTCCCAGTGCCGCTCTCCTCATTGCCCATACCCAAATTGCCGGAAAGTGAAAGGCCTTTTCCGTCATGGCATGCTATGTAAAACACGTGCCTCAGGAGGTTGCCAAATGTGTAAGAAAATGTGGTATCTGTTGCAAATTCATTCCCGAGCTTGTAAAGAATCGAATTGCCACGTACCACGGTGCAAGTATGTTGAACAATTCTTTAGGACCTCTTTGACTTGTGCTCATCAGTGCCTTCTTCTAGTAACAAACCAAAAAGTGATCAACATTGACGTGTGTTTTCCCTCCAGGGATTTGAAAGAACATATGAGGAGGTTGCAGCAACAGTCAGAATCCAGACGTAGAGCAGCAGTTAAGGAGATGATGAGACAACGGGCTGCTGAAGTTTCAGGGAATGCAGAATAACCCTTTCATGTAGTGAGACTTTCTAGGTGAAAGATCAGATGGAGGCTGATGCGTCCAAGACACCCCAAGTAAATGGACCATTCCATCAGGTGAAAGATTGCATTGAGGATTCAGCAAATCAGATCAGAGAGGCTAATTCCCTGCCATGGACTGATCAATTTCATCTCCATCCTTTTGTTCTTGGCGACAGAGGAGCAGCCAATCTGGTATTCATTTTGAAGCTAACTGTTTTCAGCCAACCTGCAAAGGTTATTGATCAGTCCTGACCTGACAAGGGTGATTCTTTGATTAGTCCTGCATTGTATTGCCATTTATCATTGAATGGCAGTTGTATTATAGATGCCCTAATTTGTCGAAATCTAGCTGGAAACAAATTTGCTTCTCTTTCCCTTTCTTCACGGTGGGTTGGAAGGAGGGGGTGGACAGCCCCTGCATTTGTTTGAAGTTGTCCCTCCTTTGTGAAATGTTATATATATATATATATATATATATATGATAAAAAAATAAATAGCAAGTTCTTTTTGGCAGAAATTTGTTGGACTGCCACTTGGTTGGACAGAGCGGGTTCTCTTTCATTGTAGTGTGCATGCTGGCCTATCAGCAACCACAATCTGATAGGGAGTTAGAATTTTGTTTTCAAATACCCGGCAATGATAAAGAATGAGTTAATCCGTTCGATAATGGACTGGAATGAGATAAGAACTCGCACGATCCACTAGCGATCATTTTGAACTTCTGGCCCTGTTACCTCTCTTCCTTCCACCTATCCATCCTTGTTTTCCCTCCCTTTTCTCTTGGCTTTATATTATAATATATTTCTCTGTAATTCTAATTTATAATTAATCTATATGTAAATAATATACATTATGAAATATCATTCTAAATATATCTAATAAATTTATTATTAATTAAAATAAAAAAATAAGAATTAAGAGTAGATTTTTAGTGTACATCTATTGTATTATTACAGTCAGTAGTTCATAAATTAATAACAATTTTATTATATTAATATTTCAATAAGTACTCTTCTTTTTTAATACTCATCATAAAATTTTTTGATAACTTTAATAAAAGAAAATAAGTCTTAATTATTTATACTTATTTAAAAAATGCGCCTTTGTTTTTTACTACTAGAGTTACTAAATATCCTAAATATTTTACAACCAATTTAGATAGTATATGGGTTTCATTATACTCCTTGTTCTAGTTCATATTTCTTGGATATCTTAAGACAAAAAAAAAAAAAAGCAGAACATAAAGGTAATACCAAACGATCTTGAGTGGTCCACAGTCCCATCCTAGTCATGGCAGAGAATATATGTTGATATGGCACTAAAATTCATCTTAGATTCACACAAATTTTGTTGACAACAAAATGATCTCTTACCCAAAAAGACGACAAAATGATGGGTTAGTAACAGTCTGCCTACTACTCAAACACATTGGGTTTCCACTCCATTTAATTGCCAGAAAGAGCAAGAGGGAGACATGTCGGCTGCAAGGCTGCCATCGCCACCACTCCATAAGAGGAATTGTGTTTTCCATCGTAACTGACGCAGTCAATGAAGGCTGAATGAACTCGACAACCTTTTTTTCTTATTGGGGGTAAAAAAATATTTTTTTAACAAATTTAAAGTAAAAATAAATTTTTTTTGTAAGAATAATATTAAAATTAAAATAAAAAATATTATTTCAAAAGATATTTTTCAGGCTAAAACTAATTCTATCGGCGCCATCGTCAAGGAGTAGTGGCATCCCACGCTGGATGACGTTTTAAAAAAATAATTTTTTAACAAATTCAAAATGAAAATAAAGTTTTTATAAGAATAATGTTAAAATAAAAAATATCATTTTAAATGATATTTTTTTTAAGTTAAAACTAATTTCATCGGTGCCACCGTAAAGGATGAGTGGCGTTTTCATTTCGAATTTGCTAAAAAAATATTTTTTTAACCCAATCAGAAAAACAGCTCCAAACCTCGCATTAGTGGCTATAGAATCAAGTCATAAATGGAAACCAGCTGTAACCGTTTCGTTAAACGGTGAGAGCTTTGGTCTTCAACCAAAGCTGATCAGCGAGAAACTACGATAATTCTCAGCGGCTACTCAAAATGTGATCATTTACATAAGCAGCCAAAAATAAGCTTCGTAGATGTTATACGGACTTCATTTGACGAATAGAAGGCCATGAAACATAAGCAGTACTTTATTTAAATAGGTCTCATATAAACAATTCTCTTGTGGGAACATACACATTCTTGAACCGAGCCTACGACACACAAGGCCCGAGCAGCTTCAAAATGAGAACGCACAGCTCTTTGGATCATCCTGAAGTATAAGAGATGACAATAGATTACTAATTGAGTTGCTCTTGAGCACACCTTAATGCCACCAATTGGGAATTATATATGCCAATGAGAGAAGGAAATTTTTGCCTCTTACGCAGATATATCATCCCCAACAGGTAGACAACGATGCGGGCAGAGAATCAATTAGAGTACAATATGCACATGAAAATGTAGATGGAATATGCCAAAGAATATCGAGTCCTTTAAAAGAGATGCAATGCTTCTTATCGACCTCTTGTCTGTCCTCTTTCATCTTCTCACTTCCTCCGCTCACCACTGATTGAGAGGAACTCAAAGCTTCGGTGAGGAGGATCATCACGGGAAACCCTTCCTGCAGCCTTTCGAGCAACTGATGAGACCCTTGGCTCAGGTCCAGAATGATGGAGTCTCTGGGCGGTGGATGGGCGGCTGCTTGAGACCAACCGGCTTGTGCGACTTGATTGCTGATCACTAGGATCTGCTGAACTTGGTCGGCTACTTGAAATGACAGCCCTTTTTGATGTGCTGCCATTTCGAGAAGAGGATGCATGGGTTTTATCTGAGTCATGGACCTAATAGTCAAAGCAATATGTTGTTAAACATAATTCATTAAGAAACAAAATAAGTATTTAGAGAAGACTCCCATTTATCAAATAAATAGACAACAAATAACAAAAATCATGTGATTTCCCAGCAAAGAACTTAAATTGTCCATTAATTATGCTGTAATAATTCAAGCAAGCATTTGTGATAGTTGTGCCACTCTGTAAGGAGACAATGCAGTGTTAAAAAAAAACAAAAAATCCAAATTGATTTTTGATCTGCATTACTTCTCAATAGAAAGAAACTAATGCAGGAAAAGAGGGAACGTAATATCCTACGCAGAACAATATTATTTGCATTTGGACAGAGGAACAAAAACTGCAGATTACACTTGACCTACATCAAGTACTTGTTATGGAGGTGCTTTGCTCCTTCACAAGGCAAGAAGAGTTGGTAGATTTATCAGCATTTATTTTTTTCAACTTAACCTCTTAATTATCACTCCCGAACAAAAATTGGAACTTAACCACCTTCAAATTTTGTCTGGAGTCTGTATTAATGAAGCACCAGAAAACATCTGGACTGTCAGCATGCCAATCAAAGATAAGATTGGAGTTGTCACCACTACCATCCTTCATTAACCCACTATCACTGGAACATATGAAAAGCATTCTTTATAACAATCAGATTGGACTTACCTTTATTTGACACAAAACAACAACAACTAAGCCTTAGTCCCAAAACTAGTTGGGATCAGTGTTTTTAAAATCGTAGGCGCAATTTAAGCGCAAAGAGGTCTTAGACCCTAGATGCATGCTTAAGCAAAGTGAGACGCATATTTTTGAATAGTAAAATAATTTATATAAGATTTATAATTTATAATAAAAAATATTAAAAAATCATAACAGTAATATATTTAGTCTACTAGTTCAGTGGAAAGCTTCCTCTTTTTCAGTTAAAATCTGTAGTCTTTTAATGTCTTTCTTTCTCTTTCTCACATGATAGCATAATTTTTGGTGTTCCACCTCTTTATCTTCTAATTTTTAGCTTTTTTTATTAGATAAGTAAAATAGTTGTGTATGAGATGGTACATCATAAAGTCAATACAGTTTAATAAATATAATATATTTTAAAAAATATAAATATAGTTTATGAAGAAATACGTATTTTTCTTGCATCTCAAATCCGATTAAAAGCATATTTTTTTCACCTCATGTATGCTTAAATGAAGGCGCCTTGCTCAGGATATAAGAAGCATTTAACCCTTGGCATCTTACTCCTCGCACCTTAGGCCTACCTTAGGGTATAAGAAGCACCTAATTCTTAGTGCCTTATGCCTTATACCTTAGTCGCGCATTAGGTGCCCCTTTAACAACACTGGTTGAGGTCGGCGATGCTTACCTTTGTTTAAGCTCTTACAAATTGAGGGAGACCAGCTTGAGCTTCGCAATTCAAAAAAGTTTAAATGGTATGCAACTCCGGCAGCCTTAACAATGCTTACAAATGAAAACATGGTTCCATTGGAAGACAGCTCACAGGTAGCTAACCAAGGACAAGGCAACTTGAAAATCAGCCAAGTCAACTTGACTCACTAAGTTTTCAAGAGGGTTCCAAATCAAAAACTAAGTCTAGTTTTTTCATCATAGTTTCCTTCCTAAACATACATTTGCACAAACATAGAAGTATATATAAGAGAGAGCACTAAAACCCAATGGTTCCCAAAATCTAGCTTGAGCACCTATGCAAAAAGATGGGGATCGACAAAGGAGAGTGGAGCAAAAAGGCCTGAATGCTTCTCCCATGACCAATGCCAAATTTGAAGAGAATAAAATAATACATAAAAAATTTTCATATTTATACGTCGAAAGAAAAAGAGAGAGAGATAGATCAACAATTATAATAGGAGGAAGTAATAAAATACGACTTAATATCTTTATATCTTACAAAAAGTATGGCTTTAAACCGAATAGAATGAAAAAAGGATTCATATAGCCAACTTTGGGATTAAGGCTTTGTTGTTGTTGGATAAGAATTCCTCACATTTATAATATATATTCTATGCCTTTTGGTTGAGTTGATGCTCAAATTGATTCAAATTACTTCATAGGAAAATTTAAGTTAAAGCGGTAATTGGGCTATATTAAGTCAACCATATAGATTCATGACCTTGATAACAATACATAAAATGATATATTGACATCTAAGGCATCAAATACTTGAAAAGTTTTCCACATGACTTTTCCGCATGACATGGCAAAGAAATGTGTCAAGTGATGATACCTTTGATCGATGTGAGCAAGATAATAAATGAAGCATTAAGCTATAAAGCGTCATGTCCATGGTATGCCGTACTCATACCAAACCGAGACTCAGTATTAATGCGTACCAAATCTTGGTACGTTGAACTAACCTAATGTGCCAAGTGTACCAACACTGTACTAGTGGTACCAATGCGGGATATGGTACCAAGATAGTGAACCTTGGACACATCCATATCCAAAAGAGCCAATACTTCCACACACCTAAATTTGGAGTGTTTACATATGCGTGTGTGTTCTGTCCAAGGGATTGATATGATTCTCACAAACATACAATAGTGGAAAGGAACAGGTCAGTCAAAAAAACGTGAAAAAAAATGTACAAACATCTTTCCTCAACAGCAACCATGAGTTGCTCCAAATAACAAAGCAGAGAGAGTTGTTGAACATCTAGAACCATAACTCTTAAATCAATATAATATAGTAAGTGCTATCCTAGGTGCTCTTCATTTCAGTAATGCTTTTCAAGGAAAGAAACACACAATCCTCCCATTTTTCTTATCAAATGTTCTCTTAAAGATCAGAGAGGAAAACAAATGTAGATCTCAAGGATATCAATAAGGTTGATATTTAAAATCCTAATATATAATAATTAAAGATAAGTTCAGTGCCCCAATATAAAAAGAAATTAACTTCTAAGAGTACTTCTGCACAAGGTGAAACTAAGTTTGAATAATATAACTTCATGGATTTCAAGGTTGTCAAATGACTTGCAACAATCCCAGGATTTTAACTCTTTAAAGGCCTAGGCTGAAAACCTAGGCAGCCAGCAGGTGCCTAGGTTAAAAAAAGACAAAAAGTTAATACAATTTTATGGTTTCATATGGTCTGATATAGTTCAAAAAAAGCATATTAAAGAAAATCATGTTGATAAACAGGAACACTAAACAGGAAGATTGTCGACTATGTAAATTATGCAATAGTGAAATCTCTGATATGATTACTTTAGTTTTACTTAATCTTTTCACTATTAGGCGATCGAAAGAATGTAAAGCTTCTTAGAAATATCACATGTTCAAGTATCAATTATTACCATAGAGAACATGTTAGAACTTCTTCAAATTTAGTCCCATTAAGAAATCAATGAACAAGGCACCCTTGAGAAAAAAGCGTACCCCAGGCAGCAACACCTGCTTAGGTGCCAACTGGGCACCTGGACAACAAGTTTACCTAAAGGCCTGGAAAGAATTAGGTGCCTAGGCAGTTGGTTTGTCTAGTGCCAAGATCGGACCTCCTAGGCACTCGAGCAGACACATGACAAACTTCATAAATTGTATAAAAAGACGCTTGTAATAAGCTTGGCATGAGATTGTACTTAGATGTGTGGTATCTTTGGGACAAAAAAAGGGCAATACCTCTAACGGAAGATGAGATTATGGAAATAAACGCACAGTAAGCTTCAGTCAAGAATGCAATACTGCAAATCTAAAATATAACAGTGGAGCACGTAGATTGAACAAATACTTGATATTATAACTTTGTACAATATTTCTACAAAATCAAGCAAGAGGTACATGGACAATTTTATATCCAGGGAAGAATGAATAATCCAAGAAACTACAGCTACTATAACTTACAGCCTCTTTGGGTGATAACAGTGAATCCTCTAAAGCCTTGTGCTTCAAATGGTCTCCATGTTGACCAGAACCTGAACCATGTCTCCTAGCAAATGCTTCAACTGCACCAGAGAACCTATCACGAATCTCTTGCCCTACTGGAAAAAAAGAGAGAAATCTTAAGCTGTCATGGATATCAAAGATTGCATGTGGACCCTTCCCAGTTGATAACTTTACTAGATTTCAAAAACCAACCAGAAGTTCTTTCTGCCCTTTCTGCAGATGGTCCAACAGCTCCACCTGTTCTTCCATTTGGCTGCTGAAAAATAAGAAATAATGGAATATAAGCGCATGAGAGCAGGAACATAGGCCCAACGCTAGAATATGGAAGGCAGCTGATGGTACATACTCTCACTCTAGGATTGGAACCAATCTGAGGATACTTCAATACGGTCCAATCAAATACATAATCAAACTGGTAACCTGCACGGTGCTTTGGTCAGGAGCAACATAGCATATTCTAGAAAAAGGCAGACAGAACTTCCAGCGATGTCTTTGATTGCTTGAGTGCAAGTAACAGTGGAAAATATTGGAAAATCAACACAAACAACATTAGTCAGACCAACCTTCTCGAATAAAGAGGTCACGGAAAAGTCTCTTCAAATAAGAGTAATCTGGCTTGTCCTCAAAACGCAATGATCGACAATAGTGGAAGTATGAAATAAACTCGGATGGATATGATCTGCACAACACCTGCCTCACAATGTTGTGCAATATATTTTAGCAACCTCCCCACAATTGCATTGGAAATGTAATCATATGATCATCACACTTAAGATCTTTAAATGCCCTTATGTAAAAATTGAAAGATACAAAAAAAAAACACAGGAACATTTTAAAGTACCTCAACTGGAGTAAGCATTTTCTTTTCACTAATCTTGTCATACTTCTGCTTTTTAGTGCCAGCTTTTAAACCCTGCCAGGGAAGGCTGAAGTGCAAATACCAATAAAATAAATAAGAACATAAAAGAAGCATAACCATATAAGCACCCATCACATGTAAAAGAAGAAAAAGAAACATAACTCACAAAGCTAACCTTCCTCTTAGGAAATACATAAGCACATAACCAAGGGACTCCAAATCATCTCTCCTGCTTTGTTCTGCAGGCAAATAGAGCAAGAAAAAACAGATGCTGAACCAATCGAGGATATGAAACTGGCAGAGAGTTAAAATAGGTGAGCATGACACTCACCAACTCCAAGATGAGTATTGACACTGGCATATCTTGCCGTTCCTGTAAGATTCTTGTTCTCCCTGTAAAAAGGGATTTATTGCAACTTTAGTGATATGGAAGTTTCCATTAAGGCATACTGTAAAAAATATTGTCAATGAAACAAACATACACAGCAACAGACATGGTTGCCAGTGTACAACCATACAAAGGAAAAATGAAAACAGTTACAAGGAACCATAAAGTGTTTTACATGTCAACCATAAAGTGTTTTACATGTCAAAGTATGAATACTATGGTATAAAACATATCAAGCATACATATACACATGAAAATGTATATTTTTTTGCATACATGGATCACAAATATACAATGAAAATCTCATATGTATTAGCTTACCAAGAAAAAATAAAGATGGCATTGGGACCAATACAAATTTTAGATAAACAAATTTCAGAAATAAAAATAACAATTTAATATAGTTCCACACATAAGGGTGGTTATGGCATGATGGGCCAGACCAAGTCTCATATTTGAGATACCGACGTAGTTGGAGGCCCCAGTCCAACTAACACCACAGAAATCTACTGGAATTAGGCTAGCCAACCATACATGCAAAGGCTTAAGGCAGGTCCAAGTTGAGATCATCTCATTTAATAATTCAAAGCAAGATACGGCCATTTGAGAGAGAGAAAAAAGGCTATATCTTCACGATCCTTGTGCAATAGCCATTCAAGAAGCCATGCATGTTCGTGCATGCATATATGTGTGTGACGCATGCAATTGTGTATGACAGGATCTTTGGATTTGCTGCTTTGCAACTTCACTTTGAAACAGACCAAAGAAGAAGTCAAGCTCTAGCTGCTGCTGCAAGCTGCCAGCTTCCCCATTGATTTTAGTAGCTGTGATCCATGTAAGAAGAAAATGGAGAGGTCTACTAATTTAGTGAATTCTGGGAGACAGGATTTCAGCAAATAATTAGTTAGAAGAGGGGTTTCTTGTAAAGTTGTGAACCTTTTATTATCCCTTTTTTGGTGCTGCATCTTTCAACGTAATTTGTGCTGTATCCAGGAATTTCTTTGAAAATTGATCATATCAAATATTTGCCAAGTAATGTATACCTCATCAGGATCAGAATTGGGTAGGCAGGGCGCTGTTAGATTATACAATTGCTTTATTTGGGCTATTTTAATAGGAGGAATAAATTGGTGCAAAATAGAGGAATAGGCTGAAAAGGCTCAGATGAAAATATTCAACCATTTTGATTGAATAGCTTCATCTGAGTTAAACTGAAGTACCTAAAAGGCACTTTCAGCTTTTCTATAATCCCAGAAGTATCCTTCCTTAAACATGCTTTCTTTTAATGTCAAAAGGATTGTTTGACAAAATAAAGCTGGATAAGTGTTTTTTTATTCAGGCTTATCTGAGTTCATTGCCAAGAAGTTTGTTTCAAGAGAAGAAAGCTGAATAAGTGGGATCTGTGGGATCTGTCCAGGTTTATTCCAGTTTATGACAAATAAGGACTTAAGTCAACCAAGTTGTAAGCCAGGTCAGTTAACTTCAAGTTGAAAATTTGGGTAACTGCCCAACTTGAGCCAAACTTGATTCCTGCTACAGCTCCCAACCCAAAACACCATAAAGCTGACGGTTTACACCAATTTAAAAGGGTCCAACAAGACCTTACCAAAAACTATCATATCTATCAACATGAATCCTTTCTACATCAACTTGATCTGATCTAACCTCGACAAATGTAAATCATGTTTGGGTTCAAGAGTTTGGAGTTAAATAGGATTTGGGTTCTGGTTTTGAGTTTGCTTTCAAGTTGGGTTTGGGCTGATTATTTTCCTGCTTGGATGAGGTATGGGCTGGCCTAAAGCCACCAACCCAACCAAGTCGCAATCATAAATACCAGTATAGGAAAAATGCGAGCAATCTATACACTACACATACAACAGGAAGGGCTTGAGAATTTAAAAAACTCAAAGATAGTTGACTGGACCACTGTATACTAATCTGTTTATGTAACTAAAAGCAAGTTGATGCAAAATACAGAGTATTTGGATATAAAGACCAAAGCAAATCCTATATACACTTCCAAAGATCATTTTACAGCATTAATCCAGAGCAAACGATTTTCCTGATGATAGAGAAAAGTAAACGAAATACAAGGTCACTTTGTCTAAATTATTGATATGTTAAGATGATATATGATTGTTGATAACTCATGGTTCGACTTTTGCTTTTAATTGTCTGCATAAGTTGAAGGTATGCCTACCACTACAATGTTCAGGAATCTCCATAAATCCCTATTCAACATCTCTGCTGTTCAATTTCTACTTGTAAATAACGAGCTATAGTGATGATGAATATGAATCAATGCAAGGTCACGGACAATGATGAACATAAGATCACGGACAATGATGAACAGAGCACAATAATTTTAGCATATACAAACTGGTTAGCCAAAGTGAAAAGAGCGTAATGTGAAAAGCAGGGAATATGAACAACTTGTTTTGGAACAAATTGTTCACCACTTCACCTAACTTGCAGGCTCACAAATTATGCACTGAGTGAACCAATTCGTTCGCTTTGTGAAGCAGTTAGAACTCAGGGCTTTGTCAGGGAACAGGAGAAATGAAGGGTTTGAGCCAGTTACAAGTTACACATTGACTGAACCAATTAGTTCATTTCAAACCAGGTTGAATTAGGGCTAAATTGACTTAGTCTACTATCAAGGAACAAGACAATAAGCTTGAGAGAATCAAGCTAGCAAAATGAACCACCACCATGTCAAGCAACAGATCATTAGCTGAAGCTAGCAATCAATGCCTAAGCAGCTTTAATAAAGTAGCTCACTTGTTTTTGGAGGATTTACGTGTTTTATAGGGTGAAGGAATTATGCCTCAGCAATGACTCTGCAGATTAATCAACTCATTTTAAAAAATATCTAGTCTAACTCCTTAAGGAGGCTTGCTAGATATCTAAACTTCATGTAAGTTAAAAGAATGAAAATTGAAGTAGCTAGGCACCTCCATGCAAAGGCTAGAAATAGTGTATGGAAGAAGCCACCTTATCTCCATTTTAGTTCTCCTTTTCCAACACATGATCTCATGATTTGCAGAATATGTAACAAGTATGCAGCTCTTTTTCTTACTCCACAGTATCAAGCATGACTTTAAATAAAACTACAAGTTGAATGACATGATCTCATGATTTGCAACATATGCAGCTCTTTTTCTTACTCCTTTTGCAACATACGATCTCATGATTTGCAACATATGTAGCAACAAGTATGCAGCTCTTTTTCTTACTCCACGTTATCAAACATGACCTTAAATAAAACTACAAATTGAATGACATAATCAAATTCAAATTCAGCTCATAAATAAATACAACAATAACAACAAAGCCTTATTCCCAAACTAGTTGGGCTAGCTACATGGATCCTTTTCCTCCATTCTGCTTGGTTTAGAGTTATATTTTTTTTTTTGTAAGATGCAAAGATATTAAATCTTTCTTTATTACTCGCTCATAAATATATATAAGTAAAATTAACAGCTGATCTTTAATACCAGCATGCTCGAAAAGGAAGTTTTTAATCTGAAAGAGAAATGAGAAGTAAATCACTCTTTACCTGTAAGGAATATGCTTATGAGTTTGCAGGTCTCTATATTTTTTTGCAAGGCCATAATCAATAATATAAACCTGATATAAAGAGCACAATGTCAAAATAGCATAGAATGATAGCCGTATTTTGTATTTGAATATAAATATAACATAATGAAGGTCCATTTATCCAGCTGGACTAGCAATTTAACATCAATTGAAGATGCATATGCAAAACCTTAAACTTCAAATACACAACCTGAATATGTAACATACAATTAAAGAAAAGTTGAACAGATAAAGGCAAAAAATGCAACAGTGGAGAACCAGAAGAAACTAATGCTGCATATATGGCACTAAATCAGAACAGAAAAATGCAAATATTTCCTCTATCTGGCTTAGCTTTTTTGACATTCTGATGACTATCCTCTTTACTTTTAATCGTTCACCACTAACAACTGCAGCACACAAATAGTCAGATGCTAGCATTCACTGATGGTTCTTGTTATAATGCTCAAGTTTCAAGCATAGTTGTTACAAGTGCCCAACTAGGTCTAAGGGCCCCAAGGTTTGCTAAACTGAACCAGCACCCGATATCGAACCACGGCGCACCGAAGAAGGCTGATGACAGCAAGTAAGCCAGAGAGAGGAAAGAAAGGAAGCAGAGGGAGAGCAGGGAGAGCAGGGAGAAGATGCATATCTTGTTACAACGAGCGAGCGGTGACCAGTAAGAGAAGACGGTGACTGGTGAAGAGACAGACAGCAGTGAAGGTTGCAACAAGTGAAAAAGGAAGACAAGTGAGCGCTAGGAAATAGGATTAGAGCTTCAATCGCATGGGAGAGACGAAGGGGCAAACAATGAGCTAGGGTTTCAATCACGAAAATTAACAAAGAGGCGAATCGATGGGCTTTTATATTTAATAAACAAATCCGTTTGATGGATCCAAACCTACAACCCATAGCACCCAAACCCGGAACCCACATACCGAATTGACCTGCCAAACCGATCCAGTTCCTGGCTGGTTCAAGTCAATTCAGCCGACCATGAAGGGCCTGTTTAGCAAAGCGTTTGGTAGTAAAGCTTTTGGCCATAGTGCTTTTGTAAAAAGCTACTTATTGTTTGGTAACTATATGTCCAAAGTATTTGGGATTTTAACATCTATTTAGTAACAAAACTAAGAAAGTGCTTTTAGAATGAGAAATGACAATATAAAAGATATAGAGTAATCTTTCAATTGTCTAACTATTTAGGTAACATAACCTGGCTTAAAAAGGGGAAAGGCCAAAGTAATATGTTTTACTTAATTTAGTTTTGTGTGATGGATTCCAAGTCTTTTTCGCTATGATGGATACCATTCTATCATCTTTGTCTTATCTTGCAGACCTAAACCATCCATGGCAACACTATAAGCTCTTAGCCACTTGAAATCTCAAATTTACTTGATTGTTGATGATAATATGTGAATGGAAAACACTATCACATGCCAAAAGTGCTATAATCAAGTACCATACTGCTCTTGTTGTCAATATATGTCCCACTCCATATTATATAAATATAAAATCAATCTTCATTACTCAATGAAATCTTATTATAAGGTTTCATTCATTATTGATGAATATTAATTCTACTATTTGGAATACAATGAAGTTCGGCATATAATATAACATGCTAACAGGAAACAAGCATAACAACAACATCAGGCTGGTGTGATTACCTGCTCTCAATTAAGGATATCAAACAAAATGTGCACACGAAAAAAAAAAAAATGAAGAAATTGATCACCCTCTCCATAATGTAATTCATTGCAAATCCAATATATGCTGGGTGTATATGATAAGAAATGAGTGATTAAAAAAAAGGAACATCATTCCAATTGTTATCAATTAACTGCTAGCCTGAAATCAATATATGTCACATTATGTGAATATTATTCAGTAACACCTTTGACATGCTAAGAGAACAAATTTTAAATTAACACAATGGAAAAGTTAAATCGATTGATAGTAACCAGAAGTCAAGAGAACAAATATTACATGCAAACAACCATGGTGACTTGAAAATCAGAACTACTAGAATTCCAATAGGCAATCAAGTCTGGTATAGACAAATATCTAGATATGCTGCCTAAAGAGATAAGCCTATGAACTCTTTCTCCTGGTCAGAAACTCCCAAAAATAATAATTTCAAGGATAAACCAATGTAAAAGAGAAAAAATAAAAAATAAAAAAAAACTCTACAACATTTTTATAAAAGCTAATCTTATGGAAACCAACTATGCAATTTTTGCTTTAAACTGCTATAAACTGTAGCAATGAGATAGTTACAAACCTGATTTGCTTTACGACCTAAACCCATGAGGAAATTGTCTGGCTTAATATCACGATGAAGAAAGCCCCTCGAGTGCATATATTCAACTCGGTTAAGCTGTGTACAAACATAAATAGACAACAAAACCAGTTAAAATCATAAAATAAACATCATTCAATAAGCATGAATTTTCAATTAATAGCAAAGGGTAAAAAGCCTCCTCTCTTTTTTGATAAACGGTCATCCTCATTAAGAACGTAATATAGCGAACGATGAGAAACTGGTACAGTGAGAAACTGGTGCACTTACTAATTGATCAGCAAGCATAAGTACTGTTTTCAATGACAATTTCCGGTTGCAGTAATTAAACAGATCTTCCAAGCTTGGTCCAAGAAGATCAATGACCATGACATTGTAGTCTCCTTCCACACCAAACCACTTCAAGTGGGGAATTCCGGCTTTTTTTAAACAGCATAAAACAAAGATATCACCAAGACTGACTATATAAACAAATGAGCCACACATCTAGAGACTACTAACTTACTTCCGCCCTGAAGAAGCATGTACAATTTAGACTCATAGTGAAGCTGGGGATGTTTTGTCTTCACAGATTCCTGATGATTATGGTATATAAATGGAAATTAGAAAATAAAATTTATCTGTCGGCATTAAAGATATAATATGTGAGTATAAACTATTTTGCAGGCAGAATTTTGAACAGATGCAAGACGAAGTTATAAATAAAGTTTTGCAGTCATTTTAATTCCCCTATCCAGTTCATTGCAACCCACATGATGCTATGGCTATATGGATCCTTTCACAATGTCAGGAACCCATACATAAAAGTTTACCAAAATTCAGTTTTCCATATCACTTCTATTACATGTAATATCAGCCCACTCCTGCAAATTGAAAATTGCCAAGACCCTTCTCCATGAACCAAGCCACAAACACTAACTCAACTTCTCATTCTACTTAAAGAACAATAAGATTTGACTATAACTTCATACTCTACTGGGAATCCACAGGTTTTACTCAAGGACTGCTAAAACTAGGAAGCTGAAACCAGAAAGGAACAGGGAGGAATTGTTAAATCATAAATCAAGCCACATGGTTAAGCAGGGGGGGACTTCTCAAAAAGTATGGTCGGTGCCTTACAGATGAATACCAAGTCAATTACATTTAAGAAGATACATGGACATAATTTGCTGCTCAATCTTAATTAAACCAGCATATATCACAGTACCACATATATATAAACATAGCTTGATTTGGTTGCACTCAAGAGAATATCCACTCAGATCTAGTCAGGCTTAGATTAAGATGATGAAAGTCCTGCTTCAATGATCCAAGCCGTTGGATGTAATCGATAATCTCTAAAATACTTGAACACTAAAAAATCATGTGATTTAAAGACTTCTAGTTTATGCATCTAGTGAATACATAAATTGTTTCGTATTATCAAAACTATCTAATTTTGAACCACTTGATATGTGAGCTAGGGACCTTTAAATTATATAATTTTTGATGTGTAAGTATTTTAAAGATAGTAGATTGCATCTAATAGCTCAAATCATCGATGTAAGACTTTTACAGTATAATAGAAACCTGATTGGATCTCAATGGATGGCCCACTCAAATGTATATAGGTACACTCAAGTAGATTGTCTATCCAGATCCGATCAAGTCTATATGGTACTATGGGGCTTCATATCGATGACATGAATTATTAGATGTGATCTACTATCTTTAAAATGGTTACATACTAAAAATCATGTGATTTTGAGACACTTAGTTCATACATCAAATGATCCAAAAATTAGATGATTTTGATAACATGAAATAATCAATATTTTTTAATCATTTAATGCACAAGCTAAAAGTCTCTAAATCACATAATTTTTGATATTCAAGCATTTTGGAGATATGTATGAATGTATGTAAAAATAGTATAATATGAAAGATAGAGAATAGATATTGACAAAAATCATCATAGTTGTCAAATATATGTAAAAAGCCTGCCTAGTGCCACACCAGCACCTTACAAGTTGCTTAAATTCTAAGAGGAAAGTCCTTTATCCAAAACTATCCATCTTGAGTAAAATATACATATATACATAAAGAAAAACATGTGCCAGTTTATAAATAATTTATTCACTCCATTGCAGATACTTGCATTCTTAAACATATGAAATGTCACATAGTCCTGGGAAATTAAGCAAGGGGGAAACATGAAAGAAGAAAAACTTGAAAAAAGTTCTAGACTTCATATGACTTCAGACGTCAAAGAAGACTTTCAGCGCATACCAATTTGATGGCCACTTCTTCTCCACTCTGTATATTAACACCTATGCCATATCAACACAAAAAATAAACAAATAAAATAAAATCTCTCATCAACATAAAATATAAAACACAAACTACAAGAAAGCATATCAATAAAAAAAGGACAAGCTATTAACCTAGATAGAGCTCGCCAAACGAGCCACTTCCGATCTTCCTCCCGAGCTTAAATTTCCCACCGATGACATGCTCCATGATAATTTATAAAATAAAAGACAAGATCCAAACAACAAAATGGGCCAAATACCAATCCAATACCCCCAAAAAGCTTCTTATTTTGGACAAAGAATCCTCGAATACTTCAGCAAAAATTTGTAAGAAAAAAGAAATATTTCCGTGTATAATCCACAATAGACCCCTTCAAGAACGGAACCAAAATTAGAAGCCTCAGATAAATGTTCCTCCAATCTTTAAAGATCTACCACCAGCCCCCAAGCCGGAACCCTCGATCACCAACCCCGTAACTTCTCTCCTCGCATTCCCAACATGCTAGGGGCCTACATTACCATCGAATCGAAACCAATGACTCCACCCCAATCAGCAGACGCTCCGCATTCCGATTCCCACACCACCAGATTCCAGAATCTGGCATCCAGAATCGCAACCCTAAGAATCCCCACCGCGTAAGCCGTCGGGCCTTAGGAATCGATCCACATTAACGCGGAATCGACGCGCATGCCACCGCCGCCGTCGATCCGGACCAGAACCCCTAGAATCCCTCCCCCCCGGGCTCGAGTAATTCCGTGAGATCGGATTAACGAGGAAGAAGGGGAAATCGATATCGATCGCAGAGGAAGATCGAACGAAGCGAACGAGGGCGAGGGATGTGGGATTTTTGGGAGATCGTGGGGGGAGGGGGAACGGGGAGATTCCCAAATTATGAACGGTTCGTTCGGATAGAGAAAAAGAGAGGAGGGGAGGGAGGGAGGGAGGAGACGCAGGCGGAAAAGGAGGGAGTTTGGAGAGGTGGAAGAGGTTGAGATAATGCCCAAAAAGGGAGGATTTTATTTTATTTTACTTTTTAATATTTTATTCGCATATATATATATATATATATATTGGTTATTTCCACCTGTCTCTTTTCTAAAAGGTGTCGGTTGAAAGTTGACCAGATATCGGACCCTAAATATTTATTCCAGCTTATCTGGCTCGTTAAATTATAATTATCTAATCCACTAAGATTTATTTGAAAGCTGTAGCTGATAAAATCTTATTCTATAATACTATTTGATTTTATATAGAAAAGTAATAAATAAGAGAAACAAGCGTTTATTCAAGAAATTTATATCATATACTTGATAAATCTTTTTTTTTTGTTTTCTCTGATGGATAAAAATTTATAAAATATATATTTTTTAATTTCAATAAATATTTAATTCATGAGTCAAAAAACACACGCACAAAATCAGATAATTATAGTTAAAATTTAATTTTAGTCAGACCTTAATTTTAGGCGTTGTAATTAATTGGGCTTGATTAGAGCAAGAAATGCAGAGAGCCTAATTGATGCCAATCAAGATTCTACCCACTTTGGCAAATATTTTAGTATGATTAATCTTATCATTAAGTTATTTTCATCATGATATTATTCTGGGGCATGTAAAATAATACTGGATTCTCTTTTCCCCTCGGTACGGCTCATGCTTGCCACCCAAGCTGCCAAGCATGGAAATTATTGTATGTTTGCTGGTAGCTTTCTCAAAGTACGGCCAGCGTTAGTTGTACAAAAAAAAAAAAAAAAAAAACTTATGAAGCGGGCATGCACACATATAATATATTAGGGCCATCGATCAAGTTGAATTAACCAGCGACCCACACATCAAGCCATTAGAAAAAGACTGATTAAGTTAAAAAATTAACTTATTATTCATATCATCAAATATACATAAATCTCAAAATAAAAAAAAATTATACATCATCATTAACTTTTTTTAAAAAATTAATAAAATAAATAATAAATAATAAATATAAATATAATAAAAGTAAACATTAATTTGAGGCAATAAATAAAAATTATTGTATGTGCATCCTGAAACAAGATGCATCTATAGAGATTGAATAAATAATTTTTAAATCGATAAATATCTAATTTACAACAGTTTCAGACGGAACGAATGGCACTTGTGGCTGATGCCTATGTACTATGTGTTCAATTATGTTTTATTTCTCAAAGCAGGCAATATGCTATAATTCTAATTCACTAATTTATATTAATTAGATAAAATCTAATTTATTAAAAAAAATTATAAAAAAAATATAGCATCAAATGATGAGTCAAACATATATGCACATCAAAAAATAATAATTATAATCAAAATGCAATTTTAGCCACACCCTAATATGTTTTATTTCTCAAAGCATGCAATATGCTATAGTTCTGATTCACTAATTTATTAAAAAAATTATAAAAAAATATAGCATCAAATGATGAGTCGAACATATACGCACATCAAAAAATAATAATTATAATCGAAATGCAATTTTAGTCGCACCCTAACCTTAGGGGTTGTAATTAATTAAGCTTGACAAGGGCAAGTAATGCAAGGTGCTTGATTGACGTCAACCAAATATTTTGGCAAGATTAATTTTATCATTAAATTATTTTTATTGTAATATTATTCTGTAAAATAATACAGAATTCCTTTTCTCCTTGGCACGGCTCATGTTTGCCACCTACCCTGCGAAGCATATAAATTGTTGTATGTTAGCTAGTAGCTTTCTGAAAGTACGGCCACCGTATGTTGTACAAGAAAACTTATGAAGTGGGCATGCACACATAAAATATATTCGGTCCACCGATCAAGTTGAATTATTTAGCTATCTAGATATTAATCTATTAAAAATAGATTGATTAAGTTAAAACAAAACTGCTAACAACCATTCAATTGTTCGTGTTTGTGTTGCAGCCAAGCATTACCCCGCAATGAGATCCATACGAACTTCAAAGCCCGAAAGAATCATCCCACTATTAGATGCTTTAAAAAAAAAAAAAAATCCATGGAATAAATAATAAGGGGAAACAAATAAAGACCAACCAGATAGCAGTGTACATAACCTCTTTAAATATTTATCCTATAAAATAAATATTATCATGTTCAGAATAAACAGTTAACTATGAATATTTATCCTGTAATAATAAATAAAAACACTGTAAAAATAAATAAAAATTATTAAAAATGTGATTTGTTTAAAAAAAAAGAGACATATTTATAGAGATGAAACAGATGAAATGGGTTATGCCTTGTTCATCGACATGCATAATATGCTATAGCCCTAATTAAATAGTTTTATTTATTTCTATAATGTTTCTATTTATTTCTATAATAACTTTTTTTACTACTGCATATTAGGCATTTATCGATCCAAACTAGTTGTTTATTTAGAATATATTAGTATTTATTTTATCGAATAAATATTTACCATCATCCTAATAGTTTAGACTAACTATTTATTTGGAATATAATGATGTTTATTCTATGAATAAGTGTTTACTATCACCTCAAAAAGAATTAGTATTTATTTCAATTGTATTTATGTTTATTTGTTACCTGTTTTTATTTATTTCATCATTTTTTTTTATAAAGCAAGCAACAATGGCTAACGAATATATTTTGACTTTCAGATTTGTATATGGCTACATTTATATGGGACCAAGCTTAGGGATATGATATAATAGCACAAGAATATATATATATATATATAGTAGCATAGAAATTTGATATAATAATATAGGAATATGATACCATAGCACAAAGATACGATACAATAATACAAGGATATGTTACAATAGCTCAGACATATATATGATATAATAGTAAAGGATACGATATAGCAGTATAAAGATATGATATGGTAGCGTATGGATAAGATATAACAACACAAAGATATATATGATGGAATAGCAAAAAAATATAATATAACAGCATAGGAATATATATGATAATATGATATAATAGCATAGGAATATGATATAACAACATAAGAATATAATACAATAGCGCAGAAATAAGATATCGCAGCGCGAGTGATTTTTTACCTTTAAGATCTATATAGATCTAATTGCAGGAAAGGTTACCAAAATTGGATTTAGTTACACATGAATGTAGTCAAATCCATCTCTATATGTATGTGTGTGCAAGCACACAATTTTGCAGTTATGATAAACAACTCTATTTTACAGTACTTGGTGCTTAAGCTAAGAAAATGATATGGCCTGTAATTAATGGCTTTTGCTTATCATGAAATGCAATTATTTCCCTAAAAAAAGAAGAGAGAGAGTTTTTTTAACATATGCTGTTGTATATTTGAATACATCAAATAATGCAGAAATAAAAAACATAACATATTGTAGCCCATAATTAAAGCATTTGGTTATTTATGAAGAGAAGCTAACATGAGAGCTTCAAAAATAAGGCTATGTAATCTTTTTAGGATATGAATCAGCTGGGTCTATGAACAAATACATTTTGTCACAAGCAGTGCAACTAACAAGACAAATTAGAAATATGTTACCCAACAATAACTATAGTTAGTGCATCACCAATAAGTTTTTCTTTATTTGCTTATCATCACTAGGCCCTGATGAACTACATTTGGCTGAAACAAGTTTTCCATGTTCAACCAAATCTAAATATAGCACATTTTCTATCTACATAGAACTAAGTTTACTGTTGATTGGCCATGTTTTGTTTTAATCGTAATGGATAATATTGGCCAAATTTAACTATGACTGGGGTATGATAATTGCGTTCACTACATTTAACAAAGATCAAGCAACATATACATGAACATCTTTTGCTCAACCTTGTTCTATGTTGCCATTGATCAACTACATTGGACCTACAAATGAGATTTATAACAATAATACTAAGTAATACTAAGTAAAATGAACAAGACTACAGTGAGGAATAAATATAAAAAAGAAAAAAAAATGAATCAATTGAAGGATGATAGATTGATAAAAATCAGCTCACTTTGTATGAGCATCCACACAAGATTATGGTGAGATGCTTGAATTGGCATTGAAGTGGCTAAAAACCAGAGTCAAAAAACCTAAGTTTGCATGGATGGTTTTTCCCCCTTCGCCAAACTTGGACAAGTAGAAATCTAGATGCATATTAGAAGGATTGAAAGATCAAACTAAGTTTTTCATAGTGAGATAATAGACTTAAACAATTTATCTAATTAGTACTCTTACAGTATGGCTAATATAGATGACGATCCAAAGAGAGTATTTTAGAAATATATATGATATTGTATGCTTGAGTGGTCTAGGAAATCAGTCCATTCAGCTTCAAAATCGAAGGCAAGCGATCCAAATTCAAGTTTCAAACCATTGGTTATGATTTACATTACAAAAAATGCTTAGAAACAAAAATTGATATATTTTGATTGTCTCCAACATTTGCGTCCAGTAGATACAAAAATGAACAATACTGATATACACGATAGAATATATAAATTGAATACTCATTTTATTGAATATGATTCACATGTCTCAAAACATCGGTAGATTTAACTTCATCAAGTTTTGATGATTAGATTATACTAAAACATAAAATTATGTGATTAGAATCGTTCATTTTGACACCATTCGATGATTAGGTTAGAAACTTCAAAATATATAAATTTTGGTTTCCAAACATTGTTTATAATGTAGATCATATTCCATTATTTTGGACCTTCAATTTAGATGGCTTATTATTAATTTTCAGGTAAGTGGACCTATTTTCTGATGGTTATTGTTAGACATACAAAGAATATCATTCAATCATATCTGACCTACTTTGCTCTTGGTAGACCATGAAGCCATATTATTAGGACAATCTAATATCCGAGCATACTTGACAATGGCAGTTCACTACTTGGACAAAGTGATTGAAGTAGGTTACAGTGTTGATTTAAAACAAGCCAAAACAACATAATTAACAACTTGAACCCTGGGGGAAAAAGAAAACAATTGCACAAGCTCAAATACTAACAAGGTCTTAACAGAAACATGTATAGGCAACATTAGAAAGATAAAAGATGCAGTAGAGAATTACATGCCCCCTTTTACTCATTAGACAAACATCAACCAAAATAACCAGTAAAGTAATATAAAACCAGTACATGGTAGAATGCACGTTCATCTAATATACAGAAATATGTCTCCTTATTATTAACTTCATAACAATCTCACAGGCCCATGCATACAAACATCTGTTACATATGAATTATACAATCAGACTGCCTTTATTAATGATATGAGTAGACTAAGAAACCAGATAGCTCGCACAAATGGTATCAAATGCATTTCGATTGCAAAACTACTTCTTACATAACAAAACATGATCATATGATCCATAAGCTTGACTTCTGAAATTGAATAAACTACAACAATCACAACTGTCCATGCAGGCAGGATGATAGTAGTTGATAAATTGGTCGAAAAGGGTTCTGCTTTGTCACTTCTACTGCTTCTTTCTTCCAAGGCAAGCTACTTCATAGTTATGATGATTTTTATAGGTTTTCTCTGGGCAAGCCTTGTTAAAATTAAACACTCATAATTAAGCTGAACAATTCTTCTCCACCTTTGGCATTGCTCCAATGCAAACTGTAGACACAGTAAGGCATATCTAAAAGCCTACTGCTCTGCCAAACACTGACCAATTGACAACAAACAGCTTAGAAAATATAAGCAGTTTAATTGCACTAATAATAAAGAGCAATGGATGAACTGAGATAAAAGAGCTAGCATGAAACTTACAATGAGTATTGATGAAAATGCAGAATATGGGATAAACTCAACAAGGTCTTCTGCAATCTCGATGAAAAGCCACTGCTAATTCAGTTGCACATTAAACAGTCACATCATTAGATCTAAGGCAAGGAAAAAAAATGGAAAGACAGTCTTCTATGCTATGCAGCATACGAGATCAGGAAAATTAAACTATATCTATATTAATTAAGCAATCTGTGCAACTTTCTTTAGTTGAAAGACACATAGATATTACGTTGTCAAAGAGCTACCAGACGATATTCTCCATTAGCAAAATTCAGTAAAGGTGCGGAAATATTATGAAATATGCATGGAATCTCCTTCTAAATATGCTCCAGGTGTGAAAACCAAAAAGCAAAGCAACCAAACAAATATGTTAGTTAAAATTAATCAAGAACAGAGAGGCTATAGAAAATATAAGATGTACATCCAATAATATATTTGAACTCTAGAATTTGGGCCCTTCGATATCATCAAGTGAGATCACATGTAGCAGGCAGATTATTATTAGTAGAGAAGGCAAAAGCTGATGATAAACAGAAGAAGGATTCCAATTAGATAATGCAGTTATTCAAGCGACCAGATTTCAACATTCGCAAGATGGATAAATCAACATATGAAAGCAAGGTTACATTAAAGAAATTCAGGATGCATGTAAATTACTGCATAAATCATGTGTTGAAGATCAAGTATATCCTTATATGATAATGGCCGTTGATGAACCTACTAGCAGAATGACTAGATAACGGTACAAAAATTCTGAAAGACAATGAGTTTTTACCTGAGGTTTAGCACAAGAGCCACATCATCAGATAAAAAATTACTGCCCTTTGCTGATTCCTGATGAATGTATTTAAGCATTTTGAACAGATAAAGCTCTGGTAATCTGATGAGTGAAAGCTCTGAAACGAGTCGCGATACTAGTTTCCAGTCTATACCCTTGTTCACCTTCACGCAAGCAACCCCAACTTGCTGCTCAGATGCAACCTCAGGTTCAAATTGGGAGCATCTCTTTTTCCCTTGAACCTTACCAATAATCTCCACAGGAGCACATCCCATCCTTGAAGTGGTGGAAACGGTTCGCATCTCTCACGACTATCTCCCTCCCAACAATCTTCGATATAAACTTTGTTGCAGTGTGGCAGTCCACACATACTCGAAGGTTTTTTATCACTCGAATGGTAGTCCCTGGAGGAGTACTTATGATGCCAAATGCAATTGCAAGCCTCTCACTGTGACCACATAATAGATATCTCTTCTGCTCTTCTTCCATGTCATGGAGCACATCCTCTGTGTTGGGTACATATCCTTCCCGTTTCATCTGCTCCAATAAAACTTCCAGAGCTTCAGTTATCTTGTCAAAAAATGGATGGGATTTGTCATGTGCCACAAATGCATGCACCTTGTTTTTTATTTCAACCCAGCTACAAGCTGGTTGCTTCCTCATCCCTTTGTCCTTCATAGCTATCCTTAACTTACCTGCTTCTTTCCACCTACCGGCAGCTGAATAAATATTTGACATGAGAACATGAGATCCCATGTTCTTGGGTTCAAGCTCAAATATTTTCTCGGTCACTTTCTCAGCTAATTTGATATTTTTATGGACCCTACAAGCGCCCAACAATGTGGACCAGACACTAGCAGTTGGTTTTATGTGCATGGTGGAAATGAACTTATATGCCTCCTCTAACTTCCCTGCTCGGCCAAGAAGGTCAGAAACAGCTGCATAATGCTCCAAACAGGGATCAATCCCATAGTCCTTGGACATACTATTAAAATACTTCCAGGCCTCATCTACCAATCCAGCATGGCTACAGGCTGTTAGAACTGCCACAAAGGCAACATAATTTGGATTCCCGTTCTCCTCCATCTGTCGGAACAAAGCAAGAGCTTCTTCTGCTGGCCCATGCAAGGCATACCCCATGATCATGGCTGTCCACGACACTGTATCAGGTGACTGCACCCCATCAAAGACCCGCCGAGCAACACGAATATTACCACACTTGGCATACATGTCAACAAGAGAACTTGCTACAAACACATTATTATCAAACCCACCTCGGATCACATACCCATGGAGCTGCTTCCCAAGATGCAATGTCGTCAGGTGAGCACAAGCCGGCATGATGCTCGAAAATGTGACTGGCATAGGCTTTATTTTGGCGAGCAGCATCTGACGAAACAATCTAAGCCCCTCATCAAACATGCCATTCTGCACGGACCCTGCAATTATAGAATTCCACGAGATGGCATCAGGTTTTGGGAGAAGATCAAAAACCTGACGCGAATACTCCACTCTGGTGCACTTTGCATACATATCAATCAAGCTACTCCCAATGAAAACATCTGAATCAAACAAGTGTCTTATTGCAAAACCATGGATCTCCATCCCCTTACGCACATCCACGAATTCAGCAAAAATAGGAAGCACGCTGGATAGAGTGAAAGAGTCGGGCTTCAAACCAGCTACACCCATCTCCCTAACTATCTCCAGAGCATCCCTATACATTCCATTCTCAGCACACCCTGCAATCAAAGTGTTCCACGACACCACATCTCGTTCAGACATCTCATCAAACACCTTCCTCACCTTTGCGATTGAGGCCATTCGATCTAAATGCGGGTCATTCTTCGCAGGTTTGCGATTCAAATCAAAAAAATGGTCAAAAGAATCCAACTTTCTCAAATCACTGTCATCAAAATCTCTACCTGACATCCCGGTGGAGGGAATCGGGCAGTTACTCGCATCGATCAATTTGCAGTACATGTTCATGAGGGCGTTGGCGGTGAAGAGGCCGGAACCTGAGCCGGAACGGACCACGAAACCATGAACCGACTCCCCGAGCTTCGTGTCTCTGAGGGCGGCGCAGGACTTGAGGACGGAAGGGAGGACGTTTCGGTCCAGGGGAGTCCCGGAGGCTCGCATTTGGACGAACAGAGAGACGGATTGGTGGAAGAGGCCGTGGAAGGCGCAGCAGCGGATGACGGACTTCCAGGCGAGGGGAGGAGGGGAGGGTAGGGAGGAGAAGGCGAGGAGGGCTTCGTGGAGGAGGCCGAGGGCGGAGTATACAGGGACGATGGCGGCGGCGGCCATCGGGGAGGATTTGAGGAACTGCGCATGGAGTTGCTGGGCGTGGGATTTTGTTCGGATGGAGGAGGGGCTAAGGACGAAAGATTTGAGGACAGCAGTCGTGCTCGTGGAGGTGGGAAGCATCGAAAGCTCACGACACTGAAGGCAGAACTGAGCTAAAAGAGACGCTGCTCTCCAACCAAGCGTATCACATCAGCGCTACGCCAGGTGGTGGAGTTTTCCGTGAAACCGGACAGCCACAGCACCTCAGCAGCAGTGTTTATGTGAAGTTTCAGCTAGTCTCGGCAAGCGGAATGACGGAATTATTTCAAATAAACACGATAGCCTAATAATATATTAATATTGGATGTTTTCTGAGATACTTTATAATCGGCAAGCGGTGTGACGGCATTTAGTGAAGCTAGCTCAACTAATGTTAGGCATTATATGGACCTTTACTCTCTTTTTTTTCCTCCCAGTAAATATGATATTTTTAAGCCAGACAAGGAAAAATTCTAACATTGCTGATCCAAAAGCACAGATGGGCCAGGCAAATACATGATTTAATTACTTTTTTTTTGCTATGCTATTAAGGAAACTTCTATGATATTCTGGAGAGTAGGAAGAAAAGAGCATGAAGATTAAGCCTAAAATCCATAAATTATGCCTGAGGAGGACAAATAATAATGCAAGAGAGTTGAGATCTAAAATTTCAGTCCCCATGTAAGGAAACAGCCTGATATGAGAAGGTTATGCTTATTGATTCCACATTTTGCAGTAGACCTCCATGAAATGGTGCAATAACAGACAAGGTCATTGGTTTTGAATGAAATTTCAACCCTTGTCTGCTGAACAATGAGTGCTAAAACTGATATGTAAAAACTATGCATCTGTTTTAAATGTTGGTTGCAGCCTGAACCAAGAAGGGTAGATTTGTTCTTTCCAAATCGCGAGGTCAGAAGAGATAGAACATGTTCCCTTGCCAAATTACCAGCCCCTGGCAAGGGTCCGAAGTAGAATATACTTGGTCAAACCACCAATGTTGGCAATATTCCACAGGTTGATCTAAACAGTCTCAACCAATCACATCTGATGATCAAGATATCACACTTGTGACAACTTTATCAAAATGATCAACTTACCCTGAAAGCCCTCCTAGGTTTGCTGACAAGAAGCTAGCCCACATAAAACTAGACACAAATATGGAAAAATGGGTTGTATTAGTAAAAAGAAAAATTGATATTTATTTTCACAAGTACAAATTTTACAACATTCTGAACCAATCAGGAACCATGGAAGCAGCACAACACAACCTCCAACTTCCTCTGATTTATCTGCTTCTGTGACCATTTCACTGCATGCCATAAAGCTTGATACATTGCATAAATACCTGCCTCAAGTACCACTTAAAAGTCCCGGACGAGAACTGTATTTACTGAGATGTATGTGTTGCTTTTGATGATGGTTATTTAAGTCCTTGAGCCACATGATGCCATAGAGATTGACAGGACTTACAGAGATGATGAGTTCTGGCTCTTTGAGATTTCTAGCTGAGAAGGTAAAGGATTGAGGAAGCTCCCTTGAACGCATTCCTCAGGTTGATCCTCCGTTTCTGAAGATTCTGATACAATTTTCAGGATATGATAAATCAGACAAAGTCATAGAAAACTAGACTGCTCTTGGGGGGAGGAAAAAAGCCCCACTCAGTAATTTGAAAATGAAGCCTTGTGAGCACGGAACCAATCTATTTTGCAGCAATAAACCAGTCAACAAAATGAGATCGGATTTCTCTCAGGAAAATACTCATGCCATGTAGGACCATTACTGACACGATTACTGCTAGTAAATTAATCAATCTTCATAAATATTGCTCTTGGTTTGAGATTAAGACTCAATTCTTTCACAAACCATAGTCATTTTTATCTCAAAATGTGTTCTGCCTCCTCAGTTGATCCTTTTATGAGACTCAAAATTCAATAGATCAAAAGTAACTACAGTTAGGCAGGCGGTCCTAGCTATGAAGATGTTTTTTGTTGTCAACAAGGGTGTTTGGTTGCCAAGGTGAGACTTAAGACCCTTTTTCTCAAAACATTTTTCCAGATATTTGTTTTGAGGAAAAATATAGCATTCAGGGAAAAAAAATCCATATGTTCTAAAAAAGATAGATACTTGTTCTCCAAAAATTTAAATCAGAAATTGAAAAGTTCAAGTTTCCCCAAGCATGGAGGTTATGTTTTCCTCATGGGAAGCAACCGACTTTCAGCAAATGAAATTAGAAAACAAATGTTGAGCTTCACATTATTTTTCAATCCACACCTTCCATCTAATATTCAAATTGCAATTTGTTTTGTTTCTGATATTCTGAAAAACAAGAACACATTTGGTGGTCAGATTGGTTAATCATTTTTAAATTCTACAAGTTAAAAACATGCTCAATGGTGGTGGTGGTGGTGTGGTGGTGGTGGTGGCAGCAGCAAAGATATGGGTTTAGTATGGCACAAGCAGTGGAGGTCACATTGACGATGGTAACTACAGTAGCAACCATAGAGGGTGAGCTTTGGTGTAATGGTAAGGTCGCTCTATTATGACTTATAGGTCATTAATTTGAATCAAGAAAACCTCTTCACATATAAGGATAAGAGTGCATACATCTAACTCTTCCCATAAATTTGAGATCAGTTCATGACCATTCGCCCTCTGTACCAAATCGAGAGGTCGAACTATCCCGATTTCAGGTTGATTCGGTTCAGTTTGCCCCAAACTACCTAGTTCATGATGGTTCAGCTAACCCTGGTGTTGACAATAATGACATATGTTAAGTGGGAGGTAGTAGCAGATAGTAATGATAGTGGTAGTAGCAAACTAGCAATAGTAAGATGGTGCAACTAGTAGTGGTAGCAATTATCACTATGATTAGGATAGTAATCACAGTATAGAAGATTAATAATCAAGGCAACTGATGGTTACAGATATGGCCAAGATGGTGACAGCAATTCTAGAGGGTGATGGTAGTTGCGATGGAAATAAGGTGACAATAGTAGCAACGATGGCTGTTATTATAGCAGTAATGTTGAAATGGTAGTGACTATAATTGTAATAGTGATATTGGTAATAATAGTGGTGATAGTAGCAATGAAGAGCAATGATTGTTGTAGTTAAGGAGTGGTGGAGACAGTTGTAGCAATGAAGAATTGGGTAGAATTTTACTTCTGTTTTTATTTTATAAAATATTAAAAGTAAATAAAATTACTTCAAAAAAGATTTAAAGAAGGATAGAAATCATTTATATGAACAAAAGGTTAAAAAAGCCAACCTACCAGATATATTCTCAGCCTTGTATTCTGTTTTTTTTTAAAAAACCAAAAATAGAAACAAGAGAAGAAAGTAGCACCAAGTAGGTCCTAAAATTTCCTTATCCAAGGAAAGGATTTAGATTTCCCTCCATTTGTTCCCACAAGTTCCCTTGCAACCAAAGGGATTGTAATAAGAAACTCCTTAGAAAAAATGGATTAAGAGTTCCCAAATATTAAACAATAAATTGCTTCACTAACTTGTGCAATCAAAAGGTTAAAAATTATGGCAGCAGAAATCTAAGCATATATTGAGGACTTCACCCACTCCATTAAAAAAAATGCACACACAAACACACAAAAGGACATCTTGCATAAGAAAAAGGCAGCTATAAGACAGAACATTTTCTAGAGTAATTTACTGGACTTAATATTAAATATATTAATGGCAGAAATTTAAAAAATAATCAAAGATGTAGCTAGAAGTACAGTTCAAAATGAACTCGATATTGGAAATAGAATTACATAATGAAAATAATTGAGCCCTGATATTCATTTTCCTCCAACATGAAAGCGTCATTAATGGATGGCATGAAGTGTGAGTGAGTTTTTCATGAATACTAATGGATGACCTAAACACCAGCAAGGGTTATATATATAAGATCCAAGGAAAAGCAGATGGTACCAAAGAGAGACTTGATAGTTGGCGTCTTTGATTTGCTCTTCTTCTTCTTCAATTCAGCTGTAAGAAAAAGTGTTATTAGTTGGTCAGAGATACTGATAAGCAGGTATATGTTGCTCTATCACTGCAAAAGTATTCAATTGCAATATCATATACAACTTCTCAAAACTGATGCTGTTCAGAAAAACAATTTCTCAATGGGTAAACTTGAAAGGGGGGAAATCTTAACAAAGCAGAAAGTTATGTGCCTAAGCATCTCCATCAGTGTTGTCAATATTTATATTTAAATTTAATGCAATGAAATTCATGAATGGAAAAGAAAAACAAATTAAGACAGGAACTTAAAGAACTAAACCACTGCTGAATTTCTATAGTAAATATTGTGTCTTTGCCAATTGACAACTCCTTGACTGGTTAAAATTTTATCAGGACCTTCAAAATAATGCCAAAGCAACAAATATGATATAGAGAGTCTAAGCCTGCAAAGTTGCATGCAACAAATATATGAACTAACAAAATCTATTCTCGTGTATATTTTTCTTGTTACATTCCAGAACGGAGGTATATTTTCTTATACCAGTTGAATGATTTCTCTTTGATTATTCAACAATTCCCCTCCCAAAATAAAGCATACGAATTGGCAGCATCAATAAATTCCAGAGCCAATTTCTTTGAGCTTAACACAATCCAAGATATCATATTCAATATCCAGTTACATTATTCTCCATTTTTGGTTGATTTCAAATTATCCACTCCAGGCAGTAACTGCATGTCTAGTCCAACAATTAACTGGCCCTCAAGACTTATTGTTGTCACCTAAAACATCCTATGGTGTTTAAACCCTTTTGCTAACATTAGTATGAGGAAAAGCGGAACAAATTTCTGAATCACAGATCCAGGAAGGAACAGCACCAAGTTTCAGCTCAATTTGTAATTTGAGCCATGCGTGCTTTGAAACACAATTATTTTCATTTTTGCCGGTTATATACTTCATTTTGTCATGTGTTCTCCTTTCCCTAATCATGGCTCACCCATTTGCTGGAAAGGTAATGTATCAATAGAAATAACCAGCAAACTTCTATAGGAATTATTAATCTGAAAAATCTATGGTTGATGATAACACGCATTGCAATTAGGTCAGGTGCTTCCAGTCGGCATATAGTCCTTGCACAGCATGTTTGCAACTATTGCATCAATAAAAGCTACAATGAAAATAAAACAGTGCAAAATCTGACACAAGCCACATAATGAGGGGGAACATGGTGAAGTGAAAAATCTTCTCAAGCCAGGACAGTAGGGATATGCACTGTGAAATACTGTGGCAAAGATAAAACAGGCATACCTATCCCAGGCACTTCATGTTCGTTGACAATTTCGAAATTTTTGTATGTATAACCGACAAAATTGAAATCCTTTGAGGAAAGCATCTGACGAAATTAAAGAGAAGTCATTATAAGCATTACTTGAAATATCAAAATGGATAACGTACACAGAACATGTATTTAGCATCATAAAATCTTGGATAACACATAGACTATGTTTCAGCATGCAATATGATGATGAAAGGCTTATCATATCCATATTGGGGACTATCAAACTGTGTAAATATACTTTTGCAATTGGATTTGATATTATATATATTCATCTGCTACACCTCTAACATGACAGGGGAACTCTAAGCATAATACTTTGCAGGTCTACAACAAAACTTTTTCTGGATTCTGACTTCACATTATCAAATAAACTATGGTCATAGCTAAGCCAATTTTTCAGCCTTAAAATTGTGCATGCATATTACAATTGTTCCTCATATATTAAAAGAATAAATTTCTGAACCCTGAAGACTTGAATGAATGAATAAATATATATGATACGTGCATCAAGAAAGAAGTTGAACAAAGTCTGGAAGCAAAAAATGCAAGCAGATAACATAAACAACATTCCCAAAAATAAATTTACCTTTTTCCAAGGACCTGACTTTGAAGAAGTCTGAATCTGGTCTCCAGACTGCAAACATGTACCAGGATAAAATGAATGCTCTCTATATATTGCTTAAGACTATCAGAAAAATTGAGCCATTTAGGCAGACATCTACCTCTTCGAAAGTTTCAAAGTTTTGTGTATCCAACTCATCCTTAACCTCAGGTATAAATGCAGCCTCCATTTGGTATAATCTGTCCCACTCGACGTCTTTAAACCAAGAGTGGGCCTAAAATTGCCAGAAAAATAAAGGTAGGCACAAAGCTGCCCAGTACAAAGCCCATATTGAACAAGTCCAGAATTCAGAGAAAGCACAATAACAACCTTTATTTCATTGGCACCTTTTGTGCCAAGCCGTTGGTCAACATTGCACAAGAGTTTACTGATAAGATCTTTTGCTTCTGCAGATAGCATTGCTTCGTCTGGAAATTTTAGGTGCATTCTCCAATTTACTATCTGTATGAATCATTAGAAATAGAACCCAAATAAATTTATTATGAAAAAGAAGGAGATTGTGTTAACAAGATCTGTATAGGTAAAATAATCTTTGATCTGAAAAAACTTCGCAAATGAACTTTTGGTATCATGCCACTACTAATAAAAATATGTTACCACAGATTTTTTTCCTTAAAAAAAAAAAAAACTTCAGTCACTAGAAAATTTCATTAGAGCTTACATAGAAAAGTCAATTCAAGGTCCTGCATGAGAACGAACTGAATTGCTATAACCATCTAAAGATTTAAGATTTAAACAAGAGGTCATTCAACTCAAATATAATGGACATCTTCTATCTTATAACATTTTTATTTCCAAAATATAATGCCGCAGAAATATAGTGAGCCACTGGCACATCATACAGGTTTAAAAACCTCTTAAAATAGCAAATGGCCTTTCATGAAAACAATGAAGAATTGATTGGTAAAAATGATTACCAATTCAATAGCCTCTACAACAAAAATAAATAGGCGAAAATAAACTTTCTGTGACTTAGTATATAAAGTAACTATCATGATACCTAAATTCAACAGATATTGAACCTTTTTTCAAATCAACATATAGGAGAATGAATATTTTTACTACTATACTACTACTACAAATTCACATTCACCTTCCTACATGTTGCCATAGGCTCATCTGAATAAAATGGAGGATAACCCACAAGCATTTCATACATGATGGCTCCAAGTGACCACCTATACAAGAAAAGAAAAACCTTGGTTTCTATCTTAAAGATATGCAATGTTCTGGAATGAATAGAAAATGCCAAATATAAGACTTACCAATCACATTCCATCCCATAACCCCTTTTCAATAATACTTCCGGAGCAATATAATCGGGTGTACCAACAGTAGAGTATGCCTGTAGATTTACAATGGCAGTAATTTCAGGGAAACAAGATAATGTAGGAAAAATAAGACCCTAGGCACCAATAAAACCACAAAATTGTAAGGTTAGCAACAGCTTTTCAAAGTACACAGCCACACACCATATGTACATAATTTTTTCTACCTGACAATTTGGCAGTGTGAATTCTGCTCTCTCTCTCTCTCTCTCTTGGTTCTCATAATTTTGATGGCTATACACCAGAAAAGATATTTTTTGACATGGAATATGGCTTCATAATTTGAATGGCTATAAGCTGCAAAGATATTTTTGACATGGAATATTGATACCAAATTAACTGATAAGACAGGGTTAAAGATACAAAAGCTGGAAATTTAGTTTTATTTGGGCCTTTAAAAAGAAATTTCCCTTATCGATCATCGATCCTCCTTGCCACAGGATAAACAGATGGGCTTCTGTTGAAGGACAATTAACTGGCCACATCAATGGCTGCCTGTTGCTGGCATTAAAATCAATGGGCGGTTTGAGGGGAAGCTGTTCTTGCTGCAGACCCTGCCACTGCTCCCTCTATCATTGCATGCAAGTCCAAATTCAGTCAAAGTGGATTCAGCCCACCAGACCTACATGCAGATGTCTGAGCTGATAGATGAGTTCTAATCCAACAGCACAGACCCAACTAATTATGTAACCTAACATGATTAACTTGGAACAGAGCAAAACTAGTTCAGAAAACCAATGCACACCTAAATCACTTAGGTCTGTCCAAAACAAAACATATCAGAGACCCTGACCAGATCAACTGGACTAAACCAGTCCATGAGAAGATTGGTCTAAATATTTCAAACAGGCACAGCTAATCAACAAAAACTGGAAATCTGTAATGAACAATTATTAGAAAATTGTTCAGCAGGGCATAAAGATCATATTATATGCTGTATCTATATCGTTATTTCTGTCTCATGAAACTGGGTGAATGTGATTGATAATGGCTTGATTCAATAAATAAGTTAAATGAAAGTTGTAGTGTAATAAATCTGTGATTGATTGTCACTTTTAACAAAATCAGGATTTAGTAATTTTAATTTTAAATTGAATAATTTATTGATATCATGCTAGATAGGGGTGGCAATTTGCACTGGCCTACCAGATACCCAACCTTATCTGACCCTAATGGGGCAGATTTTACCTGACCCATCTAAAATTAGGGGTAGCAATGGATATTAAAAATTAAACCTGAAGCATGTTCCGGGTAGAGGCATGTAATAACATATCCACTTTGATTAAACCCAAAGTTAGTTCAAAGTAGAAGTGGGTACTGACATAACCACCCTGATTCTGACCTAAGTCTAAAATGTCCTTGTATATAATTCTAAAGCCCTCACCTTCTCTTTTTTAAAACCCTAGCCACCTCATCCTAACCCCCTCTTCTCTATATTGTCATCTACAACTTCTCCATCCTACAACCTCTCCTTCCTCTACGGCTCCCTTTGTTCTTCTCTCCTTTGTTTTAAGAGCTCCTCTTCTTTATTTTCTTTATTTAATATTATATGAGGTACTACGTTTTAATGTTATATTTTTTTTTGGTTAATTTGATTTATATGAGGGTCGGGTTAGATTAGGTTTGGGGATTTTAAATATACTTGCGGAGCAAGTTCGAGTCACCATGACCCACCTTAAGGTGGGTATAGATTGGAGGTAGCTATGATATTCTTCACTATGGAATAGGTACAAGTAATAGCATACACACTCCATAACTGCTCCCCATTGCCATCCCTGATGCTAGAATGCAATATATTAACACAACAAAGGCATATATTTTTTTTTTTGTTAATTTGATTTATATGAGGGTTGGGTTAGATTAGGTTTGGGGATTTTAGGTATACCTGCAGAGCAAGTTCAAGTCACCATGACCCACCTTAAGGTGGGTAGAGATTGGAGGTAGCTATGATATTCTCCACTATGGAGCAGGTACAAGTAATAGCATACACACTCCATACCTACTCCCCATTGCCATCCTTGATGCTAGAATGCAATATATTAACACAACAAAGGCATACGCTGAGAAGACAGGTAGATAGTAGCTGCCTCCAATCTTTCTATGCTCCATAGTATATTGCATATCTTGGAAATTAAAATATCAGCATACAGTAAAATTTGTAATTAAATCATCAATAATCAAAATATTTTCAACAAATCACAATATACAAGCCAATTATTTGCTCCATACATGTCTTAAGAGTAAAAAGAAGCATAGATTGATGCTATCATGTATCGAATTAGTTGATTGAAGTTTGATGGAATGCACATTTTCTGTTACTTATTTCACATTTATGATTCCAAGTATAGAGAAATTGTGTTCTTACTCTACTTTGTAAGCATCTATCACATACATGAACATATGAAATGGTAACCAACAAAACTTACCATAAAAATCTTGAGTACCATGGGGGTGTGTGTGTGTGCGCGCGCGCACGTGCGCACGTTTTTTTTTTTTTGTGGGTGGGGGAGGGAGTAGATTTCACAGTCATAGGAAATATTAGATAAGTTGATGTGTGATTAGCATGACAAAAACCATGAAGCTATCTTTATCACAGAACTTATACTGAAGATTGTCTGATTGGAGAAATTATTTATTAATCAAATAGTCTAATCACATGATGGTAAGAAATTTACCAATGTCCTTCTATTCCTTTGCCAATGCTCTAATTGTTCCTGTTGTGTGCGCTTTGGTAAAGGACTTTGTAAAGAACCACTATAGCTCTTTCCTAGTGTAATATCCTTTTCTTGTAAATCTGGAAAGTTACTGCAATCTAAAGGTTTACATAATCCAAAATCCGACAACTTCAGGTGACCGTATCTATCGAGTAACAGATTATCAGGCTTGATATCCCTGAATGATACCAAAGAAAATGTTACTACTTCCAGAAAAGTTAAAAAGGGCAATGAAGGCTCCAAAGCATATACATTACAGTTCAAACAAACCTGTGAATGTAGTTGTGTTTGTGGATAGATTCAACAGCAAGAATTGCCTCACCAAGATAAAATCTAGCCTCATCCTCAGTTAGTACATCCTTCCGCATAAGTAATGTCATCATGTCCCCACCAGGTAGGTACTCCATAATAAGATAGAGGTACATGTCATCTTGGAAGGAACAATAAAGTTTCACTATGCAATTGCTATCAACCTCAGCAAGAAGATTCCTTTCGGCTTTAACATGCTCGACCTGGACAGAATTTTGATACGAAATTGTAAAGATGAACATTGAGAAAACATGTTCAAAATATTCTATACCTGGCCTCGACGTAGCATCTCTGATTTCTTAAGCTTCTTCATTGCATATACATTACCAGTCATCTTCTCCCTACAGACCCTGACCTGCACAAAGTTTGTGTAAGATCAAAATCTCAATATATGACTCTTAAAGGACACCTTAATTATGAAAGATAAAGCATGAACTATCACGGAAAGCTCATGCAGGCTCCTGAGCTTTAGTGTCAAACTTCATACAAGGAAAAGATTCTTTTAACGTGGAAAAGACAGGAAACTAGACCAGTACAAGTCAGTTTTATTATTCCACCCAATCTTACTCTGATACATTTCATACACTGCTGTCAATAAGTTCAATTAATTTTCTTTACATCCAAAAATCCTGGACAATGCAGGGCGTGGCTTATTGGTGCTAGTTATTTAATTATGTTCTACGAGGTCAGCCTCAGTGGCACTTTACACACTGCATGGTAGTGCATTCATCTGGCTGCCTCCAGTGCATGATATGTTAAAATATACACGAACAGAAAAATTTCAAATTATAGGAAAAATAATCAATCTCTATAACAGATGGATAACTCACATAGCTAAAGATATAAATAATCTTAGCAAACAAAGTACTTAATGTTTATATTGCATTAAAAGGTAAATATTTGTTCTGATATTGATGTCTGTGGGGAAAAACATTGCAGAAACATGTAAATATGTAAACAAAAGGACAATAGTGAGACAAAGAACCACATGTAACTGTAAAAGATGTAGCCATTTGGTCAAACTGACCCTTATCAAAATAGCGCATGCATGCATGTGCATATTCAAGTTTATCCGCACATGGCATGCACTTTTTCTTTTTTTTTTTTGGTTTAGGGGTGCCGGGGGGGGGGGGAAGGTTTGAGTATGAAAATCAAATAAAGCAGAATACATTTTCTTTTCTTTTCTTTTCTTTTTTTTTTTGAACATACAAACAGCAGCAGCTTCTTAGGAAGATATAAAATGAATTAACTGAAAGTGTGGATGAAATCTACTCATTACACTACTTTTTTAAAAAACTAAAAGGTTCCAACAGATTAAAAGAAAAAAAGCCACCAATCCAATGCTCTAACATGTATGGCGCATTTCTCTTACTTTGAATGCATTTGCCTTGGCATGTTAGCGCAGACATGAATGTTTGTGCAAGTGCCAACATGTCAGTACTCTGATCATGTTTATAGAAGTATCATGGCATAAATTATTAACAATCCATCAACATCATGTTTATAATACTCACATGACTAATTAATATCAATATCCATATAACTAGGAGATGATACTATACAAAGCCATTATATATTTCACAAGTGTGTCAAGGACAATAAACAAATCCCTCCTTCCCCATATATGCTTTCATTTGTATGTGTTCTGCATGCATGATATATTACAGTTAATGCTGGACTCAACTCGGTGCTTTCATTCAAAATTATAATGATTTTGAGAAAGAGAGAGAGAGAGACTTGGCTATATTCAAATGTAACCAAGCTTATATTCGGTCACCTCCTCCACTATTGGATCCACACAGTTCATAGATTCCAAAAATGAAAAAAGTGAAAAAGATGGGATAACTCCCCGTGTCACCAGGTCGGTATTATCGCACGGGGTGCGCCCACGCATGACCAAGTGTGTGGCATCGGCACGGGGCGCGCACGCTAATGCCAACCTGGTGATACCTTAAGATCCGTGTGTATCCAAGGATAGGAAAGGTGATCAGATCTTGAACTTGGCTACATTCCAATAGAGCCAAGTCTTCCTCTATGCATAGATATATAGAAATAGATATAGATATGAAAAGTAAAAGAATCTTACAAAAAAATTCTGACTCAAAATACACTTTTCTGATGGATGACTACTTCTAATATGCTAATGACATCTGCTTATTGTTTTGTTGCACCCAGTTATCAGATAAAATGCTTAGAAAAGGAATGTTCTGTCAGAGGCAAGAGAGAGTTTGATGAATTTCTAAGACAAAAAAAGTTTAAAAAAATAAAAATAAAAATAAAAATAAAAAAAAGATATCTGACATACATGATTAGATCTCATATAATCCCTAAAGAAATATACCTCACCAAATGCACCTTTTCCGATCATCGTCAGTAATTCAAAATCATCAACTCCCATTTTATGCCTCTGAAGGCGCATGTATTCTGTTTCCTTTTTCTCCAAATGTTTCAGAATGCTGTTGAGCTCTTCTTCAGACACATCAGCATCTGCTAGCTCCTTCTCCAAATTGTAACGTCTGTACAAAATGATACAATTAGTTAGCTTATAACACAGGAAGCATATTTTAATCAGCATAAGATTAATTAAAATCATGGTGTGATCTATGTTCTTACTTCTCATAGCATCTAGAAACAGCAAGATCTTGTGAAACTAGATTCAAGCTGCTAAAATAATTATATATAAAATCCTGGTATTCAACAACAAAACACTATTTTTTTGGAAAAAAACACATCATCATCCACATGGACATCAGCAGCTATCTGAACCATATCAAGCCAAATAAATGTCCTCTACCCCAGTTTTACATGTCTATTGACCTGTTTGGCCAAAACTACTGAATCTTTACACTATTAGTACCTTCTGTTGTTTTTCTGTTCTATTATGGACATGTATTGAATAGAATTATAATTTTACTTCAACAAAGCAGCAGCTTACTGGTTTGGAGATAATGTGATATGCTGATACTTATAATAAAATAACACATATTATGGGATCATTTATGTTATTTGTTTCTTGATTAATTTGTCTTTACCTTCAAGAATAACCTTTGCCCATATTATTCTTTCTTCCCACAACTACCAATTTATGTGGTGGTTATGGAGGGACTTGTAGGTAAAGAGAAAAACGGATTGCAATGTCATCTTTCATGGAAGATAGGGACCATAAATCTAGCCATGACAACTTTTCAAAACGAAACTTATTTGGCTAATACATATTCTGTGATCATGAATGCCCAAACTGGACTGTTATGATCAAGTTGGTGAACATAAATGCCCTTTTATCAAAAGAGAAGGATTTTCATCCAAACTTTTCAAATCAATTCATGGTTGTTCAACAGATTACACAATAGCACTTTGTTATTTACAATTGAAAATAAATTACAACTAAGACTGGGTGGCTCTAAAATTTACAGGTTTCCAAAGAATAGCTCTTAGCTTTTTGGGGCAATTACAGTTGTTTTATAGAAGAGAACCAGATATATTGAGAAATTAGTGGGATCAAAAAGCTAGTTCATGGGTAGGTTTCTTGTCAGTTCCCAGTCAAAACAGATACTTGGTTGACAGGTATGCAGAACCATGTCAATGCTCATCCAAAGCCAGCAATTTCACAATCTAATTGCCTTTGCTTTTTTAACTCTTAAAGCATTCTCTTTCCCCCTTAACTCTAACATGACTTCAGTTGTCACACTACTTGACACATTACAAAATTACATCTTTGGTCTAAACAACTCCTGAGAAGAACACATACATGAGAATACAAATATATCTGGCATATGTTGATGCAAAATTTTCTTTTTTAAAAATAAATCCTTGCCTTTTAAAATATCTGTATTAGCATAGCTGTGCTGACCATGAGTTTTGTTTAATTTGCAATTTATACTTCCTCGACAATCTTGGAATATTCAATATACATGAGAGTAGATAAACAAAAGGAAAAGGTCATATTTTTACTAATGTTGCTTTCAAAATAATATATTAAAAAACATGTATAGTCTTGGAAGCCATACCGCTCTTTACGCTCCTGCAGGTTCTTCATCTGCTCTTTGTAATGATTTTCTATATATTGCTTAGCAGCAGCAACTCTCTCCTTGGTAGCATTTGAAGGTGCTTCATCGCTCCCTTCCTTTCCACCGGTTGTCGCTTCTTTCTTCTTAGTTGCAGATTTATCTCTAGGCTGAAGCTTGTGAAACCAACTCCTCGCTGAATCCATCAGGCCTCGCAAGAATATTAACTCAGATATACGACACCATTACAAAACCAAAATTTCCGTAAACACCTGAGCTACGCTCTGCAGCAATGCAATGACCAATGCAAACCCAAGTTACACGAACAAGAATTTTTACACATGGAGCATGAAGTATTTAATCTAGATTCCAACCACAATCTTACAATCTCGATTCCCCTCTTCATTCCCAAGTAACAAGCACAGAACCAATTCAGGAATTTCAAAAAGATCTTGAGCTGTCAAACCGTCAAACTTCGACTTTCCTTCCGAAAACTCCAGTGTTTAAATTTTGCATACCAAATGCTCCAAATACTCCATCCGAACATCAGAAGTTCAAATCAATCACTGAACTAGAAAGTTTTTAATGCCGAAGCAAATCAAAACGCCACTTTCAGGTTTCAACATGAAGCACAAGCCCTTCAAGAAATCAAACACCGACATCGAATCCAATGAGAATCCAAACTAACACGCTATCCCAAGCAATCAACTGATCCATCTCAACAAACGCAACATAACAGCCAAAATCTCAGGCAGCATCAGATCAAATCTTGGAAAAATTATAAAAAATAAAAAGGAATCGACACGATCTTACACATCCCAACAAGAAAGGAGACGGGGACAATGAACGGCCTAACGTCGGGGAATTCCAGGAAGGATGGTAGGTGAAGAAAAGAGACGGAAGCTTTCGGAGGAATCCCTCCAAAATCGGAGGGAGATACGGGTCACCACTAGAATGGGAGAAGGGAGGAGAAGGGCAACAATCCTAACAAGTAAACCCTAGAAACGGGGAGCAGAGACTCCCCGGAGACCGACCGCCATTCCCGCTCCATCGAAGCCAACGGCTCCTGGCCCCCCCGTCCATCGCAACCGGACCCCTGTCCTTTAAAAGTTATATCTAAATGAAATAAATAAAGATTTTTGATAAAATTATTATTCCCGCCTCTGCGTTTAGATTCGAAATAAAAGATAGAGTGGAGCCGCATGATCTCAAATGATAGCCGTTGTGATGTTATAACCGTTCCTCGCATATGTTCACTACGGATATATAAATAACCGCTAATATTGGTTCATTATCTCTCACAATGGCTATCATACGACGTGAAGAGTGGATGACATTTGATAATTATACTTTTTATTAAATACATAATGATTTTTATAAATTCAAATATTCAGATAACTTTTAAAAAGTATAAACAATAACAATAAAAAAAAGCCCTTAATTAGTTGCACTATATATATTTTTTTTTATCACTTTATTTTATACAATTTTTGATCTACTTCTTTTTTTTATTCTTTGCATATATATATATCACATCACTGCTTTGCATGGGTGCATTTTTAGAACTACATTGCACATATCCAAATCATATAACTTATTATTTTCTTAATTTATTTTTGATTGGTATTATCTTCATCTTTTTTTAAAATTATTTTATTTCTTATTTTATCTTTTTTGTATTACTATACATCCCTGCCACCATTCTCATTTTAACAATGTTTATCTCATATACATATAATTTTCTATACCATAAAGCATAGTTAGTCTTATAGTTGTTATATAAAATTTTTTCTTCAACTTATCAAGTACCCTATTATCATATGATATTTCAGTTATACTTTTTATTTTATCTAACTTGCTTTAATTCTATGGATAACATCACTCTCGATTTCTTTCTTTTATAAATAATCGATCTTAAATATTAAAAAATAACCATTTATAAAAATTTAACAGTTCTTTATTTTTAATTATATTAAAATTACATTTTATGCATTCTGCCTTCTTTCTACAAAGCTTAAAACCTTTCAGTTCTAATATATTTTTTCATAATTTTAACTTACAATTAACTTTATACTTAATTTTATCCATTAGTATTATGGCATCTACAAATAATTTTTAAAATACATAATAAATCTTTTACCAAGCAAGGACAACACTGCATTATTTTTTATTATTTTATATTACAACGCTAACATATGTAATTATTATAATAATATATTTTTATATTAAATAATCCTCAATCACATATGTTATAGCAAGTTATTGTCATTATAATGCTAAAAAAATAATTTTATTTAGCACTCCATTGAAATAAAATTATATTATTAGTCAAAGATATCATGAAAAAGTGTAGTCTAGATTTGATATGAAATGAAAAATAATCATTCTACTCATAGTTATGCACTAATAAATTATCATAGAGTGTGGTAAAAATTTTGAATTTTGTGATCCATTAATAAACTTAACTGATATATTATAAAAAGATAAATTTTTGCATAGTGTGTGGCATAAAGGATTATTATTGCACACCCCCGCAAGGAATAAAAAATTTGCTGTAAAGGCTGAAAAAAAATAAAAAGTATGATAGTTAGACCATTTAATCACTTTAAAAATTTTGTTTGAAAAAAAAAAAAAAAAAACTATTATAGCAACTCTCCGGTACCCATTGTTGTATATAATGATAAAAATATAATTATTTTTAAAATAAATTATTTACCATCATGCGAGCATAGCGGTGAAGAATACACCATCATCCACACGCAGCAGCGTATAGATTAATTCATTCTTCGGGATTCCCCCAGTACGAAGCCCTTTCATGCATGCCCATTTGCCCATTATTAAATCATTCACATATTATGGTGGAATTATGGTAGTCTAATCAGTCCTCCAGGAAAGCCCAAGGACTACCACTCCATCCTCACGTGCAATGAATGCCAGCAACGTTCCCTCCCATTATTCATCAACCACCCTTATCTTCCGTCTACTTTTCATTGGTTTCATGGAGGAACGAAGGCCTTTCAACCTGGTTCTCGCTTCTCTTTTCTTCGTTTTCCTCTTCAGCTCCTCTCTTCTCACGAGTCCTGCCCGGCCATTGCCCATATTTGATGACCAAAGAGCCAATGCTAGCCAAATCCAAACCTACATCGTTCACTTACGAAGGCCTAGAGGCACCAAATTCTTCAACAACATGGACTGGGAGAGCTGGCACAAGTCCTTCTTGCCAAACATCACCTTGGACTCCGGCGAGCCTCGGTTGGTCTACTCATACCGCGACGCAATGAACGGATTTGCTGCAAAGCTCACAGCTGACGAAGTGCTGGCCATGGAATCGATGGACGGATTTGTGCATGCCCAGCGTGACGAGCAGCTCCCACTGGCAACAACCTACACGCCAAGCTTCTTGGGCTTGAGCCAGTGGGATGGCCTTTGGTTTGAGTCCATCTATGGCAATGGAGTCGTTGTTGGGGTGATAGACAATGGAATTTTTCCCACCCATCCATCCTTTAGCGATGGATCGATGTTGCCCCCTCCGGCGAAATGGAACGGGAGTTGTGATTTCCTTGACAAATCGCTTTGCAACGAGAAGATCATCGGTGCAATGGCCTTCCATGGAGGGCGCAAGCCATTGCCGATCGAGGACTCCGAGAACGGCCACGGGACCCATGCCGCAGGTATAGCAGCAGGAAGCTTCGTTGGTGATGCCAACGTTCTAGGCGATGCTTATGGCCGGGCGAGTGGGATTGCACCCAAGGCTCTCTTGGCCATCTACAAGGTGTGCTGGAGAGACGGTTGCCATGCCAGCGATGTTCTGGCCGGCATAGACCAAGCCATCAAAGATGGCGTCGACGTGCTATCGATATCCATTGCTCGTGATCATACCGTGCCATTGTTGAATGATACCATTGCCGTAGGCTCACTGGCAGCAACCAGGAAGGGAATCCTTGCTTGCCTACCTGCTGGCAATTTTGGCCCGTATAAAAGCCTAATCTTTAACGATGCGCCGTGGATTTTGACGGTCGGTGCGAGCTCCATTGACAGAGAGACAAAGGCGATCGTAAAGCTTGGAAATGGAGTCGAACTGAGTGGAGAATCTGGGTATCAACCAAGCTCTATTAATTCCACCTTCTTACCCATGATATTCCCAGGGTATGAGAGTCATGGTGGTCGCTATGGTTGCAAAAGTGGCTCGTTTGATGGCATGGAACTCAAAGGGAAAATTGTGCTCTGTGTGGGTGGTGGTGTTGAGAATGTCGACAAGGGTAGGTTAGTTGAGAGGGCTGGAGGGGCTGCCATGATAGTCTTGAATCCATTTGAGCTGGGGTCGACCACCATTGCCGAAGCTCATGTCCTTCCAGTGGCCCATGTGAGCTATTCCAATGCGCTTGAGATCATTTCTTACTTGGAATCTACCTCTACTCCTACGGCCAAACTCATATCCAAAGGCGTGCGATTTGGAGCCCGACCTTCTCCAGCGGTCGCCGCCTTCTCCTCGAGAGGGCCGAGCTTGACGAATGGTGGCATCCTGAAGCCGGACATCGTTGCACCCGGCGTAAACATTCTATCAGCATGGCCAGCTGAGGTCAGCTCTGATCGTAATAATTCATCAGCTCAGAACTTCAACTTCTTAAGCGGCACGTCGATGGCCACGGCTCATCTCTCTGGAATTGTAGCTCTACTCAAAGGCACCCACCCTCATTGGTCGCCGGCTGCAATCAAGTCTGCAATCATGACAACAGCCGACAAGCTAGACCGCAGTGGCAAGCCAATTGCCGATGAGTACGATGGCGGCGTTGCTGGCCTATCCGCCATGGGGGCAGGGCTCGTGAATCCTTCGTCAGCCAATAATCCGGGTCTAATTTATGATCTTCGGCCACGCGACTACACCCATTATCTCTGTGGCATGGGGTACACTGACAGGCAAGTTATGGCGATCACTCATCGTCGAGTTGAGTGTTCGAGAATTCCTACCATTGATGCAGAACAGCTGAACTATCCTTCGATATCTGCCACCATAGGGCCCAACATAAGGAAAAATATTACACGCCAGGTGACGAACGTTGGGGAGGCCAAATCAGCTTACACGCTGCGGATTGAAGAACCAAAGGGGGTGTGGATGGATGTTTACCCATGGAAGCTCCGATTTTCCAAAAGACATCAAAAGAAAAAGTTCTATGTTGAACTTAGGACCAAGGGAGTGCCTCTGGGCAAGGGAGAGGTCTCAGAAGGGCAGTTGATGTGGATTTCCAACAAGCATGTGGTAAGGAGCCCCGTATCCGTCAACTTTATTTGAATGTCTGTGCTCGGTTGTAAAGAAATCCACTACTAACTAATACAGTCTTTCCAATATTTCTTAGACCTTTACACTCTAGATGTGTTTGCGTTGATACCCTCTCAGACGTTATTGATTTGCCATCAAGGCTCTACTAAAGTATTTATTCGTTCCAATGTAGTCTTTGTAGTTTTATTTTTTTAAATATAAAGATATTTGATTTTACTTGATTAAATAAGCCCTTAAATAGGACTGGAGATTTAATAAGTTATGCCGTGCATTCAAATGCCCATTTGAAACCGTATGTTAAATAGAAATATAGAATTTCTCCGTGAGAGGATGTGTTTTATTGATTATTACACCAAATAGAGTGTTTTATTGAGCATTGCACCAAAGTTCTAATTTGGCCCTGTATGTGTGGGTGGGTAGAGTTAGATTTGGACTTACCTACATTAGCTAACAATTTTGATCGCCCTTTGTCCCCTTCGAAGGATGATGATAAATAATTATTCTATAAAATAAATATTAATATATTTAGACTAAACAGCTATCTTGAACCATTAAACACCTAGTTTGAATAGTAAATAATAATGTTAAAGTAATAAAACAGATATAATAAATGGTATTATTAGAAGTGATAGCTAATAATTCTGAACAATATTTGAGCTATAAAAGTATTGGAATTGGTGGCTCATATAAAGAATAATAATATATAGATTACTCAACCTGAGTTGTGGTGATCATTAAGAGTGAGCATGGGTTATCCATGGGCTAGCTTGAGCTTGATTTGAAAAATTTTAGAACCTAGGCCAATAGTTTTAGCCCATAAAACCATGTCAAGTCTAATTTTTAAGGTCCATTCAAATTTAGAATAAGACCTAGGCTTAAAAAAATAGCCTCGGCTCGAGAATATAATTATGTATAATTATAGGCCTAGCTAATTTAGTACCAACTTTTGTATTATAATAATTTTTTAAAAAAATTAAAGCATAATTAGAAGATAAATGTGAGCCAGACCAAGGCCTCGAAAAGTTATCATAAGATTGAGCTCGGCTGACAATGCTTGGCCCAAGTTCAAGCATGCCTACCCCATTCTAATTCTTTGAGCTGCCTTTTTTGACCTTTGGTTTGGCCTGAGTCAAGCCTAGTTTGGTCCATGCCACCCCTAATGGTCATAGAAAGTCAACTAAGGGAGAGCGATAAATAAATTTGATGGAGTTCCGCTATGGATTTAAGTGCAAGCTCAAGCATGATTCTTAGAAGAGAGAACTCCAGTGGTTGTGAGCTAAAACCTGGCTATTAAATAGCATGTGATTTTAGGGCTCAAGTGGTAACACAATCTGGTGAAATATGGCTCTTGGATGCTAGATTTTTAAACTAGAATATTAATATGAAGTGCACTTAAAAGAGTAATTGGATAAGGAGGTTGTTCAAAGAGTAGCAGATTAAATCTAAGGAGAGATGGATATTAACTCAGGAAAAGATTATCGAGGATCATGTGTGAGATTTAGCATCACATATTAACGAGAGGTAAAAGGATTGATATGGTTGATAGGATTCAAAATACAATTAGCTTAAGCATCTTTCCGCCGCTTTACTTTCTCCATCTCTAACTCTATGAACTCTGTTCTTTCCTCGATGAAAAATCCATCTTATAATCTTTAGAAGTCCAAGTAGTCTAACAACTGCTCAAACTTCTTCATTTGAGAATTTAGATAAACTAAACATGATCCAATAATTAGGAAAAAAAAAAAAGGATGTTAAGGAAAATTCTTCGAGAATTATTACATTGGATTCCAATTCCCAAGGAATCCAAGGTGGTCATTCGAGTTACCATCCATTTCCTTGTCTTCGACTCAGATCGAGACTTCCAAGTTGCCCATTATCAAGAACTCGATTCAATGATTTGTCTCGCCAGCAAACAGACCCCTTCTCCTATTAAATTTTCTTTATTTTGGATCTGAACGGGACCATGTGTTCTACGTGCTGAGTATATCCTCCCTTTTTCTCTACCTTCTCTACGCTCCATCGGATCCTAATGGAGAAAAGGAAGTCTATCATCTTTGCCTTCGCCTTCCTCTTCTTCTCTTCTTCTGGACCCTCTCTTCTCACCACTCTCGGCCAGCTCTTGCCCATCGTCGAAGACCCAGGAGACAACAACAGCAGCAGGATTCAAACGTACATCATTCATGTGCGACGGCCGGTGGGCACCAAGCGCCTCAGCGACGTGGACCGAGAGAACTGGCACAAATCCTTCTTGCCAAACACCACCTTGGACACCGGGGAGCCGCGGTTGGTCTACTCCTACCGCAACGTCGTCAGCGGATTCGCTGCAAGGCTAACCCGTGAAGAAGTGATGACCATGGCATCCATTGACGGATTCTTGCACGCCCACCGGGACGAGAGGCTTCCGCTCCTGACCACCTACACACCCGCCTTCTTGGGCCTAAGCGAGAGAGATGGTATATGGAACGACATTTGCTTCGGAAAGGGGGCCATTATCGGCGTGCTGGACACCGGGATCGCTCCCACCCACCCATCTTTCAACGACAACGGCATGCCGCCCCCGCCGCGCGATTGGAGGGGGCGTTGCGATTTCCGCGAGTCCCTCTGCAACAACAAACTCGTGGGCGCCGCTGCGTTTCGAGGTGGCAGACCGATGCCTGCCGAAATAGATGACGATGGCCACGGGACTCACGTCGCCAGCATCGCGGCAGGAAGCTTCGTCGATGGCGCCACGGTCCTCGGCAATGCCAATGGCACGGCGGCTGGGATGACTCCCAGAGCTCACTTGGCCATCTACAAGGTGTGCTCCAGAGGCGGCTGCGATGACAGTGATATACTAGCAGGCATAGACCAGGCCATTCATGATGAAGTCGACGTGCTCTCCATCTCCATCGGTGGCTCTCGGCCAAGGCCTTTCTACGAGGATAGTCTGGCCATTGGCTCGTATGCTGCGACGAGGCATCGAATCCTGACGTGCGTTGCTGCAGGCAACGATGGACCGTATCCAGGCAAGGTGGTTAACGATGCCCCATGGATTCTGACGGTCGGGGCGAGCTCCACCGATCGAAGAATAAGGGCAACCGTGAGGCTTGGCGATGGAACAGAGCTAGATGGGGAATCCGCCTACCAGCCCAGCGCTTCCAACTCGACCTCGTTGCCAATTGCATTCCCAGGATACAACGATCGGGATGGGCATAGAGGTTGTGGAAATGACTCGTTCGGTGATATTGATGTCAAAGGAAAGATCGTGCTCTGCGAGACTGGTTATAACGTTAGCAACATCGAAAAGGGTGCGTTTGTGAAGAAGGCTGGAGGGGCCGCTATGATCGTCTTGAACCAAAGAGAGCAAGGGTTCACCACGTTTTCTGAAGCTCATGTCCTTCCAGCAGCGCACGTGAGCTTCTCTGATGCACTCAAAATTGAATCTTATTTCAATTCATCGACAAATTCCACCCCCATGGCGACCATTGTATTCAAAGGAACGCAATTTGGATTCGGTCCATCGCCTGCCGTTGCCTCCTTTTCTTCGAGAGGGCCGAGCACAAACAACGGTGGCATCCTGAAGCCTGACATCATCGGGCCCGGCGTCAACATTGTAGCAGCATGGCCTCCAAACGTTGAATCGGATCGAGTGAGCTCTTCAACCTCTACGTTTAACGTCCTAAGCGGCACCTCCGTGGCCGCACCTCACCTCTCTGGGATCGCGGCGCTGCTCAAGACCGCGCACCCGCGTTGGTCGCCAGCTGAAATAAAATCGGCAATAATGACGACAACCGAGAGGCTAGGCCGCGATGGGAAGCCAATCGCCGATGAGTACGATGGCAGCGCCGCGAGCCTCTATGCGATGGGTGCGGGACAAGTGAACGCAACGAGAGCCAACGATCCAGGCCTTGTCTACGAGCTTCATTCGCAAAATTACATCCGCTACCTTTGTGGGCTAGGGTACACGGACCAACAAATCACGGCCATTACCCAACATCAGATTAGGTGTTCGAATAGACATGATATCAGTGTGGAACGATTGAACTACCCCTCGATATCGGTATCCCTTGGATCCCCCGCAAGGAAGACGATTAGGAGGAGGGTGAAAAATGTAGGGGAGGACAATGCAGTTTACTTCGCCGAGATTGAAGAGCCAGCGGGAGTTAAGGTGGAAGTGTCTCCTTACAGGCTTCAATTTGATAGATTGTACGAGAGAAGGCATTTCTATGTCATACTAACAACGAATGGCACGACTCCAGGCAAAGGTCAGGTATCGGAAGGGCAGCTATCATGGGTTTCTAGCAAACACGTTGTGAGGAGTCCGATCTCTGTCACCTTCGTCTAAAATTCCATTCTTGGTTTCTATTTCTTATCGTGACATGCATATTTTCCAATTCTCTTTGCCTAGAAAATAAAATGAAAGCCAGGTCACTAATCGCTGATTTTTTTCCCTAAACTTCTCGGCCACTGGCTAACTTGACGTAGGTTCTAACTAGCACAGGGCGGAAGAACCAGCAAGTATATGTTGATAACGAGGTGCTGGCCATTGAAAAGAAATATGTTTATGTTTGTCGCTTGGTCTAATACTAAGGCATGACCTTTCAACTCGATGGATGCTTTTGGATGAAGAGCAGAGTATGTTGAAGTGTGGGTGGTATAGGTTGCTTGAGCCTTTTATCTTGGAAATGGGTTGTCCCGACTATTCATTCATAACGGGCCTCATGCCCTCGCCTCTGACATCAGCTTACTTTTGTGCCGCGAAAGCATGACGGAAAACCGCACCTAAGATGGAAACCGGAAGCTAAAAGAAGGATGCATCAATGTCTCTTGTGCATGAGTAGCGGTCTGAAGTTGAGACCAAGGCCGCGAGAGTATTGCCTTTTTTTTTTCCTCCATGTTTTTGTTTTCAAAAACCCAAGAAGAAAAATCTACTAGACCAAACAACAGCACATGATGAAGCCTTTTGTTTTTTTTCAAAGTCATCAGTAAAATCATTTGGTAGCAGAAGTTCTTGTACAAATGCAATATTCAACATCAATCTCCATCGAGTTTTTCATTGATTTATACAGAAACAAAAACAAAAAAAAAAAAATAGAGATCACTCGTCATATCACCACTCAACTCATCATCAAAGTGATCCTACAAGAGATCAGCAGCAGTACTCCAAAAACATTGCTAACGCATGCCCCAAGTCTCAACTTGCAGCAGACCTAAAGAACATCCCTTTGTCTTTGTAAAAGAGGCTTAGAAAACAAACCTTAAAGACTATGGAGGGCCTTCCAGCCATCCTAGCTGAAATCAAGGAAAGGGAGATTGCAATCATGCCGCTAGTTCGTTCTACAGGCCTATGATATATATATATATTTTTTTTCTCCAACTAAATTAGGATATCACAAAGTTACATGGTGCTGAATGCATACATAGAATGACGATTATGTTTTATTTCGTTCAGCATGCTTTATGTGGATATATGGTAGACCTCTGATATTCACATGTGAGAACACTGTTGGTCTTATCAGTGAAGTTACTACCTTTTTCCTCCTTTTTTATATTTTTAAATTATTTGAATTGAAAAAATTTCTCATGTTCTATGATTCAATCTGACCTTCACAATTTATAACTCAATTCCAATCTTGAAGTCATTCCATGCTTATATGCTAGCATTGTGAAACAACTGATTTTTCAACCCATTCCCTCTGCTCAGCCGAGAGCTCCACTAGTGGAAAGAGGCAACCAGCGAGAAGAAACCAAACTCTTGGGGAGAAAAAAAAAAGAAAAAGAAATCAAAAGAAAGAAAAGAAACTAAACCATAATGATAACCATATTACAAGATCTATTGAGGATTTTAAATTATAATTATGCTGGCAAATCAGTTCGTGCAAATTGAAACCAATATAAAATTACTTTAGAATAGTAATATGACATCCAAAGGTTAGTCACTGTTTGCATACAAAAGAACAAGGTAGGATGTTTACATGGTCATTCAGCAAGGAAATGATGAAACACATTTACATCATATATTGAGAGTTTCTAATTCCCCCGTTGCTTCAAAAAAGTAACATATTTTTGTAAAATTATTTGAGTATATAGAGGAATGCAATTCCATCAACATACCATCTGATTTTTTTTTTTTTTTGGTTTCTTCAAGGAAAAAGGGTCAAGCACAAGCACTCGCATTCTGTTCTCTTGAAATATCTTCCCTCTCATTCAATGGACGATTGCACGTAATAAATACTCCTGGGAACTCAAAATGCTGCCCAACCAGATGCAGTACTCTTTGCTGACCCAGACCCACTTGAAGGCAGGCTTCTCTACAAATCCAAAATGATCGGATCCCAAGTATAAGAACACAAAAAAATTGAAACATGACATTCATAGATTAGTTGACAAACAATACAATTAATGCTGTAGATTTGTCAAAATCACTGTAGGTGATGTTTCATGGCAATTAGTGAGGAAAAAATGCTCATAGAACACTTGGAACATCCCAGTTACACTAGTGAAATTTTCTCTAAAGACCAAGTTGCACTACTAAGCAGTCAAGTAAACGCCGGTCCAAATGGGTGGGAAGGGGAACACTCTGGAGCCATCAGGAAGCCAATATCAGAGGTTTACCAGAATCTGTTAAACTAGTGAAGATCACATAAACAGGGCTTAGAAAGGATACATACTAATGCAGAAATGTGTCAAAACCAATGGGTCTTGGTCTTTTCACATTCCAAACATCTGATCTGTTATTATGGAACAAAATATAGTTGCACACCAGCTCATTATTTATCAACAAGTTACAGGTCAGTTTCCCATGCATTCCACCAGATTACACAAATGATAAAACAAAACTTACAGATATATGCGGAGGATAGAAGCATACCTCAATTGCAGAAAGGTCGGCAAAAGGATCAGCAGGATGCCTCGCTGAATCTTTGGGAGCCTGAAGTCCAGCATTGTGACCCGAGGTCATCCTAGCAACTGCTGGGTCATTGGGTGGGGGTGGAAGAGGGGACCTTATCTTTCCAGCTCCACCAGGTGGTGGTGCAAGAAGTGTGCCTGCTTTCTGTCCGCTAAAAGCCCCTCCCGATAGGCCAGCAGATGAAAGCATGCCACTTCCACTAGATGGCTTGTTCTTCACATTTATATGGATGGTTTCTCCTTCCTAACATCAGAATCCCCCAAGAGTGGGTGAAAATAGAAACATGACTCCAGAAATACAGGAAACAGGTAAGATTATAAGCATTCTGTAATAAATGATGGTTGACTGACTGCAAGGGCAATATGTAACCAACTTCATAGTTATGCTAAATAAAAGAAGATGGATGAAGGGGGAGGCAGCAAAATCAGGCAGACTGAGAGCATGGTTTTGATATTGAAAACAGTTATAGATCACTTCCAATCATGACTCAGAACACCATAAACAAAAAATGGAAAAGAAAAGAGGATTTGATAAACAAAAATGAAGCATGCCTCAAGAAGAAAGGAACCAACAGAAATCATAAAAACCAAAAACAGCTCTATGTTCATGACAAAGTTTGAATACAGTTTCTAAAGATACGGTTCAGATGATGGCTTTTGGGGGGCTACAGGCTAGATGAAGCAATCTTCTTTCAAATGCTTATTTCAGAACATTATAGAACAATCCATCATAGAGAAAGAAATATGCCATCATCCAATCTTGTCTTGTTCAAAGAAAAAGGGGGAAAACTGAATAATACATCAATGCTCGCTGCAATAAATAATTAATTTCGCAATATGGTTAAAAAAAAAAAAAAAGATAATGGGTTCAGATCCTGAGGTTCACTTAAATAAGCTATATTTAGTAGTAGATAGGCATATACCAGAATTTTTCATTTGATTTAGTTCACTTGCAGAGATGATTGGCCAAAAAAAGAAGTAATGTACTCCATCATGAGTACTATTTAAATATTAAAAGATTTTGCTGAAGTAACTCAATTATGAACATGCTAATAAATAAGGTATGAATGGCCGAGCCAGTTTTCCAATTGGTAGACACTTCTGAGCCGCATGACATAGAGTGCATGTAGCTTAAAAACAAACTCAGATAAGGAGCCGTACCAAATAAATGCAAATATAGAGTAACATTATATGAAATGATTAGAGGGCAATGTTTTGGAGGTGGCACAGGAGTTGGACCCATGAAGGAAAAAAACAGTGGAGAACTGAGAATGATGTTGTGTGCAAGTGCAACAAAGACCAAAGGAGGCCCCAATAAGGAGTTAAGTTTGAAAATGAGAAGAAAGAGACCAAGACCTAATAGCAACATGGATGCAACCTGTGGCAATAGATTTATGAAAACTTGCAATGATACTAGAGCTTGATCTTAAAAAGAATGAATGATAAACAAGGAATACAAATCAGGATACACAGATACCTCAAATTGCATGCACAGCTGTTACCCATACATATCGAATACAGATAAGCATTGAATATGTCTAGGACGCATGTCAGACACTTACATTTTCTGCATTCTAATTTTTAAAATTTGATAAATGCTCTAGATACTTCCCACATCCTAGACAGTTTCTACATATCCTTAGGGATGAGTTTTTTTTTTTTTTTTTTTTTTTTTTTTGCATCCTAATTTTTAATCAACATATTAGTCCTCCTTTCCTAGCCCAATTCCAGTATAGTTCTCTTTTTAGTGAAAAGAAATTTAGGACCTAACTTATTTAAAAATGAGACGAAATAGTCCAAGTTGATTAATTATATCTAATTTTGTTGATTATTTATACCGAAGTGTTAATTAACCTTAAGCAATCTGAAACAAGGAGTGAAGATGTGGATCATTAGAGAACTTTACATTATTATAACAGCAAAAAATCAACAATATATTTATTGTTTAACATAAAGATATAATGGGAGTTGATTTCTAATAAGACAAGAAGGACTATTTTGTCCCATGTATAATAAGCTACAGCCTTGATGGTTTTTTTACAAATAAAAGAGGGCTGTTATCAAATTGAGTTGAAGAAGAAAAGGGACTAATCCATCAAAATCCCTGTTGAAAATTCAACAAATGCTCTCGATATGTCTTGCATCCCAGAAGGATATATATATATTTTTTTGGGAGGGAGATTGATGATTATTAACCCTTTAATGGGCAAAATCAATGATGAATTTAGATTTTTTGATGCTGATCTGATTGTGTAAAGTATAAAGTATGGTCTGAGGATATGAATAATGACCGTAAATAGAGTTTGTTGATGTTGATGTTATTATATGGACTACAAACTATGGAGAATTGATTGATGCATCATGTGCTAGTTTTTGGTGCAAGCATTATACCATGTTGTATTTGCCATTTCCTTTTCATGCAATGAGTTGATGACACCATTACATGCCAATAACCAGCACATAGAAAGCACATTGCAAATGTTGAATGTCTCTAAGGTGCAAGCATGATATGCATCATAACTTATCATGCATGCTAACCAATGCATTGATCCATGCATCAATCCTATTCAAGACTGACTTAACCATAGACTATATTATTGCAATAACTCATCATGCTAAACAAATAATCTCATACATATAAGTTAAGAAAAAAAAAGCCATATTCCTAACCATATAACATCCTATTTGCCATTTCCTTTTCATGCAATAAGTTGTCGAGACCATTACATGCCAATAACCAGCACATAGAAAGCACATTGCAAATGTTGAATGCCTCTAAGGTGCAAGTATGATATGCATCATAACTTTATCATGCATGCTAACCAATGCATCAATGCTATTCAAGATTGACTTAACCGTAGACTATATTATTGCAATAACTCATCATGCTTAATAAGTGATCTCATACATATAAGCTAAAAAAAGCCATATTCCTAACCATGTAACATCCTATTTTCTAAGATTTGCCATATTGGCAAATCCCCCTCTTGATGCATCCATGTCAATGCTTCATAGACCCAAAGCCAATTCCAAATGATTGGATCAAGATTGAATGAATACAATTATGATTGTCTCCTTAGAGCTCCTATCTAGAGGAAAGCGTATCTATTCCTTTCAAAGTCCAAAATCAACAATGAGGTATCCAATTTGAAGATCCACTCTGTTCATCATGATCTATAACACTAAAAATGTCTATAAATGACTCTAACCTATGCATTATGTGGACATAAAATTTGACAGATTTCATTTTTTTAGCGCGCTTAGATATATTATAAAGCATGGTGTTGCTTATGTTAGAGACTACTAAAATATCATTTAAAGGCTTGAGGCTCAGAGTTCCTATTTTAGTCATGTCTTTAATGAGGATTAGAGCAGAGAGAGATGCTTATGCCAGGAAAATGATGACGCAATGATATCAATGGTTCACAAGATCAATTGGAGATATGATCCACATTTTGACAACAGAAATGACAAGGAAAAGTATTGGAGAAAGGTCTACGCATGAGGTTTTTCCAACTACCACAAGCTCCAATTACTGAAATCCAACAAGCCATCTATATTGATTGAGGAAGAAACCTATGAGAGCCCATGCTAGGAGTGTATATTTTAACATTAGTTATGTACTAGTAGGTTCTGAGTACTTATATAGGATCAAGAAGTCCAAATAATATCTTCTTAGCTAACCTTTTTAAATGAGATTTATCAGAATGGATCCAACCCATGGCCTATATGATCTAAGAAACATTGCAAATTGCTCTATATGTTTGTGATTGGATTTGACTGGATTTGGATGTGGATTTGGACATGAACTCTCTGTCTAGCAAAAATGCCAGTACTTGAATAGGGGAGTATGTGAGATTTATGCTAGCAAGTATTTAGTTCCATATCAGTTATATCCTAGAAAAATCTTGAATGTTTATATAGGATTAAGGAGCCCAGATAATACCTTCTTGGTCAGTCTTTTTGGATGAGATCCTAAATTATGACAAAACCACCATTACATGATTGACAAGGCAGTTGGATCCAATAGTGGTTATCTTAAAGTAAATTTATGATATAATTGCATATCATGTGACATCTTATTCCTAATAGATTGAAAAATGGAGTCAGTGATTGTTCATGATTTCAATTCAGCAAATTCTATGCATATACTAAAACTTATGTTGATGAAGAACACAACAGAATATACTAGATGCATATCTTGGAGCAGGAGAGGTGATTTTTAGAAAACAAATTTAAGAAAGAATAACAAATATAAACTTACGTACATTCAATGAATACCTACTATCTTTGCAACAAACATCTGAACATGGTATGCCGCTAGAAGCAAATTAGTGAAGTAAACATAACAAAACAATCACTACGTGACAGTCTGGTAAGTACAGCCAAAGGGTTGAATCATCATATCATTAAAAGGAATAGCAGGCTAGAAATCTTAATAGGGGTAGTGCATTGGTGTAGCTAAGCTCCATCCTTAAGCATCAATATAACATAACCGAGTGTTGGGGGGACTAAACAAGCTGCACAAGAATAGAAATGACTAACAACAAGTATTAAAGTCAAAGTCTACCATATTTATCCATATTGACTCGTACCATATCATACCAATACCAAGTCATGGTCTGCCATATGGATCTGTACTGTACCAGTAAGATACCAATACCGAATTTTGATTTAGTATCAACCAAATCAGTCTGAGCTAATCTGTACTGATCTGTATTGTATTGTACCAAATCAATAATGTACACAAATCTTGGCATTAGTTTTGTGGACTTTAATTAAAATAATACAAAAGTAAACTGCAATGCTAGAATCCTATGACCTGATTTCAATTTGAAAGGCTTATAGTGCAAGATTATGTGAGTTTCTTCGGTAAAAAAACAAAATTTCAAAGGCTCAAACTGCAATTTATGACGACAAACCAACAAGAGAATCAGGCCAGACAAGCGAGACACCCAGATAATCCAGTCTGATGCATCTATGATCAATTCTACTTAGATACCTTGAGCCGATGATTCACTGCAGGATGGATATCGATGTGAGTTTCTTCGGTCTCCTCGCCCGACTCCTTGTCGTGCTCCCTCCTCACATACTTCTCGTGGTCAGACAGCGCCACATTGAAATCGAACGCCTCGTTGCGCTCGTTGAAGCCGAGGCCGATGAAGGCGTGCTTGCCCTGCCCGTCCTCGATCTTGAGCACGAAGTAGCGGGATGAGTCGAGCACGGTCTCGACCGAGGTCTCGCGCTGACCGGGGTGGACGAAGCAGGCGGCGAAGAGCTCCCCGGAGTTGGGGTCCTCGAGCCGGATCTCGCAGCGCTCCCGGCACGACACCACCCGGAGGCGGCCCGACCAGATCTTGTCGGACTGGAGCCACTCTCCACACTTGTACCCGCCGCTCGTGCTCCGCGGCGGGATCTTGTACACCGACACCTCCCGCACCACCAACAGCGTGTGCTCGAAAGCCTCCTCCTCCTCTTCGAAGGTCGACATCGTCGGTTATGGATCCAAATCGCGCGCTCTGAATCGCAACAAGGAAAAAAAAAAGAAAAAAGAAAAAAGAAAAAAGAAGAAGAAGAAGGAGTAAAAGATTACCTTTTTTCTCAAAGAAACGCGAAAAATATTGAATCTATGGGGACCTTTTCTCAAGAACTGGACGGATGAGACATCGAATCTTACTGAAATTTGAGGTTTCCCCCTGAATTTGGCGAGATTTCAATGATTTCTGGGATCGGAAAGATAAACTTGGAAGAGATTTGCGTGGGGTTTCTCGCGAGGAAGAGATCAAGGGAAGAATAGATTGATGATCTGCGAAAGAATTTCGAATTATCGGTGCAAGGAATGGAAAAGATTTGCTAGTATTGGGGAGTGGGGAAGAGGGTTTCTTGTTGCTGTGGAATTCGTGAGGGATTTAAAGAAGTTTGGCCGGTGAAAAGGTTCGGGAAGACGTGGGATTGAAGGGAGAGAGAGACGGGAAGTGGGAACCATGAAAGAGATATGCTTGAAATTACGAGACTGTCCCGATGTTTCCATATCGCCGATACGATATCCCAACATCGTCTTCTCTGTAACCGTTATTCCCTGTTAGCAGGTGTATCTGGGAATAAGAAACTAGCTGTTGGAACGGCCAGTTAAGGGTTTCTTTGGACCGGGATAACGGAGGAGGGTAGGAAAAAGAGGGAAAAAAAAAAAAAAAAAAGGATAATAAAGATTTTGAAAGGGAGATGAAAAAAAAAAAAAAAAAAAGAGTGGAAGGGGATGAGAGTTAATTATTTTTCTTTTTTATTTTCAATATCTTAACATTCTTTATTCAAGTTCAAGAATAAAAAGAAAAAAATAAAAAATATTTTATAACTTTTTTTTTATTTTTTTATTTTTATTTTAAAGATTTTTTATAATAAAAAAATATATTTATGATTTATAAATATAATTTTTTTTCTTCTATAAAAATAACTGTGCTTATTTTTTTTTAATAAAAATAATTTTTTAAAATTTTTTTTTATTTTTCAGTTCTTACCCTTCAAAGAACCAAGCATGTCCTAAATTACTTAACAAATGCAATGGTGGAAAGAAGAAGCCATGATCAGGAGGAAATAAAAATTCTGTTTTTTCAAGTGAAAATTCTGGATTTGGCTGAGACTTCCTTTATACAAAAAGAAAAGTAAAAAAAAGAAAAAAAATTAATTTTTTTAAAAAATATTTTACTCTTCCTAATCATTTTGGATAAAAATAATTAAATATATTAATAAATTATTTTTGTTTAACATTTTTTTTCTAACATACTCTTTTCTTTTATAGGTCATTTGGTCGAAAAAAATAAGATAAAATTTTTTTTACAATCTCCTTTTTACATATTTAGTTAAAAGAGAAGTAAAAATTATACATAAACCTACATACTTTTTTCATCTTTTATTTTTAATAAAAAATAAAAATTACGAATAAGATAATATTTATTTTTTCAAGCTTTTTTTATAGAATTTTTTTTAAAAAAAATATATTAATGGGCACTTTAAAATTTTTGATTGGGAGAATAGGCATAGAATTTCTTTTCATCTCATCCTTCTATATTTCTTCGGTAGAAAGAAAGAAAATTATGCATGGAGTTTATATTATTTTTTTATTATAAAATAAATATCATCAGAGAAAATGAGTAGGTTTTAAATTTTTGACTTTCCTAATTGATCTATTGATACTTTATTTGGGATTGCTTTTTATTTGCATAATAAATATAGGTGTATTTCCACACCGATGAATATATTTTATGAACAGTAATATTTTATTAAATTACATTGTGATTTTGTTGCTTCAACTTAACCTAGTTTTCTTATTGATATTAACGTAATTCAAAATTAAATAAAGTGAAAACAAAAATGGAGTACATTATCAAGTGAGGCTAAATTAATGATAATGTTATTTGGGCTTCAAGTCGTGGCAAATATAACTCCTTGATGTTTTATTTGATTAGAAATGTCTTTCTTGAACTTTTATTGGGTATTTTTGTCCATCCAATCTATGAAATGGATTTTGTTAAAGATTTGATGTCAACAAGGCACTTAGCTAGAAAACAACTAGAGAACCACAGGAGAACCTAACGAACAGTCTTTAAAAGTTTCCTTTGCTTTTATAAATCCAGTGATAATTAAAATCATCAATATTTATTTCTTATCATCATTGATTTTATTAAACAATAAGAACAACAAACATACTTTATTCCTATCAGCATGCATGTAAACAAGTACAACTAATGACTGCATTTATTGGGTTCATAATAAATTATTATTTAGACGACACCTTTGTACTTTACTCGCTTGCCATTAAAAATTTATCTGTTAAAGTAAATTTTGTATTAAAAATATTTAATTACTAATTTCCTTAGAAATGGCCAGATTTATTTTATTTTTGCAGAACACTACTTAGTGAGAATTTATTAAATAAATTTATCCGACGTCCAAAAGTAAGATGGATGACACACTGTACATATTGTGAATATTAAATATATATTAAGAGAATCTTATTCTCGGAAGTAAGGATTAGAGCGCCTTTGATTTTTGAGAATAACTATATTTTTATTTTTATTTTTATAAAAAATATATATGATACTATGTTTGATAATTAAAAATAAAAATATTTTTTGAAATATAATTTTTTTAAAATATTATAAAAATAATTTAAAGTTGTTTTCAGCTTGTTTAACGAGATAAAGAAAATAAAGACAAAAGGCAAGAATGAATGGTGTTTTTCTTAATTTTTCATATGTTCTTTTAAAATACATTGTTATAACTTAAATAAAAATATAAAATAAATTTTTTCTTCAACTATCAAGTATAAAAATAAAAATAAAAAATAAAAATAAAAAGCAAAATTATTTTTAAAATTAAACGTGGCCTAAATTATGCTATTTTGTGGGAAAAAAATTTTGCAAAACCACACTAATCATGTGAATTTAGAAGGAATGATGTTAATATTAACCCAAGTTCCAATAACGAATTTAATTTAAATCTCAATAAAGAAACTTTTCAAAAGAAGATGTTTCAACTCAATAAGGAATTCAAACCGAATCCCAATAGGGTGTTTGTTATATTTCTCCCACTCCTTTTTTTTTTTTTTTTTTTCATTTTTGAATAGAATTCAGAGCTTCTGGAACTGTCTTGTATAAATTTGGGATGTTTTTGTCCTGTGTACAGGACAGTCTGGGATTACCTCTTGGGATTGCATTAATTTGCATGCATTATTGTGGGAAATCTAAGAGTCGAATCATGGAGTCATTGATTGTGTTAAATATGAAAGCGAACATAATGTTCAGCTTTCTTTTAGGTTTTGTCTGTTTGATGCCATTGAAAGAACTAATGAAGGTGGGTTTCTTGGAAGTGAAACCCATTTACAAATGGCAGTCATGATAGAAGACATCACTGTGATGTCACTGCAAATCTTTGTCTTCTCCGATGTCTTTGAACTGCACTTTTAAGTATTTGATTTGAAATTCTTTTTCTGGAATAGGGACGTATGGTAACTGTAAACCTAAGGTAACTGTGCGCACTATCTTGGCCGAGTAAATATAAATGGCTGAAGTGGGATAGAAAAGTAGGGTGAGAAGTAACTTTGTCTATTAATGTTCGGAGGCCACTTCATGGTGCTTGTGGGTAGTTATGTAAGTTGGATACATGGGTTGCAGGATTTTAGTGGTTAATCAAACTCTTGGAATTTACACTTTCTTGAATTTCATGACTTTCAGCTTGATTTGTGCATTGACAAGCAAACTCTGTCAAGTCTTATGGTCTTAAGTCTCCAAAACTCTAGGGTGACTCAGCATTGTGGTTTTTCTTGTCCTCTATCTGCTCTTTGTCACACCACAGATTGTGGATCTTGTAGTTGGACTATACCATTTCCTTTTCATCTTGGATACTGTTACTTATTTCTTCTTGATGAAGAGACGATACCTTTTTTCTTTTTTTTTCTCATTTTCCTATATATTTCTGAAATACTTCATACTACTGTGAGTAAGATGGTTGCTGCAGGCATAACGAATCCAATGTAGTGATGTACATTTAACTAAATAACCTTTATTCTGGGCAGAAGTGGAACTCATAAATGTTAGCTTGTGAGTTACCTTCATTTTTACTATCCTTGTACCAAGCAGAAGTGAAACCAGTAAATGCTAGTGTGTGACTTGTTGATTGCTGTTCGTGTTTACTTTTCCACGGATCAAAACAATAAGAGAATTGTCCTGGCTTTGCGAAGCGGATTAAAGAGTGAGCTGACATGGGCTTTGAACACTCTTACTTTGCTATCTTTTAAAGAGAAGGATGACCTGCGTCGAGATGCAACACCCCTTGCTAAGATGCCTGGGCTACTAGATGCTCTCCTTCAAGTTGTAGGTGCTGTTATCTTTTATTTGTCTTCTATATTTTAACTAACCTTTTGAGCTATTTGATTCTTCTTGATGCATTTGTTGCATTATGCACTCGATAGCTTTAATATGTGATTTGAGTCTCAACAGGATGAGAGCTATCTCAGTCGTTCAGTTCCATCCTAAAGAAACTTCAGGATTAGTTCAGGTCATTCTGCCCCATTCGGTTTTGGCCGTAACGTATTATAGTGTAAATTTTAACTAAATCTTATTTATCATAAAAATATAACTTTTAAAATTCAAATATATTTAAAAATTAAATAAAACACTAAAGTTTTATAATTTTTTTTTTTTTTTAAGAAAAAGCATCTCAAGCAAGTAGCAAGACGCTTGACCGAGTTAGAGATTGGGATGGGATGGGACGTGGGGCATCTTATTCTATGGGAAAACTAAGACGTGGGGCATCTTGTTCTATAAGATTTCAGGAAATAATGCTTTAGGAAACATCAATATAGGGTACTTCCACTTTGGATAATAATCTTAGAAAATTAATTTAACTTAGCAATGATGAGAAAATAAAATATCAAAAAAAAAATCTAAAAATATAATTTGTAAGGCTTTGATCAACATTTGATCAAACAAGGGGCGCTTTCGATTATGTGTGTGCTTCAAATAATTTTGTCTTCTAACTTATGCCGATTGGATTTACAACTTATTAATACAATAAAGTTAAATTTGCCATAAAATTCTAATATTAAAATGTATTTTTTAAGATCCTAGCAACACGCCATTGTTTGGATTCTAAGAAATACATTTTAACCTTAAGATTTTATAATAAGTTTAATTTTATTGTTTTAATGAGTTATAGATCAAATCGGCATAAGTCAGTGTGAGGTTCACTATTAACGTGATCCTATCTAAATTTGAAAACTTTATAAGTTTGATCAAGTGTCGAGCAAAGCTTTACCACTTATATTTTAAGATAATTTTTTATGATATCTTGTTTTATCATTATTTCTAAGTGAAATTGATTTTCGAAGATTTTTATTTGAAATGAAAGTATTTTAACTTGATATTTGTTATAGCGCTATTTTCTAAAATTATCTGAATTTTTTCATGAGAGGGAGAGTTAACTTTTTATTTTTAAGAAATTTGATTTTTTTGATATTTTTGTTGAATTTAAATGGGGAGTATTTTTATGAAAAATCTTAAGTAAATGAAAGATATTTACTTAAATGATTTTGAATAGAAATAAGAGAAGAGAGAGAATGTGAGCTCGCAGAAGGCTTTTAACCTCGTATACCATATAAAAAAAGAAAAAATTGAAAACCATGAAAAAAATTATAAACCATGAAAAAAATTACAAAAATGGCTGAATTGGCCTAAACCAGTAGTATGTCGCTAATTCAGTACTAAACCAGTCCAAAATTGGTTTGTGATTCCATGGGCCTTGTGGCAGCTATGACATTGTCACTGGGAGACCTGCTTGAGATCAATTGGCTCTTTTCTTTTGCTGGCATATTTGAAATTAAAGAAAACTCAAGGATTTTCTCTTCTAAAACCACCTCTTACCAAACTGTCTTCAAAAAAATTCTCCTCTCCTTTAATTCTTGGGAATGTCTTGCGAGAGGTAGGGCGGTCTCCACCCACTCATCTTTGAAAAATATTCTTGGCATCTCTTAATGCCCTTTGTATATTCATCTCTTTTTGTATATAATTCCTTCTAATAAAATTTTGGAGGAATTTTCTCCTCCAAACTTTAGTAAAAAAAAAGACATTGTCACTAGGAGGCCCTCTATTTGTAGTGTGTGTGTTGAAGGTTATTTTAATGGATTTATGAAAAGAAATGAAGAAAGCTTTAGTTGGTTTGTCAATGTGGAGGAGAGGTAATGGCATCATTGCTTAGTTTCTTGGGATGAATATTTGAATCCTTAGTTGGTAGCCTATATTAGGATTAGGGTAGCCATGACATATGTTGTAATACCTTAAGTAATGGCATTATTGACTTGCTATTTTTTGGGGGGGCCCTTTCCTCAAGTTCCCTTGATGTGTTGAAGGTAATAAATAATATCCCCAATAATGTGGTAAGGCAAACTTTACACTTCACTGCTTATTTTTTTTAGGCCTATTGAAGTATATCTTCAACAGTAACTCAAAGATATTTGGATAACCATGATATAAGCTATTATTTTAAGTGCTAGTGTCATTGTCACTGAAAGGCCCTCTCTTTATAGTGTGAGTGTGTTGAAGGTTATTTTGATGGATTTTTGAAAGGAAATGAAGCAAGCGATTGATTTATTAGAAGGGATTTTTCTCTTAGGCTTGTGTATGCTGAGGGGAGAAAGTTTTACTATTACTCAATCCTTTTGGTTGAATTATTAGCTGTTTCAGACTTTTAGTATTGTATATGCAGTAGCATATTTCAATGTTCAGTTGCATACTATTATGCAATTTACCACTTAGGTCTTATATTCATATTTCATTGTGATTAATATTATGCACTCAGTTTCTAGGTTGTTGCTTACTTACCTTCAAAAGGATGCTTATGTAATTGTTGTTTCAAGAAAGAGGCAGTGGTTATTGACTAGCTATTGCAACAATAGTATTGTTGGAAAAATTATCATGTTTTATAATTCTGTGCTCATCCTTTTGCTATACTACAATTTATGATATTTTAAGCTTCCAGTTTATGATCTCATGTTGAGTCATTTACGGTTTCTTTTGTAGAAACCTTACTCTTGCACAAGAGCCTATTTTATGATGTCTTATGTTTGAATGTGTTGATGACTTTTAGAATTTCCCAAGGCAGACTGCATTCAGTCTTCAAAATGTATTTAAAATTACAACATCATTCCTAGAGGAATGAATATTGTCATAAAAAATTCTACGCCGATGCCTGTTTTAATTGCTTTAATATGTCTTGTGGTTTAGCATGCTGACAATAGTTATGAATGCAATTATATTTGCTGCTGGAACTAGCAGCATCTTCACAACATATATAGCTGCTACTCTATTGTGTAGAAAGTGAGTCATTTCTCTAGTGTGTGGTACATAATATCTCGTAGTTAGCATGTTGACAAGTTGCATTCTGCTATGATCCAACCATATTCGTGCAACTTGTCCATTGAATCAATTTCTTTAATTGCAATATTTTCTAGCCCAGATGTTCCATGAATATAAGCTTCCTTTAAATTTAAATCAGTTGACAGGCTATGGATGAAAGTAGATTTCAGAGTGATCCATTTGTTTTGATTTTGAAGAAAGTAATGAATGTATCATGGATTGTGGATTGTGGTTGACTGGCTATTTGTCATGCATTTGCTTATCTTTCAGTTTTTTCAGTATATGGACTGTGGATTGGAGTGTTGAAACAGAATTACTGACTTACCGTTGTCTGTTTTTGTTGTTCTCTTCTTTCTCTTTGGGGTCCAAGCAACCTCTTATTATACCCAAAAGAAAAAAATCTCATATGTAAGAGCTAGACCACATTCGATAATATGGTGATGCTTTCTATTAGGTAAGCCATTTTATTATGTAGTTCTTGGGCATCAAACATGTCTAACAATTTTATAGTTCACTAAAATTCTACAAATTCTGTCTTATTAAATTCACCACCACCATCACTTTGAAATAGCTTAATTTGTGATCAAATTGTAACTCTATTATTTTCTTGAATTTTTGAAAACACTCAAAAAAATTAGACTTGTGTTGTGAAGGAAACATCCATGTGTATCTCCTCAAATCATAAATGAATGATACATAATACAAGAATTTTTGAGAAGATATAATTGGTGTAGGGCACTACAAATCACTATGTATCTTATGCAAAGAAGTAGTACTACTATCATTAGAAGATTTTTTTTAAAAAAAGAAAATTCGTTAAGTTTTTTCATCTAACAACTTGAGCAATATTATTCCTTATTGAAATCTTTGATAAAAATAAAATTATTTTTAACAAGATAAGAAATTGCTCTTTGGTGAGGATGTCCTAACTATTAATTGCATACCTTCTCAAATATTGTCCTTTGTCCAACAAAAAATAGGGTCTTCTCTTTCTCAAAGGAGCATGATCTACTAATCTCGGTTGCTATTATTTTCCAAGTGTCCTCTTTAATCACAAAAGCATTTGATAAGAATAAAATGATGCAAAGCAAATCATCAACTAGCTGACCAATTGAAATTAAGTTTCTTTATAATTTTGGGCGCTAACGAAGCACTCTTAAGATGTAATTTATCAGAAGCAGTAGAAATAGTGGCATTATCAACATATACCATTACCTACAAGAATTTCCTCTTTTCCTTTATAAGGCCAAACATCATAAAGTTTACCTACATCATTTGTTATATTGGATGTGGCACTAGAATCAGGGACCCAATCAAGATCTTGGGAAGGGAATCCCTAAGAGACATAACAGCGAGAGCTTGAGAAATTTCTGCATTTTGAAAAGTTAGTAATAGTATTGCAAGGCTGTATAAGTTTACTACAAATCTGGTCAGTCACTGCAGCTTTTTGTTGTTTATTATTTTGTAATTTTTAGCTAGAATCTCCAGCATTATTTGTTTTAGTTAGATCAATTGGATTGATTTTGTGAGGTATGTGTGAATCTTTAGCCTCTTGAACTGAATTTAGCTCTTCCATGGGAACCATTTTAACCACCCTGTGCTCCTTTTTTATGTTGGCTAATAAAAGCTTAATTATTGTTAACAAGCTAACTTTTGTAGTGTTTTTCAAAGATAATCACAAGATTAGTGAACTCTTCAAAAGAAGGTTAAGGGACAATGAACCTACATGGTTGTAACAAAGGTGTTGTATTTGTTGTCAAGGCCATTTAAGGCTTTATAAACATTGTCTTGGTCTTCCATAAGTTATTAGATGCAACAAGTTCATCACAAATTAATTTTACCTTTTAGAGTTATTTATTAAGAGAAGAAAATTCACTTCTTCATGTCTTATAACCAATGCATTAGATTATGAGTCCTTTTTTAAATGTATTGGCATAAAATTTTTTAATGCACTTCCATACAATATTCAAGATTTGGTTCCTCTTTTCCATTAGAAGAAACCATGAGAGCCTAAAGTCTTTAACTTATCTAATGTATGGTTAGCCATTTGAATCCTCTTAATGAGAGGCAATAATTGGTCTCCTCTGATACTATTTGTCACAAGTCAGAATTTCACTTAAAAAAACTAATTAAGAAGTTATTTTTTAGGTTCCTTGATCTTATATAAGTACTTAGAATTTTTTCGATACATAATCAATATGGAACTAAACATTCGCCAGTATAGACTTTCGCATATGCCATAAAAAAATCTTAAGGATAAGTAACTTATTTACTCAACATAAAGTTTGCATTGTTATTAGCTTGTATATATATTGTTACAAGGTCTAAAATATATATGAAAGAAAATCATGTATAATAAAGGAAATAATCAATAAAATGATTGCTCATAATGGTCAATCCATACGGTAAACTCATGCTCCTTAACACCTAGAATCATGCAGTCCTGGTTACATTTCATAGCATTGGATTTGATTGAATCTTTATTTCCTGATTACATGTTATAGGATTGGATTTAATTGAATCCTCATTAAAAAAAAGTCCTGATTTTAGTTGGTATGAAGTGTGACTTAGTCTTGATTACGTTTCATAGGATTGGATTTGATTGATTCCCCATTGAAAAAAAAAAAAAAAAAAATCCTGGTGTTAGTTGGTATGAAGATTGACTTGTTGCGTGAGCACTCTGTTGGTCGAATGGATGGATGAAGCCGAAGCTGCGAGGAAAAGATTGACGGAACAAGCAACCCTTTTGCCTACCAGATACTATTAAATATTACATGAAAAGCAGTAGTCTTTATTATAGAACAAGAAGGCAATATCATTAGAATATTTAGACATTGAAAGCAATTTTATCCAATTCCAAACGTTCAGACAAAAGATTCACATATCTTGGACAAAAGTTGAATTAATCGATTTTCTACTAGTTCTCTGTCAAACATATTTGAACAATCCTTAATATGCCCTTTACAGACTCATTTGCAAGAATTATTTATATGATTGTTTTCTTTACAATCTCTTCAAAATGTGTGCAGTACCTAACTTTCCACCAGTCTATCTCCCATAATCCTTGGGCAAAAAATAAAATAAAATAAAATAAAAAAATCTTGTTTTATTGCTTCTGGTCCACCATGTTCTCTCTGTCCTTTTTCTTGGTGGACCATATGGTGGAAGAGTTGAGAAACAAACAAATGAGGAGATAAGGATAAAACTAGATTCCACTGAAAATCCTTGGGCAAAAAATAAAAAAATAAAAAAAATAAAATCCTTTTTTATTGCTTCTGGTCCACCATGTTCTCTCTGTCCTTTTTCTTGGTGGACCATATGGTGGAAGAGTTGAGAAACAAACAAACGAGAAGATAAGAATAAAACTAGATTCCACTAAAAAAATAGAAAATAATATCTTGGGACCAGCTGGCAGGGCTGCCTCAAATCGTTGACCATCACTGGTGGGCGGATTTGCTTTGCCACCAGACTAGTTCTGGCTTTCACATTTGGTGAAAGCAGCTTCCTTGAATGAATAAGTCTTCCTTCTTGACTAATTCCGCTACATCAACTGCTTCTACAATCTTGTCTTGGACTTCTCTCTTAATTTTTCACAAAATCTTCGTTAACTTTAACTTTTTTTTTTTTTTTTTTGACATTCTGGAGGTACTTTCAAGCGTTGGTGTAAGGTATCCACTTCAAGAGCCAAGAATAATCACATCAGTACGTGATGACAACCATCTAATTGAGGCACCAAAAACTTATCGATCATTTTACTGGTTTATATGTCAAGAAGACCATCTTGGCAATTTAGAATGCGCACACTTTTTGGTAGATTCCCAGATTCCTCGAACCAAAGAAGATAACCACATGTTCTTTAGGAACCCGTGCAAGATGCTCCTTTTTATTTTTGAGACGGTAAACAGGGGAATGTTCCCCAAATTTATTGAGAGAAAAATATTTACAAGGCAAGAAGATTGTATAAAGCAAAAGAGTTGAGCAAGGTTAATAAAAGGTTTCAAGATATCATGGGCCGTATAAGCCCTTCCTCTGGCATGTATTTCTAAGATTTGAAGGTATACAGAGTTTCTCTTGAAATAGCTTGGGAGAAGGAAGCTTTGAAAGAGAATATTTTAAAGTTTTTCTCTCTATGTATGTGCCATCAAAATGAAAGGTGCAAATTGATTTCATGCCAATTGCTAAGATGAGGGGGTGGAGAAGAGCCATCCACATGTGATCAAGATTCTGGGCCTCGAAGTACTCTCACCGTAGTCTCAGGAGAGATCAAATATTCTACAGAAACGTGAAATGGATTGTTACCCTTTTTAAGCGCTTTGTTTTCCCGTTAAAAAGTGCTGCCGACTGGTATTCTGCGGACAAAATTTGTACGCGTGCGAAAGGGCCTGAAAGTGAGACATGGCACAATCAGGAAGCTGAAAATAAAGGAAAGGAAAATAAATGATTGTTGCGAAAGTCAATAGACCTCACAATCCAGGAACCTGCTGATAACTTCCATTATTCTAAACTCGATTACGGCATCCACTGGCATATTCATTTTTGAAACATGCCTTCAAATTCGACTTGAATGAATTTATATTTTAATCAGGTCAACCTCAGTCTGCAAACAATGCATGAGGGAGGAAGGTGGTGAGGTTGAATGATTTGGTCTTCGTAAAGAAAAAGAAATTGCTATCAAATGAAGCTAAGAATAAGTCTTTACGCAAGCAGAAACTAAAATTTTTATTTTTCTTATGATTTTTTTCCTTAGTTAAATGTTTCTCTGGTTCTCTTTGCTTACAGGCTGTACGCTAGCGCACGGCATTGCTTATAAGAAACACTTAACAAGGTTTATGTCGATAGACTGAGACAGAGCCATCAGCCCTTCTATCATCCAGTTTGTTTGATCTACCAATCAAAAAGATCATCTCCTTTCATTCCTTCATTTACTTGGATGGCGGATCCTGCCAGTCTCGTTTGCCAAGGCCTGCAATGCATCGGCCCAACTGTCTTGCCGCCGATACAGCAACGCTTGGCCGAAGAGATCCGCGCTTTCCTTCAGCTGGAGCAGAATTGGTCCTCCCTCGAAACAGAGACAGATAATTTACAGGCCACACTAGACGACCTTAAAGCTCTGGTTGGCCGGAAGGTGCCAACTGCTAAATTTAGGCTGTGGCAAGGGAGGGCTGAGCAACTCCAACAACGAAGTCCTACTCCCGAGGACTACGAAAAGCTGCGGAGATGCCTCTGCCTCTGCCTCTGCCGCTGCCGCTGCACTCCAAACCTCATCCATCGCTACCGACTCGGCAAGCAGGTCAACAAGAAGCTGCAGGAGGCCATTCGATTAGTTCAAGAAGGGAATGGCATCACCTTGGTTGCCAACGACCCACAACCACCTTTCATCGTGGAGGGCCCCAGAAAAGCGATCTTCGGCATGGATTCTGTTCTGGAGAAGCTCTGGAGATACTTCGACGATGAGAACAAGAGCATCATCGGCATCTGGGGGCAAGGGGGCATTGGGAAGACGACACTTGTCAACAGATTTAACAACGAATTGAAGGATAGAAGCGCTGATTACCATGTGGTGATCAAGATTGAAGTGTCCAACTCTGAGACATTGAATGTGGCGGATATCCAGTCGACGATCGCCGATAGGTTGGATCTCTGCTGGAACGACGATGGCAGCGAGGCTTTGCGGGCTAAGCAGCTGCTGAGGGCCTTGAAAGAAAAGAGGTTCGTGCTCCTTTTGGACGACGTGTGGAAAGATTTTAGCTTGGAGGCTGTGGGAATCCCCACCCCCAGCAGGGAAAACAGCTGCAAGCTGATCGTTGCCTCGCGGTATCAGAAAGTGTGCAACGACATGGGCGCCAACGAAAGCCTAATCCGAATGCCATGCTTGGACGACGAAGCAGCGTGGGATATGTTTCGCAGCCATTTGACTCCTAGAGCTCGGAAGGCGATCGACGAACCTAGCGGGAATAATGATATAAGAGAACATGCCTGGGCTATCGTCCGCCGCTGCGAGGGCCTGCCCCTCGCTCTGAGTGTCGTTGGCACGGCTGTGGCAGGCCTGAGGAGCTCCAGGGAGTGGAGACACGCGGCAACGGCAATGGAGGTCTATCCATCTCGGCTTCCTGATTTTGACCGTATTCTGGCTCGACTAAAGTACGGCTATGACAATCTCGACGGCGCGCTGCAGCAGTGCTTCCTCTACTGCACTCTCTTCCCGGACCATGGCTCCATCAAGAAAGACCAACTTGTGGATTACTGGATAGCCGAAGGGCTCATTGCACCTGCTACGCTGCCAGGCGAAGGGCGTCCCACCCACGATGATCTATCTGACGAAGGGCATTTCATCATCCGAAGTCTAATTTCTGCAAGCTTGTTGCAAGGCAGCGACGACGCGGGGGCAGTAAAAATGCATAACATTATCCGGACGCTGGGCCAATCGCTAGATGAGGGGAAATTTCTAGTGCGAGCGGGACGGGGTTTGGAGAGAGTGCCGGAAGATGAAGACTGGGAAGGTTTCACGAGGATATCTCTCATGTCCAATGATCTCAAGGGCCTCCCTGCCTCGCCAAGTTGCAGGAATCTCCGGACCTTGCTGCTCCAGAAAAACCCAAAGTTGGACGAACTTAGTCCGCGGTTTTTTAGATTCATGCCTAATCTCAGGGTCCTGGATCTTTCCTACACTGCTATCACTAAGCTTCCAGATATCGATGCTCTGACCGAACTGGAGCTTCTCAATCTATGCCGCACACGCATTACCGCGCTGCCCAAGCGACTGTGGATTCTGAAGCAACTGAGGCATCTGAATTTGAGCAAGACCTCTGCCCTGAAGGAGATTCCTAATGGCACCATCTCGAAGCTCTACAAGCTAAGAGTTCTGAACCTCTACAAAAGTAACTACGGAATTCGGGAAGTGGCGGACCTGAATCTAGACAAGTTGGAAGAGCTCGATGCCCTTGGAATCACCATATATTCAAAAGAAGTTCTTGGAAAGTTAAACAAGACCAATCCGCTTGTGAAATCAACTCACCTTTTGAGCCTGAAGTACTGCGAAACCATGAAATCCATCCCTCTCTCGGACTTGAAGCATATGGAGCATCTCGAAGAGCTTCATGTCGAGTCCTGCAATGAGTTGGAGGAATTGATTGCTGACAACAATGAACAGAATGCTTCTTGTCTGCAGGTGCTCACCCTGGCCATTCTTCCAAACCTCGAAAAAGTATCGGTGGAACCAGTCCGCCACCTACTGAAGTATCTTCGCAACCTAAGCATCGACTCATGTCCCAAATTGGAGGAAGTTTCCTGGGTCCTACAACTAGAGTCCCTTGAAAGGCTCGTTATATCTCGCTGCCATGGGATGGAAAGCATTGTAGGAGAGAGGATCAATGGGATGCAGCTAATGAGACCAACTTGTACGACTGGAGACAATGGAATAGAAGGAACGAAGAAAGAAAGAAATGATGCACCGAATGCCATGTCTCAAGGCAACGAAATAGAGGAAGAAGACGGAATCAATGGCCAAAATGAAAGGAAGGATGGCTTTTCTAGGCTCAAAACAATACTCCTGAATGACCTGCCGAAGCTGGAGATCATCTGTCGCCCAAGGGATTTTCCTTGTCTAGAGAGCATCAGAGTGGAAGCATGTCCAAATCTGAAAAGACTTCCATTGGTCCGCAACAGCAGAGTAAAGAAACTGAAACAGATTTCTGGTTCTCGAGATTGGTGGAGTAACCTGGTGTGGGAAGAGAACACAAATCCTATTTTCAGTGGCCACTTCACTCCGATTTGATAGAAAAATGGCTGTCCAATTCGGTCACCAAAGAAGGGACTGCTAGAAACTCGAAGCAAATGCCCTTTTATCCGTAGAGGTTCTTCCCTGGGCTTTCATGTATTTATTCTGTCAGTCTTTATGCTTAGGTCTTGTGTTAATGAACAACTATTTTGGTATTTTTTTGAAACATAGAACTTTGAAGTTCATGAATTACGATGTTTGTACGTACTTTTTTTTTTTTATACACGTACTTTTTTTTTTTTTATACAGGAGATGTTACGATATTTGTACGTACTTTTTTTTTTTTTTTTTCAATACAGGAGATGTTTGTACAATTCTTGAGGAAGTCAGCATGATCTCTTGAATCTTATAGCTAAGTTATGCCAATATTTCTTTATATATTAATTTATACAATTCTTTTATGAAAAGAATTGTTTCCAACTACATTAATTCTTTTATGAAAAGAATTGTTTCCAACTACATTAATTCTTTACGCTAATTCATGACAGCTTGGTCAACCATAGAAATTATCAAAGCTGGAAAAGTCAATTATCTCTATCAATTTCTTTGAGCACGTGGTCTTGCGTGATGCCGTGCAATGTGCGATTGGTTGATGCCGTGCAATGTGCGATTGGTTGGTTGAGGTGTGAAAGGGCAACACGTCAGTGAATTGGTTTTCGTTTTTTTTGGTTGGAGAGAAAGAGTTCTTCCGGGACAAGATAAAACAATTTCTTAACAAGTCTTTCTTCAGCTGGTTGGCAGCTGGCAATCTTTTAATATCTTTCTTTGTCCTGCCCTCCCGGTCTTGTTCATTTAACATGTAGCTCCTCATCTATTTCTTTTTCTCCGCACAGGTCCCCCGGCCAACATCGGTACTTACCCGCTTGCGTTACGTTTTACGCATGCTTATCCTTCTTCCTTCACAGAGAGTCAACGAAGAAAATATCAAAACAATGGATAGGATGTTAAATTTTTGATCGAGAGGTATGGTTTAGAGAAGTTTCATTCCTATTAAACTCTTTGGTCTTGCAGAGTCTTCGCAAGCTCTGTCGTCTAGCCATGGCGGAAACGAAGGTGGATTCTTGGTGCCTCCCATCCATTTGCAAACATGGCATCACAAAATTACACCACAAGGCCTCGGCAAAGCCGACGGTGAAGCGACCGGCAAAGCCGACGGTGAAGCGACCGGCAAAGTCCGTCCTATTTTCGAAAGCAAAATCAGCCAGTGCCCCGTCAGGAAGTCCAGATCGTCACAAGACCACCGGACCATCGACGAGCCATCATAGCCGCCCCATCGATGTGAACGACAGACGAGACCTACCCACCGTCATCGACATTCCTGTCACAGCTCTGGGCGTAGAGCTCAGGTTGAAGGAGCTCGGGAATTGCCTCAATGACCAAAGTGCGCTCATGATCGGCATATGGGGGCCGGCAGGAGTTGGCAAGACAACTCTCATGACAGCATTCAACAACACCTTCCTCAGCAGCAGGCATGATTTCGATGTGGTCATCTTTGCCTCGGCTTCCCTGGACTCCAACGTGGGGCGCCTACAGGCGGCCATCGCAAAGAGGCTGGGCTTGCCATGGCAAGAGAGGGAGAGCAAGGAGCGAAGAGCTGCACGCATATCACTTGCACTCGAGAAGAAGAGGTGCTTGCTCATGCTGGATGATATCTGGAATGGGTTGGATCTCGACGAGGTCGGGATTCCCCTCCCTGATGCCGGAAATAGCTGCAGGGTGCTCTTCACCACGAGACGCCAAGAAGTTTGCAGATATATGGGTTCTAGTCGGACCATGAGGGTGGATCCCCTGGAGCCAGAGGTGGCATGGCAGCTATTCCAGACGTTTGCCGGCGAGGCGGCCTCAAGTCCTGAAATAAAAGATGTGGCCAAGGACGTAGCCCGCGAATGCGATGGGTTGCCGCTTGGGCTGATGACGGTCGGACGTTCTCTGGCCACGGTGACGAGCAGAGACGAGTGGATAGAAGGGCTAGCAGCGTTGAGGCAATCAAAGGAGGAATTTCCACAGGGAATGGAACCAGTGCTCTTCCACTTTGACTACAGTCACAAAAGACTCACCCCCAAGCAATTGAGAGATTGCATCGCATATTGCTCCCTTTTCCCTAAAAATCATTCCATCAAGAAGAAAGAACTTGTCAGCTACTGGCTGGGAGAAGGCTTCTTGGATGATTCCTGTGGCACGGACAGAGCCCATCAGAAGGCAGAGGACTACATAGAGGAGCTGAAGGCCATGGGCATGTTGAAAGACGGCGACAATCCTGATTTGGAGGTGGTGATGCATGACATACTCCGCGATCTCATCTTAGACGTAAAGAAGGACGAGTTCCTGGTTCAAGCGGGGATCGGACTGACATCCATGCCTAAGATCCAGAATTGCGCAGAGGCCGAGAAATTATCTCTGATGCACAACTACATCGACGAGCTTGGTGGACTAACAGGCAGCCCCAAGCTTACAACACTCATACTCAAACGAAATGCTCATTTGAAAAAGATAGCAGACGATTCATTCAAGGCTGCGGCAGCTCTCAGACTGGTGGATTTCTCGCACACGGGCTTGAAAGCAATCCCAACTGGCATTGACCGATTGGTCCAGTTGAGGCATCTTGATCTATCATTCACCAAGATCAGGTCACTCCCCAGAGAGATTGGTGAGCTGGTGAATTTGATGCAGCTGCTTCTCGAGGGAACAAATAAGCTCTCAATGATTCCTGATAACGTAATATCCAAGCTCTCCAAGTTGCTGGTGCTGAACATGCGTGGAAGCTATGGGAATTGGGATGTGGAAGACGGAGAAGGTGGCATCGAGAGAAGTGGAGCGAGCATCGAGGAACTTGAGTGCTTGAAACAACTAAGCGATCTTGGAATCACCATTTGCAACACTAAGGCATGGGAAAGGTTCTTGAAGTCCCATACACTGTCTAAATCCACTGGCCTGCTGACTCTGAAGAACTGTGAAAATCTGAAATCCGTGCACCTGTCTTCAGCTCTCGAGAAGCTAAGAGAAGTCACCATCTCTGACTGCATCTTCTTAAAAGAGCTCAAGATTGGAGGTGCTGACAAAGAGGTGGATGAAGGAATTTGGCAGCTCCCGCACCTTGAGGTTCTCTCTCTCAAGGCTCTTTATCAAGCAGAGATCATCTGGTCTGGAGCAATTACTCCCAAATGCCTTCCAATGTTTCGCAAGCTAGACATAAGCTTCTGCCATGGTCTGAAAGATATCAGTTGGGTTCTACAACTCAAGCATATCGAGCATATAAACTTAGATACCTGTAAGCAAATGGAGGAGATGATTAGTGGAGAAAGAGATGTTCATGCGTCTTACGATCTGCCAAGGCTGAAAGCTCTCACACTCCGAAACCTACCAAAATTAAAGAGCCTCAGCGAGAGCCCATTATCTGTTCCCTCTCTGGAGTATATCAAGGTGTTGCAGTGCCCCCAGCTGACGACTCTGCCACATTTAACCACTGGTTCCATTCCGGGGGTCTTTCGTGGTGAGAAAGAATGGTGGAATGCTTTAGAATGGAAGACTGATATGCAAGAAGTTAGTTCATTCTGGTTTTTCCAAGCAGCAGAGTGAAGACGGAAGGTTATCTCTGCGCTTCTTTTTTGAGGAAAATTCTCTGTGCTTGCTTTGACTGTGTGCTTCTTTTCTTCTCCTCTGCCTTCCTCTTCCTTTTCTTTCCAAATCTGGCTTGATACCATGTTTCAGTTTGTGGATCTTTTATGTATCTTTTATTTTGCAGCCTGCGAGCTAACCCTGGGATATGTTCTTTACTGTCAAACTCTGGTTGCTACTTTTTTAATCCCTGGTAGAATTGAGTGCTGTTCTTGTTTACCGTTAACTTATGTTCTTCAAGAAGAAGCATCAAAGTGTGTGACATGGAAACCATGATCACTTCGGGGAGCCTTGGTGGTCTCTGGAAAGGCTATCTAGCTGTGATGAATTTCATGAGTTAGTGAGGCTTCGGGTACTACAGTGTTGACGCTTGTTTTTAACCCCAAAACCCTTCCTCTTAAAAATATTTCTCTTATTGTTAGCTGAAAAATCCCTCTTCCATTGCTTCCAGAATCGCTGAAAAATTCCTCTTACCACACGTGAAGAATCACCACAGAGGATACCATGAAGCATGAATTACTTCAACATATACAAGAATACGTATCCTCTATTCTGAATGCTCGATAAGCCATCAAAACTCTCGAAGTGCTTTGTACAATGAAGTTATATCCAACTTGAAAAATTGCATTAAAAATGTTAGAATAGCAAAAGCAGTGAATTAGAATATAGCAACAGCAGAACAAAACATAATTCGCAACCTTGGCAATCATAACCCAGAAAAAAAGAAAACAATCGAAATCAAAACCGAGGATCGACTCAACGAAACGATAAAATAGACTTGATTTAATCTCATTTTGTGATGATTTACTTTGTTGTTGCTATGATATATATTGGAAAGAATGAAAGCATGCCTGCTTGGAATAGGACAGCTGCAATGCTCTGTTTCTAACTGAAACAGAGCATCTCTCTCCATCGTCTTCCCGCTGAAACCCTAGCTTCCACCCGCCTTCCCGCCACCCGCACCAGCTCCACCGACATGGCCGAATAGCCTAACAGCCCTACCGGCTGCGGTATGGGCCTACATCTATCCGATAAAAAATGATAAAATTTTTATTTAAAAAATAATTTGAAAATGCAAGTTGTATTTAGAGATAACACTTAATTATTCGAAAGTTGTTTAAATTGGTTTCTCAAGATAAAATATATTATTTTATCTTTCTCAAATATTCTATCATGATCATGATTTTTTTTTCTATTATACTTTCGATTCACAATGCATTTTGAAAGAAAAAAAGTAAAAAAATAATATTTATAAAAGATTTCATGATTGAAATAAAAATATTTCTCTATGATAAAATATATGTTTTATAAAAAAATATAATATTATTATTTTATTAGTAAATAATAATTATAAAATTTTATTTTTTATTTTTAAAAATAAAATTTATATATGATTAATGCATATATTGAAAGTATGATTGAAAATATAGTTTAGAAAGAGAGAATTAAGCTTCAATTATAAAAAGATAGTATATAATTAAATCTAATAATATAAAGGGTATTATGGAAAGATGAATAAATATTAGCAATTTATCTCGAAAAGTTATAACGTAAAAGAAAGTAATAGATATCTAAATTATTTTCTCATTTGCTTGGATAACACTAACACAAGTAAATATGAATTCTTGAGCAATTTGAGATTGCTCAAAAAAAAACTAGGCCTTCTTAATTGTGAAGAATGTAAAATCACATCAATGAAAATTTGATTAGTTTTACCTGATTTAATCAGATTGACCTACATCTATCCAATAAAAAAAATAACTTAAGAATACAAGATGAATTTGACAGTAGCACTTAATCATTCGAAAGATATTTAAATTAATTTTTTATGATAAAATATATATTTTTTATCTTCCTTAAATATCCTATCATGATCACAATTTTTTCTTCTATTAATACTCTTGCTTTTGATTCTCCATGCATTTTGAAAGGAAAAAATAAAAAAATAACATTTATGAAAGATTTCATATTTGAAATAAAAATATCTCTCTATAATAAAATATGTATTTCATAAAAAATATAATATTATTATTTTATTATTAAATGATAATTATAAAAATTTATTTTTATTTTAAAAAATAAATTTTATATATGATTAATATATATATTGAAAGTATGATTAGAAATATAGTTTGGCAAGAGAAAATTGAGCTTCAATCATAAAAAGATAGTATATAATTAAATCGGATAATATAAAGACTGTTATGAGAAAATAAATAAATCTTAATAACTTATCTCAAAAGATTATAACATAAAAGAAGATAATAAATATTTAAATTTATTTTTTATAAGTATTATTTGGATAATATTTACTTGAAAAAAATATTGATAAGATTCAATGAAAATTTGAATTTCCGATGATAACGGAGGAAATAGCATCGACGTGATCTCCCGGAGAGCACCTCTATTGATCTTGTCGCATTATTTATTTATTTATTTTCGATCTCCTGGCCATCTTTGACGGTACCAGATGGAAAAATTCATCTCCTACGACTCCGTTCCCTAAGTACCATATTCTCTAAATTTTGGCTTATTAACGCGCTGAGTTAACTCGATTGAGTCTCCTTTCCACTCCTGCCAAAGCTTTCGCTCAACTCCTCGCAATCGAGGCTACCTTGTTCTCGAAGAAAAATATCTCGATCTTCACCGATCTCTCTTCTATTTTTCACGGAATATCTCTGTGAAGAACATATGGCTTGCTGGTCCGACGTTCCATATGATCTACTATCAGCCATCGCCGGTTTACTCACCAAAACCTCCGACTACATCCGGTTCAGATCCGTCTGCGTCTCGTGGCGACGCGCGGCGGATCCCCTGCCTCGTCATCTCCCCGTCGAGCCGCCTCTGCTGATCCTCCCGGAGAACCAAGCCTTGTACAGCCCCTCCACCAACTCAACCCAATGGATCCGCCTCCCGGAAGCCTTTCGAAAGCGGTGCTGCGGCTCGTCCCACGGCTGGCTGGCCTTCGTCGACCGCGACCCCTGCGTTTTCCTCTTGAACCCAATCACCGGGTCTCGGATCGATCTTCCACCCATAATATCCGAACCCGCCGCAGACTGCGATCAACTTCGATCATCATTCTTCGTCGCATCACGGAAAGAGAAGCCGCCTCCGTTCTACATCGAAAAGGTGGTTCTATCCGCGAACCCGAACTCAGGTGCTCGCTGGACCGCCATGGCCATCGTCGGTGCGTCACCTCAGACGCATCACGTAATGTTCTGGAGGCCAGGAGATGAGAAGTGGACCCTGATCGATCGAAGCGTCTGCACTCATGACGTAGCGTTTTGCAATGGAAAATTTTACTCCCTCGATGGCGGCGGCTTTCTACTCGAGCATGATGTTGATTCGGCCAAAACAACAATCGCTTATTATTGCTTGGTCCCCTGTCTGTTTACTGAGAACTATCTGGTGGAGATTTATCTGGTGGAGTCCGGGGGGAAGCTCTTGCTTGTTATTCAGTATGAAAATCTTCTTGATGATGATAGGACGGGACGCTTCGTTGTTTTGAGGTTTGATCTGGACGGAGATCCAGATGCTAGCTGCGTGGAGAACTTGGGTGACCGGGTTATTTTCTTGGGAGAAAATCATTCCTTCTCTTTCTCCTCGACCGAGTTTCAAAAAAACTGCATCTATTTTAATTTTACTGAAGATTTTCCGAACGGGAAACGAGATTTGGGCATATTCAACGTCGATGATCGTACCACAGAGCGACTGCCGTGTTACCCTACAGAGCGACTGCCAACCTTTCCTTGCCATGCTCTCTTAACTCGGCAGCCATCAATCTGGATTACTCCAAGTTTGTGCTAGAGTTTTAGTTTTAGTTTTTTTATTATTTTTTTATTATTTTTTTTATTTTTTTTTTGGGGGGCAATTTAAGCAGCAGATTAGCACATCGTATGCTTCTAAACTATGTCGAACGGATTGGTTGTGAATAATATCTTTTTATTTTATTTTTGTGCAATGAATAGATGTTCATCGTTGTTGAACCCCAGATTTTCAAAAATATTTATTTCAATCGATATTTTCTACATTAGAAAACCTAATGGATTAGTCAGTCATGTGTTTCACAGCTATTTATCGTTGCTTGTACCTCTTTATTTAAGTAAGGTCGGCTCATGTTGGGCCCATAGGTTTCGTGGTTGGGCCCAATAGATTTCGGCCTAGGCTCAGGTTGGGCCTGATAGTGCTCGTAATGGCGAAATCAGAACCTTCACTCAGGAATAATTATTTATGAATACTTTTTAAAATATTAAATATTCAGAATTTTTTAAAAAAATATTAAATATTCAAAGGATTCCTTATAACAGTCTATATTACCATCAATTTAGCAAATGAGTAACTATGCAATATATATATATTCTTTATAACACACCAACATAGCAATAACATTTGAGTAGACAAAACAAATACATTTGTATTTCAATCACTTCAAGATAAGTTTGCCATGTCATAACCACTTAGGGCTTATGATGCATACCATGGGGGGCAATGGAAGGATTGAGCTTTCTCTAATTAATATGAAAGTAATTTTCATAAGAAATTCAAAAGCTAATGGCTCAATAGAATATCTAAGAATTTTTTAAATCTAAAGAGGGGTAATTTTTTAAAAATATAGCATTTGAAAAAGAGTTTAGATCCTTTGTGGTGCATCGTAGAGTGCAATACACATCTGAGCCCATACACTACCATACTTTGCAGTGTATTGCAAAAGATCCCAGCTTCCTTAGTAGACTTGGGTTTTTTTTGAGAAAATCACTCCAACTTTCTTCCTCTTATCCACCATCACTTTCCTTAGTTTCTCCATGTTTAACATCTTTAAAAAATAATAAAATACATAGTTAAAACTGGTCAATAAAAATTACAATCCAATAGATAACATTATAAAAAGGCTAAGTATATTAAGTTGGACTTACCCAATGGAGTTGTGCTTAAATTAGCTCAAGCTAATGCTTCCTCGAAGAGAAGCTTCTCTAGCCTCAACAAATCTCTTTTTACCAAGGCAATCACCTCTTCTTTAGTAGGTGAAAGAAGATGGGCTTTACTGGCTCTATTGTTAAGCTATTGCTAGTTGGACTTAAAAGGCCAAGTGACTCTTTCATCCACAGATGGAAGAAATACCTCCTATAAAAGTTTTCTGCTTATGATAGATAGAGAAATACTACAATCCTTATTCTTGAGGATGTTCTTTAAGAATAAAAAAATGTGTCTAAACAAAGAAATTGAAAAAGGAACATCTATGAAAGAAAGTTAAGAAAAAAAATCAACCACTAATCTTCATGAATTGAGAAGGACTTGAGTTGGAGTAATAATAAAATATCTGAGCAACCGATTTATATAAGAAGAAATTGTTAATTTTAATTTGGCCTTCAGACCATTTTCATTTCATCATAAATGAATGAATAATTACATCTCATCATGGCAATCTAGTGACATTAAATTATTTGATGAAATGAATGATAAAAAGATTTTAAATAAATTAATTCATAATTAAGTAACATTTTTTTTCTTAAAATATAAATTAAGCAACCAAATCTCAATATTAAGGAAGTTAAAGATACTTGGTATCGAGGAAGTTAAAATGCTTGGTAGTTAGAAATGCTCGGTACCAAGGAATATAACATTAGAATATATTATTTGTTGCTAAGCTAGAGTAACTCAAGCATTCGGTACAAAAAATATTAAAAGGTTTAAAGTTATTTGTAAATTTAAGGTGAGGAAAAATTTGAAGAAAATTTTGACTTGCTTGATTACTTTACCCAACGAATCAATAAATCAAGATCGTAGGATATATCTAAATGATAATACAATTTATATGTAAGCTACTTTCCTACCTTAAGCTTGAAGACGAACTCAATCCTCAAAGGTGAGGAACAGATGATAATGAGTATTTTGATAAGCCATTATCATTATGACGGAGGCACGTGGCAAAAGAAAAGCTTACAATCCTTGATTAGTTAAAACAAAATCATTTAAATTATATTATAAGTAACCAAATCCATTCAAAATTTGATTAACTCATTCAAGATCAAAAAATAATCATGAGCTACTCATTGTCAAAAAGCCTAAACTCATGGTTAACCCATTTTAGAAGCTTATAAATAGTTGATCACGGCCTTAAAGCAAGCCCAATTACCATTTTATTCTTTTTCTCCCTTGCTCTCTTCTCATTAATTCTTTGATCCCTACAGCTAACTTGAGCGTGATCAAGTTCGTGGATGACTTCTTGTTCAAGAAGTTAAGAGCTTGAAGCCAATTTCTTGATCAAGAGACCGAAGTTCTTAGACTGGAGATTTGTTAAAAAAAAAAAAAACAACGACACTTTGTCCTTATGACTTTTTTAAAATTACGTCGTTATGTTTTAAAATTACGTCGTTATGTTTTTTTTTTTTAATTATTATTATGGAACAAAGATTTCATTTAGGCCGACGTCTCTCCGGTTTCATCTGACACGAAGCATATCGTATCAATCTGGGTCCAGATCTTCTTAATTAGGGATCTCCAAAATTAAAATATCTTGGATCCTCCTATATTTTTCAATCTACCACCTTTGCCACGAATGAACCTCGATCTCACGTTACCTTTGCACCGGCCACCATCAACCAAGATAGTTGAAATTTTAACTTCGAGAATTTTCTACACAGGGACAAGATCTTTTCGATCAACGATGTTTAGTAATTTTTAAATTTATTTATTTACAATCAAATGCTGAAATCAATGCTTCAAATGGAACAAGTGAATCCGGAATTTATTACGTTGATCAAAATTCCAGTATTTTAAGTTTGATATGGGAGACAAGATTTTTCAACATCTCACTCCTTTTCGAATCTTTCGAATCTTACGAATTTTCTATCCGTTAAAGATCTCAACTAATCTTAGCGTTAGATAACCATCAAAATGACGGTGATGGTCTCTTATTTTATAAAATGGATATCTTTATTATAAAGAGATTTGTTCCTGACTCTTTTTCACGTTAATTATTATTTGAACAAAAAGATCACAATAAACTTCTTGCTAAAAGTTATGTCTTGATCCGAGTGAAGATAGCATTTCTCTTCTGCATGTCTATGGAGTTTTAAAAAAATTCAAATATCTCATAGATAGATATAGAGATAAAAATTTATCGAATAAACTGCATTCCTTTGTGTATGTCAGGAGTTCATAGTTGAAAAGGGATTGAAAAAAGCTTGAACCCAATCCCTTTAGTGATGGGTATAAGCGCAATTGATTCATTGCAAAAGTAATTTCAGAAACTTAATTCCTCAATTAACGCATCAATTTTCAGAAATTATGTTACTAGATAGATAAGAAAACACGGGTACGTAGTGGTCATGCACATCAGAAGCAAAAGGAATCCTTCACATGCGTCATACAACAAGAAGCACGTTACCGGCTCATCACGGTCATGTAAAGTAGTCTAAAATAAAACCATGTGAAAGCTTAGGAATGGGAGTAAATTAATAATTCCTCTCCCTCTCCTTCGTCTCATTCCCAGGTAGAATCCTTGGTTTTTGACTCGAGTTCTTGCCTCATTCCCTTTTTCTTATAGTTCTCAAAAAAACCAATCGAATTCTCCAAAGCGTTTCAATCTGGGTACGAGCGATTGCAAGCGGATAAAATTATTACGTGAAAATATGCAGAGAATCTGTGCGTGCGTGCCGGATTTGCGATGAGGAACTCCGGCGAAAGAATCCGTACGGTTGGCGAACACTGGAGGTCGGGTGGAGACGGGATTCGTCGTGGAGCGGTCAAGAGAAGACCAGGTGTGAAGCCATGGACTCAAGACCCAGGCTGGGAGACGGTTCGCAGGAGGTATCATCCTGGGAACCGGGACCTGGAGACTATTGAAAAATAGTCTTTTAAAAACCGTTTTCTCATTTTAAAAAATTCTAATTAAATAATCCATTTTAAAAAGGATTTTCTTTTTTAAAAGATTTCAATTTTAAAAACTTATATCCTTTGATCCCAAATGGAATAATTAAATATAAAGATTTCTGTATTTAATTAAATCTGTGAGCTAGAGGCCTAAGTAAACCTCCATGAAGGCTAAGAGCCACACGCTTGGCTGGCTTGGCTTCACTAGTCATGGCATGGTTTATGCGAATTAAAGTATAAATTTAAATTTCAAATTTTCTTCATCGTAGCATTAGAGGATCTTACCAAGCTCTTATCAAACATTTAGTTAGGCCATTAAGATGCTCTAACAGGAAGCAAGCCACTAAAACTATAAAAAAGAGAGCTTGGACTGAGCCTATAAATAAGCTAAAGGTATAAGATCGTAGATGAAAGCCCATATTATGATCCCCTATCCAACTTGAGATCCTACTAAGAAAAAGGCTTGAAGCCCTGAGTTTTTCAAAATCTTCTACTAAGAAGAGCTTCTTTTCTTTTTCATAACTTTTTCATTATCATTTCCTCTCATTCTTCTATTTCTATTTTCAATTTTTTCTGAGCATTTAAAGAAGTCATTAAGTTATACCTCTATGCGATCGTGGTTGCGGTAGGAGGTTCGGATCAAGTTATGTTTTATACTTTAGGGACAGTTCAACTACAACCTGCACGAAAGGGTGGAAATTAGTCGTTAAGACAATATTTAATATACCTCAGTTCAAGTATAGTTTTCTCATTTATTTATTTTATTTTTTATTTTATTTTTAATTTATTATATTTAAATTTTTAGTAATTTTTATACACTTCCTATGTAGAGATGAGTAGGATAGGAACTCGTTGAAGTAAAGATTGCCTGAATGACAATCGGCTAGGAGATTTGAGCTAGTAATCACCATTTACTCCAGGCAGTCCAAGTAGATATGCGCACTTTGGGCAGATCAAATCTCCTACTTCTGATTGGAAGAGTAATGATGTTCAGAACTATTCAAGGTCGGCTCCATCATGCAGAGCTTATGTGCCGCATCCTCTATTTCAATTAGGCAGTTGCTATCGCTGCGAATATGCTGGTGATCTCAAATGGGTTAGTCTACCATAGGTGCCTATGTGCGAGTCATTTGGCATGGAGGTGTCCCAAAGGCTAAGAGATGAAGATGGTAGAGGAAGAAATGTTCATTCGAGATAGACCAGAGAGGATTTCTATCTTCTTTCCTATATAGTGGAGAAGATGCTTGCGAAGTCTGTAGACCTGGCAAAAGTGGGGGTGGATTGTTCATATGTATCCTATCAAGACTGTAGCCCCTTTGCCATCCAAAGAAATACTGATTAAGCTATTGGTGCTTGTGAATCCTCACTTTCATTGGGAGATGATTGTGAATGGACCTAACTCCTTTAGGGTCCTCTTCCCTTCAAGAGGGGTGCTCCTACGTGTTCTCAGATATTGTTTCAATCATCCTGCAAGGTATGAGGTGAAGATAACATCATGGTCGATCAAGCACTCGGGAACCCCCTATAGCCTCTGCTTCAAAGCCTCAATCCAGCTTGTTGGGTTGGGTTGGGGTTCCTCTATTAGTGAAGGATGCGGAGAGCATTGGTTGCATAATCTCTAGTTTTGTTCTTTTTGAGAGCACTTCTCTTAACTATTTTAATAACTCTATTTTGCATGTCATAGCCTGATATGAGAACCCAACGGGCATCCCTAGTGCCATGCATGTCACGTTGGGCGATGTCCTTGACCAAGCCTTAGTAATCATCAAGGAGGTGACTCTGATGCAGCCACTGCAATCCCTACTAAAGCATTGGGTGGATTGCAACGCTACCTAGAGTGCTGCTAGTGCGCTAGGTCTTGGTCCATCCCTTGGGGCAGGAGCAAACTAGACGCTTAGGAGTAACCAAGTTAGCAGGTTGGTTCCTCCTCAACTCTCGGTGGACCAAAACCTAGAGCAATCGGTTGAGAGTTGGCACTTAGGTAGGCTAAAATCTCTTATGTTGGTTGCCAAGCAAAGCAAAGCACTTGGCAGAAAGGGCAAAGGAAGGGCAGTCAAAGAGCTTGAGAATCAACAGCTGAGAGCGATGGAGATGGGGCAGATAGAGATGTGAGGTGAGATCATAGTGTCGTAGTTCAACATAACGTATTGTTCCATATCTCCACTATCCTCTACCATTACTATCATATCTGTGCCACTCATCACCACACCTTCACTACTTACCACCATCTTCTCTATTGCCATCCTCCATCATGCTCAAAGGTGGAGCCATATTTATTGTTGGCCCCCCTCCCTCGCCTCAAATTCAAAAGTGTTTTAAAGTTTTTTTTATTGAAAGGGAAACAAGGTAATAAAATAAAATTAATGGTAAGGATAGTGAGTAATGAACAAGAGCCTTTTTATTTTTTTAAGTTGGCCCTCTTAAAAAAAAAATAAGTATTATAATATATAACATAAATGATATGTCGCCTAAGAAAAGTTTAAGTGTTATAATATATAATAGAAATGATATAATGGAATCAGATTTACACTAAATATAAGAAAAAAATAGTTTTATATTTCATCAAAATTTAAACAGTATAAAAATTTATTATTAGATTCAATATGGCATTTTGTAATTGATTGTCTTTTACTTATACAATATCTTAGTAACATATTAACAAAAATATAGCTGAAGTAAAAGAAAATAGTAGAACCAATTCTTGGTTTCTCATCTCAAACTTCAAAAAGTGTTCTCTTGGTATTCTTAGAAGGCGTGCATCATATGTAGTAAAAGGTTGAATCTTGGGTAAAGTCTAATTGTTCACTTGTGTTGTTTCTTAAACCTCCAAGGTCGTTGTGAATAAGATGGATTTTTTTTAGGTTTGATTTTCTTGAAGTTTAATTGTTCAAAAAGTTATTTTAATATTTTTTTTATTTCTTTAATATTTATTGTATTTACATTATTGCATAAGCTAAAAAAATATAGTATAACTTTACCCTCAAAAGAAAATTTCTGACTCTACTACTGACCACTCCACCATACCTACCATTCTTATTATACCTCCAATGCTTACTACCATCGCCACCATTATCATCATCATCACCACCATTCACCACTACCATCATCATATTTAAGCCATCTTCTTTACCATCTATTATAATACCTTCATCACTCATCATCACTAGCACTATATTTGTACTATCCATTGCATTACCATCTCTTTCTACCATTAATCATTCTCTTTGGCCAAACTTTTTTTTATTTTCAATCAATTTTTTTATTTTTAATAAACGAATGTATTTTTTAATTTTTTTTTTAAAAAAAATCACAATTAGAGAAGAAACTTGATGATAAAAAACCACAGGATTTTCTGCAGCAAGTCAGGGCCACACTTTTCGAAGAATTTTCAAATGCTTGACTAAACGCGGAGCTGATGGACGAGTTTGAGTGACAAGACGGGCCAACAACTTCCACGCTAAATTCCAATTGGCTTGCCTGAGGGGGCGAGGCGACCAACCGATATGTTTGGAATTCGAAAGCTAGCATATAAATGCGTTGGGATCCTCTGACAGCGCCTCCCGTCATCGGTGGATGTGCAGTGCACCCTGCCGTCCCCGGCAGGGAATCCCGACTGCTTCGTGCGGCCCACATATTTAAAGAGTCGATTAATCTAATGGGAACGCATCAAACGGCCTCATTCTATTTGGATTCAGCATCTTGTAGTTGCTGCTGTTCAACAGTCATGTGAAGACCAATAAAGCCACCAGCTAATTCACACTTAATCCTCAACTAATTCACACTTATCCTCAATCATTCGCACCCTTGATCAACCAGTGATGGTGGTTTGGCGTGGGACTACAAAATTGGCTTGCCTTAGAACAGCTAGTGGTAGCAAGGGCTGTCAGAATATGTGTACGTGTGAGAGAGGAAGAGAGAGGGAACCTTATTGATGAGTTGACTAGTCAAATGATAAAATCTCAATGCTTTGCGATCAAACAGTGTTTGGATGGTATCTTTTCTCGACGCTAGAAAAAGAGAGCAAGCATCTGATTCTAATGGGAGTCCAAAAAGATAGAGCGCTTATGGAATGAAAAGGATGAGGATTAACTTTTTTATGATCGCATCAAAGGATTAGAATTTAACAAACATGTTTTGTATTATAAATAAAAAGGAAAATGTAGCACTGCTATATTTTATTTTTTAAGAAATTTACTATCTAGATATTCTATCAGTATTAAACTTGCTTATTTTCATGGCAGCAATTCTTAGTTTAAACTTCATGATGACGCCAAAACAATTCCTAATAGCTGATCAGTAGCCTTTCCATCGATATTACACCAAAGAGAAATCACTCCTTTTCCATTGTGTGCTCGGTTAGTGACTTTCTGAATGGGACTCTGTTTATTAGATTCGACTTACCCCAAAGCTTGCACCTTTGCGTTTTTTGCTGGGTAAGCTGTGCTTACAAATGACGGGCAACTCAAATCCACCGATAGAAGAGACGACCAAGGTTGTTGCCCAGCCCCTCTTTCTGGCGAGAGAATGCATGATTTAATTCACGGCCCGGCAGGGTACAGTTCCACCGGTAGATCACTGGTGCTTGGACTGCATCGGGTCACTCGGCTTCAGAGTAAATGCACCAGTCATTTAAAATTCCTGCTAATTTGATTTATAATGCGCCACGTGTAATGCACGAATATTTTTGGGTTCTCAACACGGACAATAGATGTGGCCTTCTCAGTATTTTTTCCTACGAGCACCAAGCCATATTAGAAGCGGGAGGAAACATTATGTGTCATGGGTTTAATGCTATTTTAATACTCTAAAAATAATTTTATATTAAAAAAAAAAATATTATGTATTATAACTTAAAATTACTTGCTATTTAATTAATTATTATTTAAGTTTTTGAATCATATAATTTTAACTCGTTAATGAATTAATTGATTCAGCAGGCCAACTTAGAATATAATGCGTCGTTTCCTCTCAAACAAGTGGCCTACGTTCTCCCGCGTGGTAAGAATAGAAGACCGTTCTATGAAGACAAGAAGCGAAGAAACGAAGAATCAGCGTTCAAGAAAATTTATCTGTTCACGCTGTTTCGTCAGTCAAACACACGGTTCTTTGCTTAAAATCTGAACGGTTTCATGGATATAAAAATAGACACACGGTATTGTCTGGCATTCGTGGATGAACAAATGGATGCTAGACTAGAAGCAGCATCTCGTGCTGGAGACTTGGATGCCTTCCACCGGCTTCTTCAGGAGGACAGCCTTCTCCTTCACAGAGTGAACACCACCAATTATCTTGCAAACAACCCCCTACACGTTGCCGCACTGCTTGGCCACTCTGAGTTTGCCCGAGAAATCCTCAACCTAAGGCCTGAACTTGCCGGGGACCTCAACGAGCAAGGCCTCTCCGCCTTGCACTTGGCTTCAGCCAATGGTCACCTCTCAGTGGTGAAAGAGCTGCTGAAGGTGTCTTCAGGGCTCTGCCTCGTACCAGACAAAGATGGTTTCTTGCCAATCCATACAGCAGTGATCAAAGGGAGGGATCATATCATGAGAGAATTGATTGAAGCCTGCCCGGAGGCTGCACGAGTAGCGACATGCCAACAACATACCGTTCTTCATTTGGCTGTGATGTCAAACTGTTTCGATGTCGTCGAGTTCTTGGTGGAGAAGATGGATGGTGATGAGCTACTTAACTCTAAAGATGAGAAGGGAAACAACATTCTGCACGTTGCTGTTGCTAGAAAACAGCTTCAGGTGCGACCCCCGACTTAATTTTTGCTACTCTTAAAATAGTTCATTAATATTATTATGATAAGAGACTTCTTTTTTTTTTTTTTTTCTCAAGCAACAGATAATTAGGTTCTTGTTAAGGAATTCCCGGATTGAGATAAATTCCATCAACTTAAAAGAATTCACTCCTCTCGATGTGTTGCTGGAGTCGCCAAGAGAACAAGGAGACTTGGCTATAGGAGAGATGATTCGAGCTGCGAATGGGAAGACAGCAGCAGAATGCTTAGCCCAATCACCAGCACGAAGTGAGCCTAATCCAACAGTCCATTCTAATATCCCACCAAGAAGAAGATTAAATCAGGTAGACCGTTGTTGGCATCGATTTAAATATCTTTTTAAGTTTGCACATGATAGCAAAACAATAGCAAATCTTCAAGCAGAAAAGGAGAATACTTCAGGCATATTAATGGTAGTGGCAACGTTGATAGCAACCATTACATTTCAAGCAGGACTTAACCCTCCTGGAGGATTTGTGCCGGATGATGAGTACGACAATTCTGCAAATTCTATCCAAAAAAATAACCAGTTTAAAATAGGACAGGTAATTTTACAAGATAAACTTATTTACTTCTTGGTGTTTGATATGCTGGGATTGTTCGCATCTCTGAGCATCATTCTGCTGCTCATCTGCCTAGTTCCTCGAAAGAAGAGGAAGCTGATGAAATTCTTGGTGTGGGTTATGTGGCTTGCTGTCTTTTTCACCGCACTCGCATTTATATGTGCTCTTGCTGTGATCTATCCGAAGTCATCTACCATTCTCGATGTCTTTGTTATTTTCTGGATCGCAGTCTTAGATATCACCCTCATTTGCGTATGCATCCGGTTCATCATATATTTGCTAAAGAAAGGTGGCTGGTTAAGAAAGAGAAGAAGAACTAGGGAAAATAACGTCGAGGGAGGAAATAGGGAAAATAACGTCGAGGGAGTAACTGCTATCAAAAGGATTGGGAGTCTTATCATGGTGATTGCAATTCTTGTTGCTCTGGCCATTGTACATTCTCTAATATTTTACCGAATAAATATAAGTTCATAAATGTCGAAAAATATGATGTATCGTTAAGCAAATCAAGCCTTTTTTTTCATTTTCTTTTCATAGGACATAAAATGAGGTTTGGACAAACTGCGAGCATTAAGTCCTAAACAAACTCGCAGCATAGCCGCAGTATGCGCCAACATACAACAGCTAGCCAATCAATAAAAATATTCCTAAATTGCACTTTTTCTCTGATCAATCTTAGCTAAATCTTAAAGATCTGTGATGCAAATCATTTGGAAGCCATTGAGTTTTTAGTCAAAATTTAAATATTCGTTTCAAAACTTGCAAGCTGATTTTGGGTTTGATTAGATTCCCAAAGAATGTAGAACTTTTGCCTAAGTTCTATTCAAAGTAATGTGGCAATTCGTTATCATGTCGGTCCACTCGCAGTTGGCTTTCATAGAGGAGCACACGTAGCACCACAAATTCAATACATTAGCTGTCAAGTGGCTACAAAGCTGTCACAATCCATATGACAGACCAGGTCATCGATACCGCATCGCTAAGCAAACAAGTTTCCACCCCCTTCATGACTTCTCTAAAGATGCACGGTTGATATAGAAAGCAAGGAAGCAAAAATGAAGTCAAAAACAATGTAAAATTCACCCACATGACGCATCACTTGGAGCTTTCCTCGGACCCATGATCCATCTTAGACAGAAATAGAACATCCTTTACAAGCCTCCGCAGGTCAAAGCACAACCTATGAGTGGCATACCAATGGAAATGCCATTCTTCATGTTAGGCCTTACGCATCTTTTCAATTTAATTCTCGTTAATTTAGCAACAAGCTTTAATGTCAATTCCTGGCCTCCAGACATATTAAAACTAACACGCAAAGGATAAAAGTTTAACATTTACAAGTATCGCATTCTAATTGTTTTATAAAGGCCAACGGCAGTTTAAACTCTAGCAACAAGAAATTCACAGATAGCGACCTATCATCATCATTTACAGCACAAATTTGAGTGTTTGACTATGCTCCTGGTATACAGATTTACTAATAGGTAATTTAACCACACAAAGCTGAAGGAACTGACCCTGAAGCCGCCTAAAGAAACCTTCTCATCTATTTGATCTCTGCAAATTTATTTCGAATAAAAGCTTTTCGAGGACACCTCATTTTATTTTCCTAACATCTCATCTCTTTTCAAATCTTAACGAATTTTCTATCCGCTAGGATCTCAACTCATCGTAGCGTTAGATAACCACGGTCTCTAATTTTAAAAAATATGATTTCAAAAACTTCTCATTGCAAAAGTAATTTCAAAAACTTAATTCCTCGATTAACGCATCAATTTTCAGAAATTATGTTACTAGATAGATAAGAAAACACGGGTACGTAGTGGTCATGCACATCAGAAGCAAAAGGAATCCTTGACATGCGTCATACAACAAGAAGCACGTTACTGGCTCATCACGGTCATGTAAAGTAGTCTAAAATAAAACCATGTGAAAGCTTAGGAATGGGAGTAAATTAATAATTCCCCTCCCTCTCCATCGTCTCATTCCGAGGTAGAATCCTTGGTTTTTGACTCGAGTTCTTGCCCCATTCCCTTTTTCTTATCGTTCTCAACAAAACCAATCGAATTCTCCGAAGCGTTTCAATCTGGGTACGAGCGATTGCAAGCGGATAAAATTATTACGTAAAAATATGCAGAGAATCTGTGCGTGCGTGCCGGATTTGCGATGAGGAACTCCGGCGAAAGAATCCGTAGGGGTGGCGAACGCTGGAGATCGGGTGGAGGCGGGATTCGTCATGGAGCGGTCAAGAGAAGACCTGGTGTGAAGCCATGGACTGAAGACCCAGGTTGGGAGACGGTTCGCAGGATTCTTCACTAGCCATGGCATGGCATATGCGAATTTAAGTATAAACTTAAATTTCAAATCTTCTTAATTGTAGCCTTAGAGACCTTACCAAGCGAACCATTACGATGCTCCAACAGCAAGCAAGCCAGTAAAACTATAAAATAGAGAGCTTAGAGGCCTATAAATAAACTCAAGGTGTAAGATCACATATGAGAGCCCATATTATGATCCTCTATCTAACTGAAGATCCTACTAAGAAAAAGGCTTGAAGCTCTGAGCCCATCAAAATCCTACTAAGAAGAGCCTCTATTTTTTCATAGCTTGTTTGTTATCATTTCCTCTCATTCTTTTGTTTTTATTTTCAATTTTTTTTGAGCATTTAAAGAATTCATTAGGTTGCACCTCTATATGATCGTGATTGCAGTAGGAGGTTCAGATCAAGTTATATTATTATACTTTAGGGACAATTCAACTACAACCTGCATGAAATGGTAGAAACTAATCGTTAAGACAATATTTAATATGCCTCAGTTCAAGTATGGTTTTCTAATTTATTTATTTTATATTTTTATTTAATTTTTAATTTATTATATTTAAATTTTTAGTAATTTTTAGATACTTTCTCTCTCTAGAGATGAGTAGGATAGGAACTTGTTGAAGTAAAGATCGCCTGTACGGCAATCGGCTAGGAGATTTGGGCTAGTGATCACCATTTGCTCCAGGCAATCCAAGTAGATATGTGCACTTTGGGCAAATCAAATCCTCTACTTCCGATTGGAAGAGCAATGATGTTCAGAATTATTCAAGGTCGGCTCCGTCATACAAAGTTTATGTGTCGCATCCTCTATTTCAATTAGGCAGTTGCTACCGCTGTGAATATGCTGGTGATCTCAAATGGGTTGGTCTGCCATAGGTGCCTAATTGTGAGTCATTTGGCACGGAGGTGTCCCAAAGACTAGAAGATGAAGACGACAGAGGAAGAAGTGTTCATTCGAGATAGACCAGAGATGATTTCTATCTTCTTGCCCATATAGTGGAGAAAATGCTTGCGAAGTCTGTAGACCTGGCAAAGGTGGGGGTGGGTTGTTCATATGTATCCTATCAAGATTACAACCCTTCTGCCATCCAAAGAATTGGTGATTAAGCTATTGGTGCCTGTAAATCCTCACTTTCGCTGGGAGATGATTATACATGAACCTAACTCCTTTAGGGTCCTCTTCCCTTCAAGAGGGGTGCTCCTACGTGTTTTCAGACATAGTCTCAATTATCCTGCAAGGTATGAGGTGAAGATAACATCATGGTCGATCAAGGACTCGGAAACCACCCCCCCCCCCCATAGCCTCTACTTCAAAGCCTCAATCCAGCTTGTTGGGGTGGGTTGGGGTTCCTCTATTAGTGAAGGATGTGGAGAACATCGGTTGCATAGTCTTTAGTTTTGCTCTTCTTGAGAGATCTTCTCCTAACTACTTTTATAACTCTATTTTGCATGTCATAGCCTGGTGTGAGAACCCAACGAGCATCCCCAATGCCATGCATATCACATTGGGCAATGTCTTTGAAGCCCTAGTAATTATCAAGAATGTGACTCTGATGCAGCCACTACAGTCTCTACTAAAGAATTGGGTGGATTGGAAGGCTACCTGGAGTGCTACTGGTGTGCTAGGTCTAGGTCCACCCCTTGGGGCAGGAGCAAACTGGATGCTTAGGAGTAACTAGGTTAGCAGGTTGGTTCCTTCTCAGCTCTCAGTAGACCAAAACCTGGAGCAATCGGCTGAGAGTTGGCACTTAGATAGGCTAAAATCTCTCTTCTTCATTGCCAAACAAAGCAAAGCACCTGGCAGAAAGGGCGGTCAAAGAGCTTGAGAATCAATGGTTGAGTGCGATGGAGATGAGGTAGATAGAGATGATGAGGTGAGACTGTAGTATCGTAGTTTAACATAATGGTTGGTCGGATGGTTCCATGGAACCATGGCATAGGGGGACGACATCTAAGGAAGGCTCTATGGATCATAGCGAAAGGGTAGTTGACTTTGCTAGTACTAAGGTTGTGTCAGTGCCGGTATTGATCAATGGTGAGTGCCGGTATTGATCAATGGTGAGGCAGATTGGACCCACGGTTAGCAATAGCAAAGACTAGCTAACAATGAGCTTTTTTCCTTGGGTACAAATCATCCTATTCTTGGTAAGAATTCAAACTTGAATCCTCATTTGGTAGAAGATCCTTGCCACTTGGGGAACTTAATCTTTTTATCGCCATCTAGCTAGGTTTTCCAAAATCTGATGGACCAAGGAGGGTCTGGATGCTATTGTTTGAGACTTCTGGAGAAGTATCAAGGGGAAGTCAAAATGGTGTAGTGACATGGGTAGAAAATTTTAGAAGGCTAGAGGTAGTTTGAAGGAGGTAGTCCTATTAAAGAATGAATGAAAACAAAGAGATTAAGCAGAAGCTCTTGCATGGTGTCAAATTGCCAAATAGAAAAGAGGAAACAACTGGTTTGTCCTAGATAGAATTATCCATCAGGAAGATCCTAAAGAAATCATTATTTAACATCTATGAGAAGGTGGAGATTTATTAAAAACAATGATCTAAAGTAACCTGGCTTAAGGAAGGGGATCAAAATATGACATTCTTACATAAGATTGCTTCTGGATGCAAAAGGCCAAAGATGCCAATGGAAGAGAGCTCAACTCATAAGAAGAAATAGCTTTCGAGCTACATGAATATTTCAAGGGACTATTCGGAGTCTTCTGCTCATCATTGGCTATCATTGATTGGAATCACCTATGTAGCCCCCTTGAGGTAGAGCTAAGCACCTTGGTGGACCTGCTTAAAGCCAAAGAGGTGGTATTTTTGCTGAGCACCTCCAAAGCCCTAAGTCTGAATGGTTTTTCCTTCTATTTCTTTCAAAAATTTTGAGACCTACTTCAAGATAATGTGATAATTTTGCTCCAAAACTTCCATAAGGATAATCTAGATCTGCAAAGGTTGAACTTCACATATGTTGTGTTGGTACCAAAGAAGGATGGTTTGCTCTTTGTGAGAGATCTCCATCCCATTAGTCTCCTTAATAATATATACAAGATTATTGCCAAGATTTTGGCTACTAAGCTTGCAAGATTCCTACTTTCTCTTATAAATAAAGCTCAATCAACTTTCATTAAAGAAGATTAATTATAGAAAACTTCATTATAGCTCACGAGATATAGGCTTATTGTGGGTGCACCAGCTCTTTTGGAGTTCCGTATAAGCTTGACTTTGAAAAAGGCTTTGATAAAGTTAACTGAGAATTCTTGGTGGAGGTTTTAGTAGCTTGTGGCATCCCTTTGTAGATAAAGCGGATCTACACTCTATTCTCATTAGCAAAAGTTGGTGCGGTAGTGATTGGCATTTTTGGTAGGTAGATTAAATTAGAAAAGGGCTTCGGCAAGGGGTCCTTTCTCACCGGCTCTTTTTATCTTGATGGCCGATGTACTCATCATATTACTTAAGCAAGTCGGAACAATTGATCTTATTCATGGAATTTGGGAGTCTTTGTGCTTGTGCCATATCAAAAGCTTGAACTTCACTGATGACTTCTTTCTATTTTGTACATGTTGCAGAGAAGAAGTGTTTCCTACTAATTAAGGCTCTCCTCACCTTTTAAGAATGCTTTGGGCTTCAAGATTAACTTCTATAAAAACTCAATGATGTGTCTTAATATTGAAGAAGGAACGATTAAATCTTTTACTACACTTCTGAATTGCAAAAGTGAATCCTACCCATTCACCTATCTTGGACTACCTTTTTGTGACTCCAAGTTCCCCAAACAATGATAGATATCGTTGATTAAGAAGGTGGAAAAGAGATTCACCTCTTGGAAAGGAAGTGTTATTTACCAAAGATAAACTTTGCCTCATCGATTAGAGATAATCTTTGCCTCATCGACTCTATCCTCATAGCGCTCCCAACCTACTTCATGTCAATGCTCAAACTTCCAAACTGGGTTTGTCAAAGAATTGATAAGCCAAAAAAGATCCTTTTTATTTGCCTCACCAATTAGGACATTGTTTGTAAAGATAAAAAGAAGGTTGAATTGGGTATCCAAAACTTAAGAAGTATAAATCAAGCTCTGTTGGCTAAGTGGGCTTGGAAGTTTGTCAATACCCAATGTGGGGAGGATGTCACTTGGTCAAGGATTATAGCTAAATCTTATTATTCAAGGGACCAATTTACCATGTAGATAAAGAGAAGCGTGTAGAGAGCTTCACTAAGTTGAAAAGACATTTGTTGAGGTCTAGATGTCTTCTGCAATTGTTTGTCCTACAAACTAGAAAATAAAAAGAAAAAACATCAAGCTTTGAGAGAATGGCTCCCACCCCTAGCTTTGCTATTTGAAGACCTCTACACCCACACTACTGTTAAACATCATTCTGTGGCATCACTGTGGAGCTGTAGAAGACAATGGTGGAAAATTCATCTTTATGGACCTCTTTCTACCTTAGAACACCGGTAGTTGGAGTAGTTTTAGAGTCTACTATTTGATGCCCCCATTCACCAATGCATGACATGCAGATATGGAAACCCAACCAGGATGGTAGGTTTAATGTAAACTCTCCCTATAGATTCATCAACTATCGAGACATGATACACACTGACTATACTATTGTGTGGAACACATTTATCCCAGACAAAGTTAAAGTCTTGCTTTAGTTAACCTTACATTTATCACGGACAAAGTTAAAGTTTTCCTTTAATTGGCCTTTTTTAATAAACTTTGTATTGGTGATATTTTGGCTAAGAAAGGTTGGAGGGTAGGCAACAGGTGCATCTTATATGGGGCTAGACATGACTTGGTAAATCACCTATTTATCTCCCATCGTTTTTCACAATCCATCTCGAAGATCTTAATAGATGCATGAAGGCTGAGTCCTCAACCGCACAATTTAATCTGCCTCTGATTATCATGGAGAAGGAAGCATGGGAAGATTGCTTGAAGGAAGAGCTGGAATTAGTTAATCATAGCATTTGTGTAGTATGTTTGGTATGAAAGAAACTCAAGAATCTTTCAAAAAAAGAAAATCAATCAGAATTCAGTTCTTCACGGAATCATCACTATCTTTAACCTTTGAGCCAACCTATGCTCTTCTAAAACCTTTGATTTCCATAGATTTATCTATAATCTTCTATCCTCCTTTCATTCCCCTTAAAAGGTTGTATCTTTATTACTTTAGTACTTAATAATATTGGTGGGAGATATATTAATAATTCTTAATAACAAGTACATAATGGTCCCAACTAAAAGTCTCCCCAGAAGTCATACAAAAAAATAAATATATAATAAATTCATAGTAATCTAGCATAATAGTGAAAAGTAAAAATAATGACATAAGATATACGAATGCAAAAATATGACAAGTTTTAATTAACGAAGCCATATATAAGCTGCAACATGGGCCATAGGCAGGGGCAAATCTATATGCATGTAAGGGTGGATAGTTGCCCTCCTCCTCTCAAGGTTATGGAAAATTCTTTAGCTGTTTTATTGGTTTTTAAACTTCTTATGAAAATTATCTATCTCAAATAAAAAATTTGAAAGGCCATTATAAAATTAAGTAAATGCCTCTCTCTAACCAAAGGTCCTAGGCTTACGAACAACAGTACACAATGAACTAAACAAAGTTATTCAAAAAAAAAGCCTGGTCACAAGCCACGTGTAAATGACTGCACAAGTTCCCAACAATTCTCTATAATCACCCAAAGGAAAGCCTACAAAATGTATCATGTGAGCACGTATAGAGAAGTTTTAACCAATCAAGTTATGCGTAAACCATGGCATGGACCTTACTTACACAAGTATGCATTGATGCCCCCAATCGTTAGGTTGTCATACAATCATGACATGGATCCCTGGATCTGTTAAACTAGTCTGCTGCTTACGTCGCATTTGTATGTGGACAGCGGATAGGAATCTGATTCGATTGTTGGACGGGATTGATGTTTTTGACTTGAATAACACTATAATGACCGCACCCAATAATCAAACATTCAAGGTGATCAAATTTATATTTTCCCAATTATGTTGCACAACATTAAAACTATTAACTGTAACCTTGTATTTAAGCTACACGAGGAATCCTAACGGCCCCTAGACTCTTTTACACCGCCTGGTTTTTATCCGTGTCTTTGCTTCCACCCAAACCCCCCATTTTCCCAGCCCTACACACCAACGGTTGTCTTGGCTGCTTATTGTTTACCCTTTGACATTGCAAAGAGATCGGCATGCTCCCAAGAGAGGCAATATCTCCTGACTATGATGTAGCATTTTATGTATGGTTGCTATATACCGTGTTCCCAAAAGATTCATTGTGAAAGTCCATGGATCGAGCGTCTCCTGTGAGAAACTGACTGGTTTTCATAAAATTTTTCTAGGGAAACGGAATATAAAATTTTATGCTTAAATGTATTTTCTTTTTTTTTTTTAAGGATAAATAAGGGAAGAGATGTTGCCCCATGATATTTTATTGAATTAAATCTAATTCTTTTTTAAATAAAAAATGATAATTTTTTAGTTTTCCAAACATCTGCTAAGTATGAAAAATATCATCAGATTATTTTCTATTTCTTTCTATTTAAAATGAAGCAATATTTTCTTCATATCTTCCACTAATACTTTTGATCATTCTTCACTATTCACCACCACTACCATTGTAACCAGTACCACCACCATTCACTATCCTCTATCATCACGATCATACCTTTACCATATCTATAATCAATATCATCGTGATCATCACCATAGTACACCACGAGTGTTTCTCCACCGCAGCCCCTCCCCTCTCCCTGCTACCACCACCTCCACTACCGTTACCCTTCACCACCTGTCATGCCATCACCACCATTATCATCACTATATCTCTACTATCCTCTACCACTATTATCATATATGTGCCATCTATCACTATACCTCTTCTAAGCTAAGAGGCAAAGCCATATTTATTGTTAAGGATGGCCTTCCCCCCCCCCGGTCCCTCACCTGAAATTGAGAAGTGTTATGAAGTTTTTATTATTATTATTATTATTTTATTGGAAGGGAAAGATGGTAATGAAATAAAATTAATGGCAAGGATAATGAGCAGTGAGCAAGAGCTTTTTTTTTATTTCTTTAAGTTAGCCCTCTTAAAAAAAAAAAAATGTCTTATAATATATAATAGAAATGATATGGCCCTTTAAGAAAAGTTTAAGTGTTATAATATATAATAGAAATGATACGATGAAATCAGATTTACACTAGATATAAGAAAAAAGTAGTTTCATATTTCATCAAAATTTAAACAGTATATAAATTTATTATTTGATTCAATGTGGCCTTTTATAATTGATTGTCTTTTATTTATACAATATTTTATTAAAATATTAACAAAAATATAGCTGAAGTAAAAAAAAAAAAAAACCAATTCTTGGTTTCTCATCTCAAACTTCAAAAAATGTTCATTTGGTATTCTTAGAAGAAACACATTGCATGCAGCAAAAGGTTGAGTCATGAGTAAAGTCTAACTATTTACTTGTATTATTTCTTAAACCCTCAAGGTCCTCGTGGACAAGAAGGATTTTTTTAGGTTTGATTTTCTTGAAGTCCAATTATTCAAAAAGTTTTTTTTAGGTTTTTTTTATTTTTTAATATTTTTTTTTGTATTTACATTATTACATAAGCCAAAAAAAAATATAGTATAACTCTATCCTTAAAAGAAAATTCTTGACTTAACCGCACCACTATACCTACCATCCTTATTATACTCCACCATGCACCATCATCGCCACCATTATCTTTATCTCTACCATCACTGCTATCCATCACCACTGCCATCATATTTAAGTCACCTTCTGTGTCATCCACTATAATAGCTTCATCATCCATCATTATTATCACTATATCTATACTATCCACTGTACCACCACCTCTTTCTGCAATCAACCACTCTCTTTTGCTAAACTTTTTTATTTTTTAATTATTATTTTTTTTATTTTTAATAAATGACTGTATTTTATAATTTTTTTAAAAAAAAAATTATAAATGGAGAAGAAACTTGCAGGCCACAAACCACAACATTTGCTACAGCTAACCAGGCCCACGCTTTTCGAATTTTCAATGCTTGCCTAAACGCAGAGCTGATGGACGAGCTTGAGTATGGGCAAGTCAGTTTGACAAGACGAGCCGACGACTTCCACGCTAAATTTCAATTGGCTTCCATGAGGGGGCGAACCGACCAACTGACATGTTTGGAAATCCAAAGCTACCTTACAAAGGCGTCGAGTTTCTCTGACAGCGCCTCCCCTCGTCCGTGGATGTGCACCGCATGCTGCCGTCCCCAGCAGAGAATCCCGACTGCTTTGTGCGGTCATTTAACACAGCCTTAATGCACACGGGGCCCAGATATTTAAAGAGTCAATTAATCCAATGAGAACACATGAAACGGCCTCAATTTCTACTTGGATTAACTGCCGACGCATCTGATCAACAGTCATGTGAAAATCAATAGAGCCAGCTAATCCACACGGATCCTCAATCATTTGCACCCTCAGTACGCGTAACCTGCAATGCATGCACCGTTTACATGAGCAAAGATATTGGTGAGTAATAAAAAGGTTCAATATACTTATTAATCATCTTTCAAGTCCAAACAAAATGACACTACATTTTTTTTTATAGGACCAATGATAGATCCAATGAAGAATATTAAATCGGATATTCAATATATCTATTAATCATCTTCAAGTTCAAACAGGACGGCACTGTATATTTTTTTTTTTTGGAACTAATGGTGAATCCAATGAAGAATTTCGAATTGGATATTCAATATACCCATTAATCATCTTTCAAATACAAACAGAACGATGCTATTTTTTATTTTTTCAGGACTAATGATGAATCCAATGAAGAATTTTAAACCGGATATTCAGTATACCCATTAATCATCTTTCAAATACAAACAGGACGGCACCATATTTTTTTCAGGACCAATGATGGATCCAATGGAGAATTTCAAACAGGCCTGATGGATCCAATGAAGAATTTCAAACTGGATATTCAGTATACCTATTAATCATCTTTCAAGTCCAAACAGGACAGTACTATATTTTTTTTTCCGGGACTAATGATGGATCCAATGAAGAATTTCAAACCAGATATTTAATATATCCATTAATCATCTTTCAAATACAAACAGGACGACACTATATTTTTTTTTAGGACTACTGATGGATCCAATGGAGAATTTTAAACCGGATCTTTAATATATCCATTGATCATCTTTCAAATACAAATAGGACTGCACCATATTATTTTCACAATGATGGATCCAATGGAGAATTTCAAACCGGATATTCAATATACCCATTAATCATCTTTCAAGCCCAAACAGGACGACACTATATTTTTTTCGGGACCAATGATGGATCCAATGGAGAATTCCAAACTAGATATTCAATATACTCATTAATCATCTTTCAAATACAAATAGAATGGTACTATGTTTTTTATTATTTTTTTTTTCAGGACCAATGATGGTTCGAATGAAGAATTCTAAGTTGGATATTTAATATATCCATTAATTATCTTTCAAATACAAAGAGAATGGCATCATATGTTTTTTTTTAAAGGACCAATGATAGATTCAATGAAGAATTTTAAACCGAATATTTAAGATACTCATTAACCATCTTTAAAGTTCAAACAGGATCACACTATATTTTTTTTCAGGACTGCTAAAGAATTTCTGATATGACCTTTTACGTTGCTAGAGCTTTTTCTTGTCTGAAAAATACCGCTGCTTGGTTCTCCACGCCCCCACAATTAGACTCTTTGTCGTCGCCCTCGCCTCCAATTTCAAAGCTTCCAAGTTTCGGTCATCTGACTGAAGTAAAACATAGACCTAATCGTCAACCAAAATACTGCTCTATGAACACAGCAAACAAAGAATCAGCGTCCAAGAAAATTTATCTGTTCATGGTGTTTTGTCAATCAAACACAGTTTTTTTTAAAAAAAATCTGGACGGTTTCATGGATATAAAAATAGACACAAGGTATTGTCCGGCATTCATGGATGAACAAATGGATGCTAGACTAGAAGCAGCATCTCGTGCTGGAGACTTGGATGCCTTCCACCGGCTTCTTCAGGAGGACAGCCTTCTCCTTCACAGAGTGAACACCACCAATTATCTTGCAAACAACCCCCTACACGTTGCCGCGCTGCTTGGTCACGCTGATTTTGCTCGAGAAATCCTCAACCTAAGGCATGAACTTGCCTGGGACCTCAACGAGAAGGGCCTCTCCGCCTTGCACTTGGCTTCAGCCAATGGTCACCTCTCAGTGGTGAAAGAGCTGCTGAAGGTGTCTTCAGAGCTCTGCCTCGTACGAGACAAAGATGGTTTCTTGCCAAACCATACAGCAGTGATCAAAGGGAGGGATCATATCATGAGAGAATTGATTGAAGCCTACCCGGAGGCCGCACGAGTAGCGACATGCCAACAGGATACCGTTCTTCATTTGGCTGTGATGTCAAACTGTCTCGATGTCGTCGAGTTCTTGGTGGAGAAGATGGATGGTGATGAGCTACTTAACTCTAAGGATGGGAAGGGAAACAACATTCTCCACCTTGCTGTTGCTAGAAAACAGCTTCAGGTATGACCCCCAACTTAATTTTTGCTACTCTTAAAATAGTCCATTAATATTATTATGATAAGAGATTTTTTTTTTCAAGCAACAGATAATAGAGTTCTTGTTAAGGAATCGTTGGATTGACATAAATTCCATCAACTTACAAGAATTCACTCCTCTTGACATGTTGCTGGAGTCGCCAAGAGAACATGGAGACTTAGTTTTAGGAGAGATGATTTGGGCTCAGGTGGAAAGACAGCAGCGGAATGCATAGCCCAATCACCAGCACAGAATGACCCTAATCTAAGAATCCATCCTAACACCCCCATTAAGAAAAAAAATTAAATCAGGCAGACCATTCTTGGTACCGATTTAAGCATCTTTATAAGTTTGCACACGGTACTAAAATAAAAGCAAATTTTTGAGCAGAAAAAATAATGAAAATATTTTAGAAACATGGTGGTGGCAACACTGACAGCAACCATTACATTTCAGGCAGAACTTAACTTTCCTGAAGGATTTGTACAAGACGATGAGAAAAAAAATTCTACAAAAGAAAATAACGAATCTAAAAGAGAACAGGTAGTTTGACAAGACAAACTTATTTATCTTCTTGCTGCATGACATGCTGGGATTGTTTGCATCTCTGAGCATCATTATGATTTTGATCTGCGTAGCTCCTCGAAAGAGGAGGATGATGATGAAATTCTTGGTGTGGGTTATGTGGATTGCTATCTACTTTACCGCAACCGCATTTTTAAATGCCCTCGCTGTAATCTATCCAGAGTCATTGACCATTGTCTATGTCTTTGTTCGCTTCTGGCTGGCAGTCTTACATTTCACCCTTGGTTGCGTATGCATCCGGATCGTCATATATTTGCTAAAGAATGGTGGCTGGTTAAGAAAGAAAGGGAGAACTAGCACCAAGGGAGGAACTGCTATCAAAAGGATTGGGGCTCTTATCATGATGATTGCAATTCTTGTTGTTCTGGCCTTTCTAGCTATTGCAACATTTTGGCCACGAAAAACATAGATCAGTAATGTCGTGAAAATATGATGCATCTTTAAATAAATTACTCCTTTTTTTTTTCCATTTTCTTTTCATAGGACATAAAATGAGGTTTGGGCAAACTACGAGCATTAGGTCCTAAACGAACCCGCAACAGAGCCACAGTATGCACCAATATACAACAACTAGCCAATCAATAAAAATACTCCTAAATTGCACTTTTTCTCTAATCAATCTTAGCTAAATCTTAAAGATCTGTGGTGCAAATTATTTGGAAGCAATTGAGTTCTTAGTCCAAATTTAAATTTTCGTTTCAAAATTTGCAAGCTAGTTTTGGACTTGATTAGATTCCCAAAGAATGCAGTACTTTTGCCTGAGTTCTCTTCAAAGTAATGTGGCAATTGGTTATTCTGTCGGTCCACTTGCAGTTGGCTTTCATAGAGCAGCACACGTAGCACCACAAATACAAGAGGCGACAAGCTCACTACACTATAGTTGTCAAGTGGCTACAAAGCTGTCACAATCCATATGACCGACCAAGTTATCGATACCGTAAAGCTAAGCAATCAAGTCTACACCCCCTTCATGGCTTCTCTAAAGATGCATGCATGGTTTATACGGATACTAATATTGATTCAGTTCTCTATAGCTCATAAAAATAATAAAAACAAGCTCAACCAAAGCCAGGAAAAAACTAAAATATATACATGGTGCATAGAATAACAATACAACTAATCCAATCCAAGTGAAGAAAGAACAGGAAAATGCCACCCATCATTTTATTTCAGAAGAGATCTTGCTAGATGCTCTCTTGCTGTAGCGATCGCTTGAGATATCGACTGGCAGGAGAAAAAAAATGAGAGTAAATAGAAAGAATTTCACGAAAGTGTAAAAAAGAAATACTGAACTAGAGTAGGGTTCAAAATGCAAGAAATGATGGATCAGTTCTCCAAACTGATAAAAGAAATTACCTGCTCAGAGAACGGAATGGCACCATCAACGGCATTAGTCGCAGCCTTTCCAGCAATGGTGTTTGCATTTGTTTCCAAGATGATCCTCAAACGGTGCGCAAAAAACTCAGTCTAAACACCATTCAGACGCTTAGCAATTTCAAGATTGCTGTGACAAGGACAATGAGAAAAATTACAAGGCCAAGCTTCAACCATCAGTTTGGTTTACAATCACATGATTGTTATCTCTTCAAATAATAGTGATTTGGACACAAATGCATGACACCAACCACCATGATCTCGTAAAATGGGTCTCGATGTGGCCTATTGGCCATGGTAAATGTACTAAGAACGGGATGATTTGTGAAAACTGTTTCAGGCAAGCTAAATAGATGGCTAAGCATTTTCTGTGGGCAAAGCCACAACAGCTGTTTATCATTTAAAGAAGAAGAAAGAATAGCTTAGGTGGCTGGTTAAAGGTGAAGACAAAACCTCATTTACTAAATGCAGGAGAAGATTATGTTAACAGTTGTGAGGACTGTGGATTTCTAAGAGGATTCACTCAGAAAGCAAGCGCAGGAATGAGATTCCAAAGAGAATTTGACATAGGCACCATACTCTAGTAGAAACTTGCAGCTGCTAAGTAAAAGACCTCACCACCTCAGCCATATCAACAGCCTGAAAGTTCATTGACAGCTCATAGAGTATCATCATTATGACTGCTTTTAAAATCACGACTGTATTGTGGAGCAAAGTCTCCAATTAGGGCCAACGTCTCTCCGGTTTCATCGGGCACGAAGAATATCGCATCAAGTTGGGTCCAGATCTTCTTAACTAGGGATCTCAAAAATTAAAATATCTCGGATCCTCCTATATTTTCCAATCTACCACCTTTGCCACGATGAACCTCGATCTCACGTTATCTTTGCACCGGCCACCATCAACGAAGATGGTTGAGATTTTAACACATGAACAAGATCTTTTCGATCAACGATCTTTAGTAATTTTTAAATTTATTTATTTACAATCAAATATCAAAATCCATGCTTCAAAGTGAACGAGTTAATCCGGAATTTATTACATTGATCAAAATTCCAGTATTTTAAATTTAATATGTGAGACAAGATTTTCCAACGTCTCGTCTCTTTTCAAATCTTACAAATTTTCTATCCGCTAGGATCTCAACTCATCGTAGCGTTAGATAACCACGGTCTCTAATTTTAAAACAATATGATTTCAAAAACTTAATTCCTCAATTAACGTATCAATTTTCAGAAAGTTTGTCACTAGATAGATAAGAAAACACAGGTATGTAGTAGTCATGTACATCAGAAGCAAAAGGAATCCTTGACATGCGACATACAAAAACAAGCACGTTACTGGCTCATCACACGGTCATATAAAGTAGTCTAAAATAAAACCATGTCAAAGCCTAGGAGTGAGAGTAAATTAATAATTCCCCTCCCTCTCCTTCGTCTCATTCCGAGGTAGAATCCTTGGTTTTTGACTCGAGTTCTTGCCCCATTCCCTTTTTCTTATCATTCTCAAAAAAACCAATCGAATTCTCCAAAGCGTTTCAATCTGGGTACGAGCGATCGCAAGCGGATAAAATTATTACGTGAAAATATGCAGAGAATCTGTGCGTGCGTGCCGGATTTGCGATGAGGAACTCCGGCGAAAGAATCCGTACGGGTGGCGAACACTGGAGATCGGGTGGAGACGGGATTCGTCGTGGAGCGGCCTAGAGAAGTCCTCGTGTGAAGCCATGGACTCAAGACCCAGGTTGGGAGACGGTTCGCAGGAGGCATCATCCCGGGAACCGGGACCTGGAGACTATTGAAAAATAGTCTTTTAAAGACCGTTTTCTGATTTTAAAAAATTCTAATTAAATAATCAATTTTAAAAAGGATTTTTTTTAAAATAAAGATTTCAATTTGAAAATCATTAAATCCTTTGATCCCAAATGGAATAATTAAATATAAAGATTTAAATCTGTGAGCTAGAGGCCTAAGTAAACCTCCATGAAGGCTAAGAGCCACGCGCTTGGCTGGCTTGGCTTCACTAGCCATGGCATGGTGTATGCGAATTAAAGTATAAATTTAAATTTCAAATTTTCTTAATTGTAGCATTAGAGGACCTTACCAATCTCTTATCAAACATTTAGTTAGGTTGCATTGTCAGAACCATTAAGATGCTCCAATAGGAAGCAAGCCACTAAAACTATAAAAAAGAGAGCTTAGATTGAGCCTATAAATAGGCTCAAGGTATAAGATCGTAAATGAAAGCCTATATTATGATCCCCTATCCAACTTGAGATCTTATTAAGAAAAAGGCTTGAAGACCTGAGTTTTTCAAAATCCTACTAAGAAGAGCCTCTTTTCTTTTCCATTTTTTTTTTCATTATCATTTCCTCTCATTCTTCTTTTTTTTTTTTTTTTCAATTTTTTCTGAGCATTTAAAGAAGTCATTATGTTGCACCTCTATGTGATCGTGGTTGTAGTAGGAGATTCAGATCAAGTTACGTTATTGTACTTTAGGGACAGCTCAACTACAACATGCACGAAAGGATAGAAACTAGTCATTAAAACAATATTTAATATGCCTCAGTTTAAGTATAGTTTTCTAATTTATTTATTTTATATTTTTATTTAATTTTTAATTTATTATATTTAAATTTTTAGTAATTTTTAAATACTTCCTTATGTAGAGATGAGTAGGATAGGAACTCATTGAAGTAAAGATTACATGAACGGTAATCGGCTAGGAGATTTGGGCTAGTGATTACCAGTTGCTCCAAGCAGTCTAAGTAGATATGCGCACTTTGGGCAGATCAAATCCCCTACTACCGATTGGAAGAGTAATGATCTTCAGAACTATTCAAGGTTGGCTCCATCGTACAAAGTTTATGTGTCACATCCTCTATTTCAATTAGGCAGTTGCTATCGCTGCAAATATGCTGGTGATCTTAAATGGGTTGGTCTGTCATAGGTGCCTACGTGCGAGTCATTTGGTGCGGAGGTGTCCTAAAGGCTAGAAGATGAAGATGGTAGAGGAATAAATGTTCATTCGAGATAGACCAGAGAGGATTTCTATCTTCTTGCCTATATAGTGGAGAAGATGCTTGCGAAGTCTGTAGACCTAGCAAAGGTGGGGGTGGATTGTTCATATGTATCCTATCAAGATTGCAAACCCTCTGCCATCCAAAGAAATAGTGATTAAGCTATTGGTGCTTGTGAATCCTCACTTTCACTGGGAGATGATTGTGAATGGACCTAACTCCTTTAGGGTCCTCTTCCCTTGAAGAGGGGTGCTCCTAGGTGTTTTCAGATATTGTCTCAACCATCCTACAAGGTATGAGGTGAAGATAACATCATGGTCAATCATGAACGTTGGGAACCCCCCATAGCCTCTACTTCAAAGCCTCAATCCAACTTGTTGGGTTGGGTTGGTGTTCCTCTATTAATGAAGGATGCGGAGAGCATTGGTTGCATAATCTCTAGTTTTGCTCTTCTTGAGAGCACTTCTCCTAACTACTTTAATAACTCTATTTTGCATGTCATAGCCTAGTATGAGAACCCAACGAGCATCCCCAGTGCCATGCATATTACGTTAGGCGATGTCCTTGACCAAGCCCTAGTAATCATCAAGAAGGTGGCTCTGATGCAGCCACTGCAATCCTTACTAAAGCATTGGGTGGATTGAAAGGCTACCTAGAGTGCTGCTAGTGTGCTAGGTCTAGGTCCACCCCCTAGGGCAGGAGCAAACTAGATGCTTAGGAGTAACTAAGTTAGCAGGGTGGTTCCTCCTCAGCTCTCGATGGACCAAAACCTAAAATAATCGGCTGAGAGTTAGCACTTAGGCAGGCTAAAATCTCTCCTATTCGTTGCTAAGCAAAGCAAAGCACCTGGTAGAAAGGGCAAAGAAAGGCCTTGAGAATCAACAGTTGAGAAAGGTCGAGATGAGGCAGATGGAGATGATGAGGTGAGATCGTAGTGTCATAGTTCAACATAACAGTTGGTCAAATTGTTTCATATCTTCACTATCCTCTACCATTACTATCAAACCTGTGCCACTCATCATCATACCTCCACTATCTACCACCACCTTCTCCATTGCCATCCTCTATCATGCTCAAAGGTGAAGCCATATTTATTGTTAAGGAGGGCCTTTGCCTCCCTCCCTCGCCCCAAATTCAAAAGTGTTATAAAGTTTTTTTTATTGGAAGGGAAACAAGGTAATGAAATAAAATTAATGGTAAGGATAGTGAGTAATGAGCAAGAGCCTTTTTTATTTCTTTAAGTTGGCCCTCTTTAAAAAAAAAAAATTAAGTATTATAATATATAACATAAATGATATGTCTCCTAAGAAAAGTTTACGTGTTATAATATATAATAAAAATGATATAATAAAATCAAATTTACACTAGATACAAGAAAAAAGTAGTTTTATATTTCATCAAAATTTAAACAATATAAAAATTTATTATTTGATTCAATATGGCATTTTGTAATTGATTGTCTTTTACTTATACAATATCTTAGTAACATATTAACAAAAATATAGCTGAAGTAAAAGAAAATAATAGAACCAATTCTTGGTTTTTCATCTCAAACTTCAAAAGGTGTTCTTTTGGTATTCTTAGAAGACATGCATCATATGTACCGAAAGGTTGAATTTTGGGTAAAGTCTAATTATTCACTTGTATTGTTTTAAGCCCTCAAGGTCCTTGTGAATAAGAAGGATTTTTTTTAGGTTTGGTTTTCTTGAAGTTCAATTGTTCAAAAAGTTATTTTAGTATTTTTTTATTTCTTTAATATTTATTGTATTTACATTATTGCATAAGATAAAAAAATACAGTATAACTTTGCCCTCAAAAGAAAATTTCTGACTCTGCTACTGACCACTCCACCATACCTACCATTCTTATTATACCTCCAATGCCTATTACCATGGCCGCCACCATCATCATCTTCATCACCACCATCACCACCATCCATCACTACCATCATCATATCTAAGCTATCTTCTTTACCATCTATTATAATATTTTCGTTACTCATCATCACTGACACTATATTTGTATTATCTATTGCATTGCCATCTCTTCCTACCATCAATCATTCTCTTTGGTCAAACTTTTTTTATTTTCAATCAATTTTTTTTATTTTTAATAAATGAATGTATTTTTTATTTTTTTAAAAGAAATCATAACAGAGAAAAAACTTGATGATAAAAATCACAGCATTTTCTGCAGCTAACCAGGCCCACACTTTTCGAAGAATTTTCAAATGCTTGACTAAACGCGGAGCTGATGGACGAGTTTGAGTGACAAGACGGACCACGCTAAATTCCAATGGGCTTCCATGAGGAGGCGAGCCGATCGACTGATATGTTTGGACATCATGTCTGAAAAGGAATGGAAAAGAATATAACTAATTTTTTTTCGTTTCTTTCATTTCGTGTAAATGAATCATCGCGTGCGATACAAAAAAATCTCAATATTTTTCGCACTGCAAGCGGTGCGCTGCACTGCACCAAGAATTTCTCATGTTTGGAATTCCAAAGCTAGCTTACAAATGCGTCGGGATCCTCTTACAGCGCCTCCCCTCATCCGTGGATGTGCACTGCACCCTGGCGTCCCCGGCAGGGAATCCCGACTGCTTTGTGCGGTCATTCAACGCAGCCTTAACGCACACGGGCCCAGATATTTAAGGAGTCAATTAACCCAATGGGAACGCATGAAACGGCCTCACATTCTATTTGGATTCAGCATCTTTTGGTTGCTGCTGTTCAACAGTCATGTGAAGACCAATAAAGCCACCAGCTAATTCACACTTATCCTCAACTAATTCATACTTATCCTCAATCATTCGCACCCTTGATCAACCAGTGATAGTGTTTGGCGTAGGACTACAAAATTGGCTTGCCTTATTACAGCTAGTGGTAGCAAGGGGGAGAGAGAAAACCTTATTGATGAGTTGGCTAGCCAAATGAAAATCTCAATGCTTTGCGATCAAACAGTGTTTGGATAGTACCTTCTCTTGACACTAGAAGAAGAGAGCAAGCATCTGATTCTAATGGGAGTCCAAAAAAAAGATAGAGCGGTTATGGAATGAAAAGGATGAGGATTAATTTTTATGATCGCATCAAAGGATTAGAATTTAACAAACATGTTTTGTATTATAAATAAAAAGGAAAATGTAGCACTGCTATATTTTATTTTTTAAGAAATTTACTATCTGGATATTCTATCAGTACTAAACTTTCTTAATTTCATGGCAGCAATTCTTAGTTTAAACTTGACGATGACGCCAAAACAATTCCTAATAGCTGATCAGTAGCCTTTCCGTCGATATTACACCAAAGAGAAATCACTCCTTTTCCATTGTGTGCTCGGTTAGTGACTTTCTGAATGGGACTCTGTTTATTAGATTCGACTTACCCCAAAGCTTGCACCTTTGCGTTTTTTGCTGGGTAAGCTGTGCTTACAAATGACGGGCAACTCAAATCGATCAATAGAAGAGACGACCAAGGTTGTTGCCCAGCCCCTCTTTCCGGCGAGAGAATGCATGATTTAATTCAAGGCCCGGCAGGGTACAGTTCCACCGATAGATCGCTGGTGCTTGGACTGCATCGGGTCGCTCGGCTTCAAAGTAAATGCACCAGTCATTTAAAATTCCTGCTAATTTGATTTATAATGCGCCACGTGTAATGCACGAGTTTTTAATATTTTTGAGTTCTCAACGCGGACAATAGATGTGGCCTTATCAGTATTTTTCCCTTCGAGCACCAAGCGATATTGGAATCGGAGGGAACATTATGTCTCACCGGCTTGATGCTATTTCAACACTTTAAAAGTAGTTTTATATTGAAAGAAAAAAAAAAATGTTATGTATTATAATCTAAATCTATTTGCTATTCAATTAATTTTCATTCAAATTTTTGAATCATTTTATTAATAAATTAATTAATTTAGCATGTGAGTTTAAAACGTAATGCGTCGTCTACGCTCGAACAACTGGCCTACGTTCTCCCGCACGGTAAGAATCGAAGACCGTTCTATGAACACAAGAAACGAAGAAACGAAGAATCAGCGTTCAAGAAAATTTATCTGTTCACGCTGTTTCGTCAGTCAAACACACGGTTCTTTGCTTAAAATCTGAACGGTTTCATGGATATAAAAATAGACACACGGTATTGTCTGGCATTCATGGATGAACAAATGGATGCTAGACTAGAAGCAGCATCTCGTGCTGGAGACTTGGATGCCTTCAACCGGCTTCTTCAGGAGGACAGCCTTCTCCTTCACAGAGTGAACACCACCAATTATCTTGCAAACAACCCCCTACACGTTGCCGCGCTGCTTGGTCACGCTGATTTTGCTCGAGAAATCCTCAACCTAAGGCATGAACTTGCCTGGGACCTCAACGAGCAGGGCCTCTCCGCCTTGCACTTGGCTTCAGCCAATGGTCACCTCTCAGTGGTGAAAGAGCTGCTGAAGGTGGCTTCAGAGCTCTGCCTCGTACGAGACAAAGATGGTTTCTTGCCAATCCATACAGCAGTGATCAAAGGGAGGGATCATATCATGAGAGAATTGATTGAAGCCTGCCCGGAGGCTGCACGAATAGCGACATGCCAACAAGATACCGTTCTTCATTTGGCTGTGATTTCAAACTGTTTCGATGTCGTCGAGTTCTTGGTGGAGAAGATGGATGGTGATGAGCTGCTTAACTCAAGGGATGAGAAGGGAAACAATATTCTGCACCTTGCTGTTGCTAGAAAACAGCTTCAGGTATGACCCCCAACTTAAATTTTTACTGCTCTTAAAACAGTCCATTAATATTATTATGATAATAGATTTTTTTTTTTTTTTTTTCTTATCTTCTTTCAAGCAACAGATAATTAAGTTCTTGTTAAGGAATCCCCAGATTGACATAAATTGCATCAACTTAAAAGAATTCACTCCTCTTGACATGTTGCTGGAGTCGCCAAGAGAACATGGAGACTTGGTTATAGGAGATATGATTCGAGCTGCAGGTGGGAAGATAGCAGCAGAACGTACAGCCCAATCACCAGCACAGAGTGACCCTAATCCAAGAGTCCATCATAATACCTCATCAAGAAAAAGATTAAATCAGAGAGGTCGTTATTGGCATCGATTTAAATATCTTTTTAAGTTTGCACACGATAACAGAACAATAGTAGATTTTCGGACAAAAAACAACAATAGAAATAATTTAGGTACATTAATGGTAGTGGCAACGCTAATAGCAATCATTACATTTCAAGTAGCACTTAACCCTTCCGGAGAATTTGTGCAGGATGATGGATAAGAAAACTCTACCAATAAATCTGAAACAGGGTAAGAAGTTTTAGAAGGCAAACTTAATTACTTCTTGATACATGACTTGCTGGGTTTGTTTGCATCTTTGAGCATTATTCTACTTCTGATATGCGTAGCTCCTCGAAAGAGGCGGACGATGATGAAAGTCTTGGCATGGGTTATGTGGCTAGCTGTTTTCTTCACTGCAGTTGCATTTACAAATGCCGTAAGGTAATCTATCCGAAGTCCATGACCATTCTCCATATCTTTAGTGGCTTATGGCTCGCAGTCTTAGAGATCGCTCTCTTTTGCATATGCACTCGGTTCATCATATATTTGCTAAAAAAAGGTGGCTGGTTAAGAAAGCAAGGGAGAACTTGGGAAAATAACGTCTGAGGGAGGAACTGCTATCAGAAGGATTGGGACTGTTATCATGGTGATTGCAACTCTTGTTGCTCTGGCCCTTGTAAATTTTCTAATATTTTGGTCACGAAAAACATAGGTCATTAATGTCGTGAAAATATAATGTATCTTTAAACAAATCAAGCCTTTTTCATCGGACGTAAAATGAGGTTTGGGCAAACTGCGAGCATCAAGTCCCAACCAATCTTGCAACAGAGCCGCAGCATGCACCAACATACAACGGCTAGCCAATCAATAAAAACATACCTAAATTGCACTTTTTCTCTGATCAATCTTAGCTAAATCTTAAAGATCTGTGGTGCAAATCATTTGGAAGCCATTGAGTTCTTAGTCAAAATTTAAATATTCGTTTCAAAACTTGCAAGCTGATTTTGGATTTGATTAGATTCCCAAAGAATGTAGAACTTCTTGCCTCAGTTATCTTCAAAGTAACGTGGCAATTGGTTATCATGTCGGTCCACTCGCAGTCGGCTTTCACAGAAGGGCACACGTAGCACCACAAATGCAAGAGGCAACAAGCTCAATACATTATCTGTCAAGTGGCTACAAAGCTGTCACAATCCATATGACAGACCAAGTCATCGATACCGCAAAGTTGAGAGCAAACAAGTTTCCACCCACTTCACTAAAGCTGCAAACAAGTTTCTAGCCCCTTCATGGCTTCACTAAAGATGCATGGTTGATATAGAAAGCAAGGAAGCAAAAATGAAGTCAAAAACGATGAAAAATTCATCCACAGGACGCATCACTTGGAGCTTTCCTTCGACCCATGATCCATCTTAGACAGAAATAGAACATCCTTTACAAGCCTTCGCAGGTTAACAACCTATGAGTGGCATACCAATGGAAAAGCCATTCTTCATGTTAGGCCTTACGCATCTTTTCAATTTAATTCTCACTAAATTAGCAACAAGCTTTAATGTCAATTCCTGACCTCCAGACATTTTAGCCCAACAAGCAAAGGATAAAAGTTTAACATTTACAAGAATCGCACTCCAATTACTTTATAAAGGTCAAGGTCAGTAGCAGTTTACATTGTAGCAACAAGAAAATCACAGATGGCAACCTATCATCATCATTTATGGCACAACTTTGAGTGTTTGATCATACTCCTGGTATACAGATTTACTAATAGGTAATTTAACCATACAAAGCTGAAGCAACTGACCCTCAAGCCTCCAAAAGAAAGTCTCTCATCTATTTGATTTCTGCAATTTTATTTTGACTAAAAGCCTTTCGAGGATACCTCATTTTGTTAGAAAAATACATTTTACCAAACAAAATAACGTTAGCATCGTTGGTGAAAGAAATTTACTATCCTTCTCTTCATATGATTAAACATTCCTTTGCATATTGTACTCTCTGATATTTTGTATTCCAAGTTCCTAATTCCTTTGCATCCCCTATCTCTAATATCTTCCCCTACATTGTACTCTCTAAAACCTTACATCCTTCCATCTCTATCTATCTCTTATATCCTTCCATCTCGATCTATCTCTATGCTTGTATATTGTAATCCTTATTTTTTGATCTTTTAATAAATTTGGGGGAAAGCTCCTTCCTCCAATCTATCATCAAAAAAAAAAGAAAAACATTCTCGTATGAGTGGCAATATCTCCTGACTGTGATGTAGCATTTTATGCACGATTGCTATAGTGTTTCCATAAGATTTGCTGTTTTACGTGAAAAGCCATGAGTCAAGCGTCCCCTGTTCAGCTGTGAAAAACTGAGTTGTTTTCATAAATTTTTTCTATAGGAACAGAATATAAAATTTTAGGTTTAATTTTTTTTTTTAAAAAAGGAGAAATAAGGGAAGAGATGTTCCAATGAATCAAATCTAATGCTTTTACAAGTAAACAACTTATAGTTTTTTAGTTTTTCAAATGTACATTAAGTATGGAAACATCATTGGATTATTTCTCATTCTTTTTCTTTTTAAAATGAAGCAATATTTTCTTTATATTTTTTACTATTACCTCCATCATCAATCACCTTTCATTATCCACCATCACTATCACTATAAACAATACCATCATCATCTATCATCCTCTACCATCACTATCATATCTCCAGCATCCACCATCAATATCACCACCATCACTACAATACACCATGAGCATATCTCCACCACTTGCCGCCTTTGCCGCTACCACTCAACCACCATCACCCTCTTCCACCATAACCATCACGAGCGCATCTCTATCACCTGCCACCCCTACTATCACTCCCTCATCTATCACTATCACCACCACCATATCTGCATTACCCTCCACCACTACTACTATACCCATGTCACCCACCACCATACCTCCATTATCTATCATCATCTCATATTTGTGCTATCTATTGCCATACCTCTATCACCTACCACCACCTCTACTACCTACCCTTCACTACCATCCACCAACAACGCAACAATAATTGCCAATGATATGGCCACTATCATACCACCACTGCTACCTTCGTACCACCACCACTACCTTCACCATATTCAGAGGTGGAGCCATGTTTATTGTTGGGGAGGGCCTTAGCGCACCCAACACCCCCTCCCCCCCCCCCCCACTAATGACAAACAAAAAAAATAAAAAAGTGTTATGAAGTATTTTTATTAGCAAGAAAGTAAAATAAATAAAATTAATGGTAAAGATATGAGTAAGAGTCTTTTTATTTCTTAAAGCTAGTTTTCCAAAAAAGTTTAAGTACTATAATATATAATGGAAATGATATGATGAAGCCAGACTTACACTATTTTTAAGAAACAACTGATTTCATATTCAATCAAAATTTATACAATATATAAATTTATTATTTCATTCAATGTAACATTTTATAATTGATTATTTTTTACTTGTATAATATATTAATAAAAATATGGCTTAAGTAAAAGAAAATAGTAGAACCAATTCTTAGTTTCCCATATTAAACTTTAAAAAAAAAAAAGATCTTTTAGCATTCTCAAAGGCATTATCAGAAGAGGCGTATCACACACGCAACAAAATGTTGGGTTATAGGTAGAGTCCAATTGTTCACTTGTATTGTTTCTTAAATCCTCAAGGTTCTTATAGACGAGGATGAATTTTTCAGGTTTGACTTTCTCGAAGCCTAATTGTTCAAGTTTTTTTTACGTATTTTTTTTATTTTTTTATATTTTTTTAATATTTACATTATTACATAAACCAAAAAAAATTATGGTATAACTCAATCTCCTAAAAGATCATCTCTATCATCTATTATCATCACCACCATCACCACCATTACCATCCATTATTACCACCATTATATCTACACTACTTCTCTACTACCCACCATTATACCTTCACAATCTATTATCATTATCATTATTACTATCGTTATCATTTCTTCGCTATCCATCGTCACAACCATTGTACATATAACATCTACTTGCATCGCTATCCCTCTCTATCATTTACCATCAACCATTCTCTTTAACCCAATTTTTTTAAAATTTTTTAAATTAAAATTATTTTTTTTATTTTTTTATAAATGAATGTATTTTCTAAATTTTTTATTTTTTTTTTAAAAAAAAAGACCATACATGGATAGAAAACTTGGTGATCAAAAGCGCAACATTTTCTACAGCTGACCAGGCCCACGCTTTCCAATTTTCAAATGCTTGACTAAACGCGGACCTGAGGGACGAGTTTGACCGACAGACACGTCGGATTGACAAGACGAGCCAACAACTTCCACCCAAAATTCCAATGGCTTCCATGATGGAGCGAGCCAGCCGACCGATCTGTTTGGAATTCCCAAGCTACCTTACAATGGCGTCGGGATCCTCTGACAACGCCTCCCCTCATCCATCGATAAGCACCGCACAGCCTTAACACACACCAAAAAAAAAAAACAAAAAAATCCTCAGGGCCCAGATATTTAAAGAGCCAATTAATCCAATGGGAACGCATGGAACGGCCTCAAGTCATTCGCATCCTCGGTCAGCCATTCGTCCCCAACGCCTGCTAGATGCGTAGCCGCCTGCAATGCATGAGACGTTTAGATGAGCAAAGACATTGGTAAGTAAGATGGGTAGATGATTGCGATTCCATTAACTTGAACACATACACTAGATTCAATATACCCATTAATCATCTTTCGAGTCAAACAGAACGGCGCAAATCAAGTATAACACGTTCTCTGCTTTTGGATGACCAAGAACGGTAGAGATGGTTTAGGCGACGGCGCACAAAGAGAGAAGGAAAAATTGCCAATGTATTGCTGTCTACGTCTCGTTGGCCAGTCCATCCAAGAATTTCTCCATATGCCCTTTATATTGCTACAGTTTTTCCTTGCCTGGAACACCGCATCGGCCTTATTGAATGCTTGTGAGAACCACTGCCTGGTCTTCCATACCCCCACTATTAGACTAGTTGTCCTCGTCCTTGCCTCTAATTTCAACGCTTCAAGTTTCGGTCTTATAATTGAAGTAAAACATAGACCTAATTGTCAACCAAAATACTGTTTTATGAACACAGCAAACGAAGAAAATTCTTGTTCATGGTATTTCGTCAATCAAACACATGGTTCTTTGCTTAAAATCTGGACGGTTTCATGGATATATATAGGCGCACGGTATTGTCTGGCATTCGTGGATGAACAAATGGATGCTAGACTAGAAGAAGCATCTCGTGCTGGAGACTTGGATGCCTTCCACCGGCTTCTTCAGGAGGACAGCCTTCTCCTTCACAACGTGAACACCACCAATTGTCTTGCAAACAACCCCCTACACATTGCCGCGCTGCTTGGTCACGCCGATTTTGCTCGAGAAATCCTCAACCTAAGGCCTGAACATGCCTGGGACGTCAACAAGCAAGGTCTCTTCGCCTTGCACTTGGCTTCAGCCAATGGTCACCTCTCAGCGGTGAAAGAGCTGCTATGTTAAAATTTAATTCTTTATTGTTATCGTTATTATATGATAAGTATTTTATTAATAAGTCTGGTAGTTTATTGAGTTTAAAAATAAAATGTGGTTAGTTATGAGTGGGTAACGTATTGTTGGATAGATAAGTATGATTTCAAAATGAAAAATATGAATTTTGGATGTTTCACTTCTTTCGCCTTTCTTCTTGAGAAAAAATTCTGGCTGAAACTACAGCCATCAAAACTGGTATCAGAGCATCGCTGACGATCCTCCGCCGAGTCCCCACCGCTCAAATCTCTTCCTTCTCATAGCAACGCGGTGCTCCTTTCCGCGTTTCACCTAAACATCGAAACGAATCAAAAAAAAAACGAACGTAACGCAGGCGGTATCTAAGAAAAGATACCGCTCCCGTGCGTGCGTAGGCGACGAACCTAGTTTCCATATATCGATCTTAAAAAAAAAAAAAATTCAGAGAAGGATACATCCAAACAGTCTTCCCATGCTCTCAAGGTATTCGACAAAAGGCTTGAGTGAAGATACCTCTAAGCAGTCTCAAGTTTTGGAGATGGCGAGTTCAAGCAATCAATCTGTAAGTGCTCAACAATCACAAGTTCCCATTTTTTATGGAGAAAACTATGATTTCTGGTTTGTGAAGATGAAAACAGTTTTTTTATCATATGATCTTTGGGAGTATGTGGAAGATGGAGTATGTGGAAGATGGGTATAATGATACAGTTGCTTTGAGTAATGCCCAAAAATAACAATTGAAGGATCAAAGGAAAAAAGATGCAAAGGCTCTAACTTTGATTCAACAAGGAGTTGCCGATAAAATTTTTTCAAGAATTATTAATGCAACAAGATCAAAAGAGGCTTGGGATATTCTTCAAAAGGAGTATAAAGGCATGATGAACAGGATGATACAGTTGCTTTGAGTAATGCCCAAAAACAACAATTGAAGGATCAAAGGAAGAAAGATGCAAAGGCTCTAGCTTTGATTCAACAAGAAGTTGCTGATAAAATTTTTCCAAGAATTATTAATGCAACAAGATTAAAAGAGGTTTGGGATATTCTTCAAAAGGAGTATAGAGGCACTTTCAAGGTAAAAATAGTAAAGCTTCAAACTCTGCGAAGAGATTTTGAAAATTTAAAGATGAAAGAAATGGAGTTGTTGAAGGATTATTTCACTAGAGTCATGGAGGTTGTGAATCAAATGAAGATATATGGGGATACTATTTCTGATCAAAGAATTATTGAAAAAATTCTTTTCAGCTTGCATGAAAAATATGACCCCATTATTGCTGTTATTGAAGAAACTAAAGATCTTGAATTTTTTAGTGTTGAAGAGTTGATGGGATCAATTAAAGCATTTGAGAAAAGGTTGAATAAGCATTCTGAAAAATCAATTGAGGGTGCTTTTCAATCCAAGCTCAATGTTAATTTAAGACCTCATGATAAAGACTCTAAAGGAGAATCTTCAAGAGGTGGAAAATATATAAGAAAAAGAGGTAGAAGCAACTCAAGAGGAAGAGGAAGAAGCAATTTTAGAAGACAAATTAATGAGGAGTTCACTCAACAAAAATGTAGAATTTGTCAAAGAAGTAGCCATGTAGAGAAAGATTGTTGGTTTCAAGGAAAGCCTCAATGTCACAATTGCGAAAAGTTTGGTCATGTCCAAAAAGATTGTTACTTGAAAAAAAAATCAGCAAGCAAATTTCATTGAAGAAAAAAAAGGTGAAGCCAATCTGTTCTATGCTTGTCAAGTAGCTATGGACCGAAAGCATGATGTTTGGTTTCTTGATAGCGGGTGTAGCAATCATATGACCAGCAATGAAATAATTTTTATGGAGATTGATTCAACTACCAATTCTCAAGTAAGGATGGGTAATGGTGCCTTAGTTCAAGCAAAAGGAAAAAGTATAATTGCCATAGAAACAAAGAAGAGAATAAGATATATCCGTGATGTGCTGCTAGTTCCAAAATTGGAGCAAAACTTGTTAAGTGTTGGACAACTTGTAGATCATGGATACTCAGTTCACTTTGAAGAAGACTCTTACAAAATTTTTGATAAAAGAAATCAAGCTGTAGCAAAGATCAAGATGGAGAAAAATAGAAGTTTTCCTCTAACTTTCTCTTACAAGAATGATGTAGCTTTGGAGATAGATATAGTTGGTGACTCATGGTTATGGCATAGAAGACTTGGGCTTTTGAATTTTTAAAGCTTGAAGAATCTTCAGTAGAAGAACATGGTATATGGGCTGCCATCTATACAAGAATTAAAAGAAGTTTGTGAAGGTTGTGCACTTGGGAAGCAACATCGAGAAGCATTTCCAAAAGAGAAGGCATGGAGAGCTAGAGCACCATTGGAACTTGTTCACACAGTTGTATGTGGTCCTATGTCAACACCATCTCATGGAGGTAACAAATACTTCCTAACCTTTATTGATGACTTCTCTAAAATGACATGGGTATATTTTATAAGACAAAAATCAGATGTGTTCAGTATCTTTAAAAAATTTCAGAATTCTGTTGAGAGGCAAAGTAGACATTTGATTAAAGTGTTAAGAAGTGATAGAGTTAGTGAGTATAACTCGAATGAATTTGATAATTTTTGTGAAGATATTGGCTTAAATAGACAACTAACGGTTGGATACACTCCACAACAAAATGGAGTGGCTGAAAGAAATAATAGAACCATTATGGAGATATCAAAAGCAATGCTTCATGAGAAGGGATTGCCTTTATCTTTTTGGAGTGAAGCAGTTTCTACTGCAGTTTATTTGTTGAATAGATGCCCAACAAAAGCAGTGATTAATCAAACTCCAATTGAAGCTTGGAGTGGAAAGAAGCCATCAGTGAATCACTTAAAGGTTTTTGGATGTATTTGTTTTGCTCATGTTTCAAAGAATGTTAGAAACAAGCTTGATGAGACTAGTGAGAAATGCATTTTTATAGGTTATAGCTCAAAATCAAAGAGCTATAGACTTTTCAGCTTGAAGAAAAATAAGTTGATTATTAGTAGAGATGTTATTTTTAATGAGAATGGTACATGGGATTGGAAAGAGAAGAAAGTCCAAGGTCAGGCCATTATTCTCAATGAAACATCAGAAATTCAAGAATATAAAGATAATGTTCATGAAGATGCACCACAAATGTCTCCACAAATATGTCCAAGTTCATCATCAAGCTCGTTATTCATCATCAAGTACACCTCCAAGGAAAATGAAAAGTCTTAGTGATGTGTATGCTAGCTGCAATTTTTGTATTGTTGAGCCAGAAAGTTTTGAAGAAGCAATTAAAGAAGAGACTTGGAAGAAAGCTATGGAAGAAGAAATTAATGTGATTGAGAAGAACAAAACTTGGGAGTTAGTTGAAAGATCAAAAGACAAAGAAGTGATTGGTGTCAAGTGGATCTACAAGATGAAATTCAATTTGGATGGTACTATCGAAAAGAACAAAGCAAGGCTTGTAGCTAAAGGGTATTCTCAACAATCAGGAATTGACTATGAAGAGACATTTGCTCCAGTGGCTCGGCATGATACAATTAGAGTTCTTATTGCCTTGGCAGCTAAATATGACTGGTTATTGCATCAACTTAATGTAAAATCAATATTTTTGAATGGTACTCTGAAAGAGGAGGTTTATGTAGAGCAACCTCAAGGCTTTGTAGCAAATGGAGAAGAAGAAAAAGTCTGCAAGCTAAAAAAGGCTTTGTATGGCCTCAAACAAGCACCCCGAACTTGGTATAGTGAGATTGATGCCTACTTCAACAATAAAGGTTTTCAAAGAAGCAAGAATGAGCTAACATTATATATTAAGAAGCAAGGTATATCTGACATTCTTATTATTTCTCTCTATGTTGATGATATGGTGATTACGGGTAATGATGAAAGAATGATTTCTAACTTTAAAATGGAGATGAAGCAAAAATATAAAATGAGTGATTTGGGTTTATTACATCAATTCTTGGGCATTGAAATTTATCAAGAAGAAGGAGTATTTATTTGCCAAAAGAAGTATGCCAAAACTCTTCTTGAAAAATTTCGAATGGTGAATTGTAAATCAGTTTGTACTCCATTGGTTGTGAATGAAAAGCTAAGTAAAGAAGATGGAAGCAAAGAAGTGAATGCATCACTCTATAGAAGCTTGATTGGAAGTTTATTATATTTGACAGCTACTAGACCTGATATTATGTATGCAGCAAGTTTGTTATCCAAGTTTATGCACAAACCTACTCAAATTCATTTTGGGGCTGCTAAGAGAGTGTTGAGATACATTCAAGGTACTATTGATTTTGGTATTTGGTATGGGAAGAATGTTGATGCAAAATTATTGGGATTTTGTAACAGTGATTGGGCTGGATGTATTGATGATATGAGAAGCACTTCAGGATATATTTTTTCTCTTGGTTCAGGAGCAATTGCTTGGGCTTCTAAGAAACAACAAACAGTGGCACAATCATCAGCCGAGGCTAAATATGTTTCAGCATCATTGGCAGCTTCACAAGCAATATGGTTAAGGCGTATTTTAAAGGATATTGGTGAGAAGCAAGAAGCTACTCTAATCTTGTGTGACAACAAATCAGCAATTGCTATGACTAAGAATCCAGTCTACCATAGACGTACAAGACACATTGCCATCAAGCATCACTTTATTAGAAATGCAGTGGAGAAGAAGAATATTCAAATCAAATATTGCAGCTCCAATGATCAAGTTGCAGACATTTTTACTAAAACACTTTCAAGAGACAAGTTTCAGTACTTTAGAGAATTATTGAATATCACAATAAGGAATTAAGGGGGAGTGTTAAAATTTAATTCCTTATTGTTATCATTATTATACATAAGTATTTTATTAATAAGTCTGGTAGTTTATTGAATTTAAAAATCAAATATTGTTAGTTGTGAGTGGGTAACGTATTGTTGGATAGATAAGTATGATTTCAAAATAAAAAATATGAATTTTGGATGTTTTACTTCTTTTGCCTTTCTTCCTAAGAAAAAATTCTAGTTGAAACTACAACCATCATGCTGAAGGTGTCTTCAGAGCTCTGCCTCGTACGAGACAAAGATGGTTTCTTGCCAATCCATACAGCAGTGATCAAAGGGAGGGATCATATCATGAGAGAATTGATTGAAGCCTGCCCGGAAGCTGCACGAGTAGCAACATGCCAACAACATACCGTTCTTCATTTGGCTGTGATGTCAAACTGTTTCGATATCGTCGAGTTCTTGGCGGAGAAGATGGATGGTGATGAGCTACTTAATTCAAAGGATGAGAAGGGAAACAATATTCTGCACCTTGCTGTTGCTAGAAAACAGCTTCAGGTACGATCCCCAACTTAATTTTTGCTACTCTTAAAACAGTCCATTAATATTATTATGATAAGAGATTTTTTTTTTTTTTTTTTCTTTCAAGCAACCGAAAATTAAGTTCTTATTAAGGAATCCCCGGATTGACATAAATTCCATGAACTTAAAAGAATTCACTCCTCTTGACATGTTGCTGGAGTCGCCAAGAGAACATGGAGACTTGGTTACAGGAGAGATGATTCAGGCTGCAGGTGGAAAGACAGCAGCGGAATGCACAGCCCAACCATCAGCACAGAGTAACCCTAATCCAAAGAGTCTATCCCAACAATCCATCAAAAAGAAGATTAAATCAAGCAGGCCGTTCTTGGCACCGATTCAAGCATTTTTTTAAATTTACACACAATAATAGAATAATAGCAAAACTCCGAATAAATAAGGATAATGAAAATACTCCAGGCACATTAATGGTGGTGGCAACGCTGATTGCAACCATTACATTTCATGTAGGACTTAATCATTCCGAAGGATTTGTGACAAGAAAATCATACCAAAGAAAATAACGAGTTTGAAATAGGGCAAGTAGTTCTACAAGGCAAACTTAATTATTTCTTGATGTTTGACATGCTGGGATTGTTTTTGTCTTTGAGCATCATTCTGCTTTTGATCTGCGTAGTTCCTCGAAAGAGGAGGAGGATGATGAAATTCTTGGTGTGGGTTATGTGGATCGCTGTCTTCTTCACTGCAGTCGCATTTATAAATGTCGTCGCTGTAATCTATCCGAAGTCGTTGACCATTCTCTATGTCTTTGTTGGCTTCTGGGTCGTAGTCTTAGAGATCGCCCTCATTTACGTTTGCATCCGGTTCGTCAAATATTTGCTAAAGAAAGGTGGTTGGTTAAGAAAGAAAGAAAGAACTAGGAAAAATAACGTCGAGAGAGGAACTGCTATCAAAAGGATTGGGACTGCTATCAAAAGGATTGGGACTATTGTCATGGTGATTACAATTCTTGTTGCTCTGGCTCTTGTAAATATTGTAATGTTTTGGAATGTTGTAATATTTTGGTCAGGTCATTAATGTCGTGAAAATATAATGTATCTTTAAACAAATCAAGCCTTTTCATCGGACATAAAATGAGGTTTGAGCAAACTGCAAGCATCAAGTCCCTAACAATCTCGCAACAAAGCCGCAGCATGCACCAGCTAGCCAATCAAAAAAGTATACCTAAATTGCACCTTTTCTCTGATCAATCTCAGCTAAATCTTTAAAGATCTGTGGTACAAATCATTTGGAAGCCATTGAGTTCTTAATCAATATTTCAATATTCGTTTCAAAACTTGCAAGCTGATTTTGGATTTGATTATATTAATGTAGAACTTTTGCCTCAGTTCTCTTCAAATTAATGTGGCAATATTGTTATCATGTCGATTCACTCGAAGTCGGCTTTCACAGAGGGGCTAGCACCACAAATAAAAGAGGCGACAAGCTCAATTCATTAGCTGTCAAGCGGCTACAAAGCTGTCACAAACCATATGAGAGACCAGGTGATTAAAAACAAAAATAAGGCGAAGCAAGGCCAAAGCCCTGGGCGCTGCCTTGGCCGCTGCCAGGCAGCGCCGCCCGACCAGCTGGGGGGCGCCGCCCCGGCCTGCAATGGCCGGGCTGGCGATGGAGGCGGGTGCGGCGCTGGATGAGAGGATATGATTTAAACCCTTCCTTCATTCAGTTTCCTTTGTTCCCGTTCTAAGCAAGCCTTCCCCATCGCCGGACCTTCGCCGGTGCTCCAACTGCCCGACAACTTTCCCAAGTAAGTATTCTCCTCTTCTCCATCTCCAATGTAACCCTTCATGGCCAAAGTCGGATTTTTGATTTTACCCTCTGTTTTGGCAGCTGTAGAGGATGATTTTTCGGCTGCAATCTCTTCCTCTCCAGCGACTTCTTCCGGCAGATAACCCCACCATTCTGTTTCTCTTTACTTGAGCTTTCCTGGGTCACATGGTTCGAGCATTGGCGGCGACAATCACCGAAAAACGGGGAGACAAAGTCTCCCCATGCTCTGTTTCAATCTGAGAATAGAGCCTTCAAAACAGAAATTGTTTGAGCCACTGCGGTGGCCGACGAGCTACCGGACTCCGTCTGCCCCGTGGAGGGGAGGGCGGTGGCCGCCTGCGTGTGGGTCGCCGGAACTCCGGCGACCCTTGCGAGGCCGCTAGGAGCCGCGACAGGCATCCCTCGTGCGGCTCCTGCGGTCGCCATGGGGCGACCGGGGCGGCCACGCCGGCTGGCCGGACCGCTGAGTCTAGCCGCGACCGACGTAGGCTGGTGTCCGGCAATGGCTGACCGGCGGAGGAGGGCCGGCCAAGCCGTCAAGGCACCTGCAGAGCCGGGTGCCAGAGAGAAAGAGAAGAGAAGAAGAGGGAAAGAGAGGAGAAAGAGAGAGAGAGGGGTGACAGCCCTCCGCATGCGAGCATGCATCTAGTACAGTATCATTTATAAACAATAAAGGTTAACAACTATATAATATATAAAATTTAATCTTTTATAATATAAATTATATAATGTTGGGCAACGAACCAAAGTTTTAAAATAAATCCAAATGGGATTACATATAACAAAATATAATCAATTGCATTAAGAAGCTTCCAATTATTCCTGTTGTTACCCCTAATAATTTTGTGGCCCTGAAAAAAATATTGTAAGATTTAATGAGTTTACACTCAGTAAATAAGCCTATTATTACATGATATAGCCAAATAAGAATTTTACCAAATCAAATACATATCATACTTCCAAATTTAAAAACATTTCATCATATTATAGAATTATACAAATTTCATGTTCAAATAAATTGGAAGCAATTATTATGAAATAATATTTCAAAATACCATTTCAATTCTAAATCACTGTAAATCTTATTTTATACTAATGTCCCACGTCCACGTAATAAACATCCCAAGGATGTAACATCCCTGTACGCCCCCAGTGGAGGAAGGGTGCCGGAGTCAATTAGCATATAATGCTATACCTATCCATAGGATATGTGTTCTCCATATATTCCCACATATTCCTCCTGTGAAGGTGGGTCCCGAATTCATGTAACATGTAATATGGATCGTGATGACATATAATAACACAATCACAAATAACATTTATTTGCATAACAGCAAACATAAATCAAATTACTTTTCATATTTGACCAAATTTGGTAATTTCACATAATCATGTAATAATCAGTTGCATGTATAAAATGTCAATTTAATTTACAGAAATTCACGATAATCAAGTCAAATAATCATTTACATAAATGTAGTACCACAAATATCATTTTTTAAATAATACTATAAATCAATTTCATTATTTCAATAATGGCATAATTTAATAATGATTTTAAAAAAATTATTATACTAGCTTACTTAGCTCACAACGCTAATCACAAAGCGTAAATCAGCTGTATGGACCTTTGGTACCTACAACATAATTTTTCAGATTTTTAAATTTCAATTTTAGGATGTCAAACTGACTCCTACACTTAACCCAATCTAATCCTAGGCCCAAATTAGGGCTTGAATATCTCCAAATATAGAAGCCCAAATAGGAAAATAAAAATTTTTCGACAAAGTAGGATCCATGCTGATCACGACCATATTTTTCTTTTATTGGGCCGGGCCCAATTTGGGACCCAAAAATTTGGCCCAAATGGGCTAACTGGATTGGGTCGAAGCCGGCCACGCGCGCGCGCTGGAGCGCATGCAGCGCACGGCGTGTTGTGCACCCACATGCGTAATGTTAAAAAATTTCCCAGGTGGGGGAGGGGGTTTACATCCTCCCCTCCTTATAAAAAATTTCGGCCTCGAAATTAATGCATAACACGAATAACATTTTTGAGGCCCAAAATGGAAATTACTAGCTGTATTTATCTATCTTTCTAGTCAAAATACAATAGTAAATACACTTTTGTGCATATATACAAATATCTATTCAGATACAAATAGATAAGGATATTTCTTTTTCACCTCCTCTTCAAGTTCCCATGTAGCCTCTTGTTCAGAGTGATTGCTCCACTGAACCTTAACATAGGGAATGCTACGCCGTCTCAGAACTTGATCTTTATGGTCCACAATACGTATCGGATGCTCTTCATATGTCAAGTTCTTCTTTAGCAAAATGTGCTCCGCTTCTATCACATGACTGGGGTCAGAAATATACTTCCTTAACATAGAGACATGGAATACATTATGTACCCCAGAGAGTGCAAGAGGTAATGCCAGGCTATAAGCCACTTCCTCCACTCTGCTCAAGATCTCAAATGGCGCAACGTATCATGGACTCAATTTTCCTTTAAGTGCAAACCTCATCACATCTTTGGTTGGTGAAACCCTTAAGAAGACATGGTCTCCAACCTGAAATTCCAGCTCCCTTCTTCTAACATCAGCATAACTTTTCTATCAGCTCTGAGCTACTCGGAGTCTTTCCTTAATCAGCTGCACTTTTTCTACTGTCTGCTGAATTAGCTCAGGGCCCAACAATTTCTTTTCCTCCACATCATTCGAACACAAGGGAGATCTGCATTTTCTACCATACAGAGCTTCAAATAGAGCCATTTTAATGCTGGCTTGGTAACTGTTATTGTAAGCAAACTCCACCAAAGGTAGGTGGTTGTCCCAAGCACCACCCAAGTCCATTACACAGGCTCGTAACATGTCTTCTAAGATCTGTATGGTCCTCTCAGACTGTCCATCTGTCTAGGGGTGGAAAGCTGTACTAAAATTCAATTTGGTCCCCAGAGCCCTATGAAGACTCTTCCAAAACTGGGACACAAACTTGGTATCCCGATCTGACACAATCGACTCAGGGACACCATGAAGTCTTACTATCTGCTCAATGTACATGGTGGCCAATCTCTCACTAGAGACCCCAACTCTAAACGGCAGAAAATGGGCTGACTTGGTTAATCTATCAATAATAACCCAGACCGCATCATTGCTTCTGGGAGTTTTGGGTAAACCTGTCACAAAATCCATAGTGATCTTCTCCCATTTCCACTGAGGAATCATCAGAGACTGAAGAGGTCCCGCAGGCCTTTGATGTTCGGCCTTCACTTGTTGGCACACTAAGCACTTGGCCACATATTGAGCAATTTCTCTTTTCATTCCTTTCCACCAAAAATTTTTCCGTAGGTCTCTGTACATTTTGGTGCCTCCTGGGTGAACAGTATAGGAAGAATAATGAGTTTCCTTCAAAATTTCAGCCCTTAGATCCTCCACATTTGGCACACAGAGCCTAGTATCAAATCTCAGGGATCCATCCTCATTTATTCTGAATTCATTCTGAACCCCTGACTGCACAGCTTCTTTTATCTTTTGTAGTTCCAAGTCTTCTTTCTGGGAAGACTTAATCCTGTCAATCAGGGTTGGCTGAAGTATAAGTATTGTAAGAAGCCCATCAGATCGCTGTACTCGCAAACCAACCTCCAACTTTTCAAGGTCTCTGTGAATGTGAGGCTGAGAAGTAATTATGGAAGCTACCTTTGAGGAGGACTTTCTGCTTAAGGCATCAGCTACCACATTGACCTTCCCTAGATGATAATGCAGGTTCAGGTCATAATCCTTTAGTAGCTCCAGCCACCTCTTCTGCCTCAAGTTTAGCTCCTTCTGGGTGAAAATGTATTTCAGACTTTGATGGTCTGTATACACATCACAAGTCTCTCCATACAGATAATGCTGCCAAATTTTCAATGCAAAGATCATGGCGGCCAACTCCAGGTCATGAGTAGGATAGTTCTGCTCATAAGGCTTCAGCTGCCTGGAGGCATAGACTATCACCTTTCCTTCCTGCATTAGAACACCTCCCAATCCCTTTCGAGAGGCATCAGTGAATAAAGTATATCCTCCAGATGTAGATGGAAGAGTAAGGATAGGGGCTGACACCAGGCGCTGCTTGAGCTCCTGGAAACTTCCCTCACACTCCTCTGACCAAACAAACTTTGCTCGCTTTTGAGTTAAGCGAGTCAAAGGCAAAGCAATGTGAGAGAAGCCTTCCACAAATCTGCGATAATAACCAGCCAACCCCAAGAAGCTTCTGACTTCTGATACATTGGAAGGCCGACACCAGTTCACGACGGCCTCAATCTTCTTAGGGTCTACAAATATACCGTCTTTGGATATGATATAACCCAAAAAGGATATTTGGCTCATCCAGAAGTTACATTTTTGCAACTTGGCATAAAGTTTTTTCTCCCGAAGAGTCTGCAGAATAATCCTTAAGTGGTCTTTGTGCTCCATATGACTTTTAGAATATATCAAGATATCATCAATAAAGACCACTATAAACTGATCTAGGTATGGTTTGAAGATTCTGTGCATCAAGTCCATGAATGCTGCTGGGGCATTAGTCAACCCAAACGGCATCACCAAGAACTCATAATGGCCGTACCTGGTTCTGAATGCAGTCTTAGAAATATCCTCAGCCTTTATCTTAAGCTGATGGTACCCTGATCAAAGATCAATCTTTGAGAATACCTGAGCTCCTTGAAGTTGATCAAATAGATCATCAATCCTCGATAAAGGGTACTTATTCCGCACTGTTACCTTATTAATTTCTCGGTAATCAATGCAGAGCCGAAGACTGTCATCCTTCTTTTTGACAAATAATACTGGAGCACCCCAATGAGAGACACTAGGTCTGATAAATCCTCGATCCAGAAGCTCCTGCAACTGACATTTTAACTCTTTTAGCTCAGCTGGGGCATACGGTAAGGAGCTTTGGATATAGGTCCAGTGTCAGGGGCTAAATCAACAGTGAACTCAATTTCACGATCCGAGGGTAATTCAGTCAATTCCTCCGGAAAGACATCGGGAAACTTTCGAGCCACTGGAATATCTTTCAATTGGTGTTCATCCTGCTGAAGGTCTCTGACCATAGCAAGAAACCCCTGACCACCTTTTTTTAAGTATTTTCCAGCTTGCAGAGCTGACACTAATACTGAAGCCAGATGTTCCTGACTTACACTAAAACTGAATTCAGGAAGATTAGGAATTTTAAAAATTACCCTTTTCCTGAAACAGTCTATAGAAGCATGATAGGAGGCCAACCAGTCCATCCCCAGGATTACATCAAAGAATTTCAGTGGGAGGACTATCAAATCAGCATTCAACCTCCTATCTTCCATGTCAATCAGGCAGGATTTACACACTGAGTCTACCATCATGACATCTCCATTTGGAAATGCAATATGCAACTCTTGCTCTAGAGGAACGGGTGTCAATGATGCATTCTTGGCAAGAAAACTATCAGATACAAATGAATGTGTGGCACCCGGATCAATTAAAGTTTGAGCATAAGTGTTGCCTACTTTAAACATACCTGTCATAAAGATTAACTTAACTTAGATGTCATGCAGTATTATATGTTTTTTCTCTATCTATTATCATAATCCATGCATTATACCAGGTATGAATGCAATAATTTTAAAGAAATAATTTAATTTAACAGACATACCTGTCACCATAGTGTTAGAGGCAGCAGCGTCCTGCTGAGTAAGGGTAAAGACCCTCCCTTGGGTCCTGGGCTGCTGCTGACTCTTCCCCTGATCTGGAGGGGGCTGCTGGTCCTTTCGGAGGGGACAGGTGGCCATTTTGTGATCCATCTTCTCACAAATATAGCAGGCACCAATCAGCCTGCGGCACTGCTTGCCCTGATGGGCCTTCCCGCAATGGGGACAGCGGGTCTCCTTATCCTTCTGCTTTGGAGAAGCCTGAAAGAAACCCTTCTTCTTCTTAGCCTGCCCTGAAGACTGGCCAAAAGGAGGTCCTCTCTTCTTCATCTGCTGCTCCCTCATCTGCTGAATGGCAGTCATGTCCCTCTCAATGACCAGAGCCTTGCTCACCACTTCACTGTAAGTGGGGAGCTCAAATGCATTGACTGCCTGCCTCAGCCTGGGGTGCAGTCCCTCGGTGAATTTGGTGATCTTGGCTCTCTCGGTCATAACAAAATCTGGAGCAAATCTGGCCAATCGTCTAAACTCGGCTTCATACTGGGCCACAGAAAGGTTCCTCTGCTCCAATCTCATGAATTCAGACTCCATCTGCCTCTGCACACTCCTGGGGAAATACTGGCGATAAAAAGCCTCCTTAAACTGTTCCCAAGAGATGGCCCGACCTCCATAGTGCTGCTCCAACATCAGCCACCAATCATATGCCTCCCCCTGGAGGAGGTAGGCGGCAAATCTAATCCGCTCCTCCTCCTGGCTGCCAAGGGCCGTAAAGGCCTTCTCTATCTCTCTTATCCACCTCTCCGCATCAAGTGGGTTGGTGGATCCAGAGAAGGGAGGAGGGGCCAAGCTCTTAAACTCGGAGAAGCTACGACCCCCTCCCTGCCAGGGCTGAGATGGAGCGGGCTGAGCAGACTGATCGGGCTGGGCCGGCTGGGTCTGAGGAGTAGGAGGGGCAGACTGAGTATGCGGGAGCTAGATATAGCAGGCAATATCTGCTGAATCTGCTGCTGCATGGCCTGTACCGCCTGAGTCACTCCCAAGAAGGCCCGGAGTAACTCGGCCTGTAACTGCTGTGGGTCATTACCAACTGGGGCAACGGAACCCGCATCTGCTGAGGCTTCCTGGCCTCCCTGTTGGTCAGGGTCACCAGCCTGAGAGTCCCCCTCATGTCGCTGACCACTGGTGCGACGATGCATTATGAAATTCTGCCACAGTTAGGTTTCAATCAATATCATAATAAACCACCAAATCTCAAGCATTTTTAAACAAGTCACTTGAATTTTTCCTAGAGTTATTACCCTCCTAATGTCATGTCAATATTTGGCCTAGAGTTAATCATGTGTTTGGCCCTAATATCAAACCTTGCTATGATACCACTACAAGTTGTCACACCCCGGACCCAGTTGGTGGTGGCCCAGGCGTGACAGCCCGCTGTATGCCAGGCATACAAGGCATCCAGTACAGTATCATTTATAAACAAGGAGGGTCAACAACTATATAATATACAAAATTTAATCCTCCATAATACAAATTATGTAATGTTGGGCAACGAACCAAAGTTTCAAAATAAATCCAAATGGGGTTACATGTAACAAAATATAATCAATTGCATCAAGAAGCTCCCAATTACCCCTGTTGTTGCCCCTGATAATTTTGTGGCTTTAGAAAAAATATTGTAAGATTTAATGAGTTTACACTCAGTAAGTAAGCCTATTGTTACATGATATAGCCAAATAAGAATTTTACCAAGTCAAATACATGTCATGCTTCCAAATTTAAAAACATTTCATCATATTATAGAATTATACAAATCTCATGTTCAAATAAATTGGAAGCAATTATTATGAAATAATATTTCAAAATACCATTTCAATTCCAAATCACTGTAAATCTCATTTTATACTAATGTCCCACGTCCACGTAATAAACATCCCAAGGATGTAACCTCCCTGTACGCCCTCAGTGGAGGAAGGGTGCCGGAGTCAATTAGCATATAATGCTATATCCTGTCACAGTACATCCCTAGGATGTGTGTTCTCCACATATTCCCCCTGTGAAGGTGAGTCCCGGAGTCATATAACATTTAATGTGGACCGTGATGACATATAATAACACAATCACAAATAACATTTATTTGCATAACAGCAAACATAAATCAAATTACTTTTCATATTTTACCAAATTTAGTAATTTCGCATAATCATGTAATGATCAGTTGCATGTATAAAATGCCAATTTAATTTACAAAAATTCACGATAATCAAGTTAAATAATCATTTACATAAATGTGGTACCACAAATATCATTTTTCAAATATTACTATAAATCAATTTCATTATTTTAATAATGGCATAATTTAATAATGATTTTAAAAAAATCATTATACTAGCTTACTTACCTCACAACGCTAATTCCAAAGCGTAAATCAGCTGTATGGACCTCTGGGTACCTACAACATAATTTTTCAGATTTTTAAATTTCAATTTTAGGATGTCAAACTGACTCCTACACTTAACCCAATCTAATCCTGGGCCCAATTTGGGGCTTGAATATCTCCAAATATAGAAGCCCAAATGGGGAAATAAAAATTCTCCGATAAACTAGGATCCATGCTGATCACGACCATATTTTTCTTTTATTGGGCTGGGCCCAATTTGGGATCCAAAAATTCAGCCCAAAGGGGCTAACTGGACTGGGCCGAAGCCGGCCTAGTCCCTGATTTTTTTTTTCTTTTTTTTTCCCCTGTTCACCGTTTCACCCCTGGTTTAGGTGAACCAGGGGTGGCAGATGGCCGGCGGCCTAGGGCCGCCGCCGGCCCTCCCCGGGGTCGGGCGGGGCCCCGCGATGTACGGCCCTAGGCCGGGCCCCGGCCGGCCCGGCCGGCCACCCCCTTCCTCTCTTTTCTTTTCTTTTTTCCTTCTTCTTCCTTTTCTTCTCCTTCTTCCTCACTGTGCCGGTGGCACGGCCGACCACCGCCGGCCGACCGAGCTCGGGCCCGGCGAGCCGACGGGCACGCCGCCGGCCCGGACCAATGTGGGAGCCGGCTTGGCTCCCGCGACGAGGGGAGGGCCATTCGGCCCTCTCCCTCCACTCTCACCCTCCCGCGACACGGCCGGCCACCCCGGCGGCCGGCCGGACCCCCGCCGACGCCGCCCCGGCGTCGGCGGGGTCGCCGGCCAAAGCTCGTGCTCGGCGGGCTTGCGGCCACGCCATCGAGCCTGAACCCACAGTGAAGGGAGGGCCCGGCCCTCCCCCCCTCTTCCCTTGCCGGCGGCACGGCCGGCCTCCTCCGGCCGGCGGACGCCGCCCGGCCTTGGGGGTGGGGGTTGCCGCTTGGAGATCGGGCTCGGCGAGCCGCCGGGCACGCCGCCGGGCCCGAACCAAGCGCGGGAGCCGGCTTGGCTCCTGCGTCAAGGGAGGGCCCTCCTGCGGCCCTCTCCCTCTCTCTCTACACGCTCTCACTCTCTCTCTCTCTCCCTCTCCTCGCCGGTGAGGGGGAATTACCTACCGGTGGTGAGGTGTCGGGGACGAGCATAGGGCGGCACGGTGACGAGAGCGTGCGAAGAGGAGGGAAGAAGACGGAGGGGACTGCCAGTTCCCTCCCTGTCTTTTCTTCAGCGAGGGGAGGGCTGAGCCCTCCCCTGCGCCCATGTGCGCGCGCACTGGCGCGCATGCAGCGCGCCACGTGTCGCGCACCCACGTGCGTAACGTTAAAAAATTTCTCAGGTGGGGGGGAGGGGTTTACACTGCCACTTGGGTGGCCGGTCGGCCTAGGGAAATCGCCGACGGTGACCCAGGCGCCAATGAGCGTGGGTTCAAGAGAGAATAAGAGAGAAGGGAAAATAGGGGAAGAAAGAGAGAAGGAAGAAAAAGAATGGGTTTGGGTTTAGGTTAGCCCATCGAGCACAGTTGGGCCCCATTTTTGGAGCGCAGATTGGTCATGACCTAATGTTTTGCGTACAGAATTGGATATAAGATAATTCTAGTTTGTGAAGAATTTTTTATTTTCCTTTTTGGACTAATACATGATAAGTAAGCTATAAGTTGAGTCCAGGACTACACTGGCAGAATGATAAAATTTATTTAGATATTTTAGAAATTAAAAATATAAATATTATGTTGCAGGTATCAGGAGCTTAAATAATTGATTTCAACTTATGGATTAGCAACAGAAGGTAAGTAAGCCATTTATCATTAGTGATTTTAGTAAATTATTAAAATTTATTATTTTTGGATGAAATGATATATATGTTTAAATATTGTTTGTTGCTTATGACTTTCTTGCAAAATGTGTAAAATAAATTTTGTTGTTACAAGATTTGCATTTGAGTATTTGATACATTTGAGTATTTGATATTATTATTTTAGATTTTAGCTAAATTCTGCATAATGAAAATAAGTAAATGAAAAGGATAATACATTAATATTGCTTATGCAAGTAAATATTTATGATATATTCAAACCATAAAAATGATGATAGTATTTTATGTGTATTTATGCAAGAATGTTATAGTCAGTATCTCAATAAGATATGAAAGTAAGTTTTGGATAAGAAAATGTGCCACCTATAGTCTGCAATGATATGATATGATTTCTGATTTCGAAACCCACCTCCACAAGGGATATATGTGGAGAACACACCCCATGTAGTGTTTCGTTTTATGATATGATATGACTTTCTGATATGATTTTTTATACGGGACCTTTCCTCCACAGGGATATACATGGAGGATATACACGGGATGTGGTGTTATCTTTTGTGATACGATATGACTTCCTGATATGATTCTGGTACCAGGATCTTTCTTCCACAGCGGATATATAAGGAGAATACACCTTATGTGGTATTCTGTTCTGGCCCTATTATAGGAATATATGTGCCCATAGTGTGCGATCGTGGCATGTTCATAACAAGATGAAATATAAATATTAATGACAGTGAATTTTGGATGTGGTGACTTGAAAAATCTGAAACCGAATTTTTAAGATATAATATGACATGTGTTTTCAATATACTTCAAGAGTATAAGTGAATATGAATTTTGGCTAAGATGACTTGAAAAATTCGAAACAAAAATTTTAAGACATAATATGGCATATGTTTTCAACATATTTCAAGAATATAAGTAAATATGATTTCAACATATTACAAGAATGTGAGTATCTTCAGATAACAAAATGACATATATGTTTTGACATATAAAAGCAAGAGATTTATGATATGCTATATTTATAAAGTTAATATGATATGTTTATACTAGACTTACTTATTGAGTGTGAACTCATTAAATTCTCAGTAGTGTTTTTCAGGGCTAAGGAAATGAACTAAGATGGATAAAATGAAGTTCTTGTCAATCTAGCTTAAATGAAGTTTATGTTTATCAGTTGTGTATGTGACCTAGACATTTATTTTATATGGATTTGTACTAAGAATGTTATGAATTTCTAATAGCATTGTAGTTTATTATCCCTCCATTTGATGATTGTTCTGCTACTAGACGTCTTGCATGCTTGGCATGCGATGGATTGCCACCTCTTGGATCCACCATTGGGTTTGGGCATAACAATCATCGATATCGCAAAGTTGAGCAAACAAGTTTCCATCCCCTCCATGACTTCACTAAAGATGCAAACAAGTTTCTAGCCCCTTCATGGCTTCGCTAAAGATGCATGGTTGATATAGAAAGCAAGGAAGCAAAAATGAAGTCAAAAACAATGAAAAATTCATCCACAGGACGCATCACTTGGAGCTTTCCTCCGACCCATGATCCATCTTAGACAGAAATAGAACATCCTTTACAAGCCTTCGCAGGTTAACAAACTATGAGTGGCATACCAATGGAAATGCCGTTCTTCATGCTAGGCCTTGCGCATCTTTTCAATTTAATTCTCGTTAATTTAGCAACAAGCTTTAATGTCAATTCCTGGCCTTCGGACATTTTAGCCCAACAAGCAAAGGATAAAAGTTTAACATTTACAAGAATCGCACTCCAATTACGTTTTAAAGGTCAATAACAGTTTAAATTGTAGCAACAAGAAAATCGCACATCGCAACCTATCATCATCATTTATAGCACAAATTTGAGTGTTTGACTATGCTCATGGTATACAGATTTACTAATAGGCAATTTAACCATACAAAGCTGAAGGAACTGACCCTCAAGCCTCCAAAAGAAAGTTTCTCATCTATTTGATTTCTGCAATTTTATTTTGACTAAAAGCTTTTCGAGGATACCTCATTTTGTTAGAAAAATACATTTCACCAAACCGAAATAATGTTAGCATCGTCAGTCAAAGAAATTTACCACCCTTCTCTTCATATAATTAGACATTCCTTTGCATATTGTACTCTCTGATGTTTTATATTCTAAGTTCTAATGTCTTTCCCTTCATTGTACTCTTTGAAACCTTACATCCTTCCATCTCTATCTATTCTCTTGTATATTATAATCGTTATTTTTTGATCCTTTAATAAATTTGGTGGAAAGCTCTTTCCTCAATCTACCATTATAAAAAAAAAAAAAAAAATCTCCTATGAGAAGCAATGTCTCCTGACTCTGATGTAGCATTTTATGCATGGTTGCTAACGTAATTTTACAAGATTTGTTGTTCTACGTGAAAAGCCATGGATAAGCGTCCCCTGTCCAGCTGTGAAAAACTGAACGGTTTTCATAAATTTTTTCTATAGAAATAGAATATAAAATTTTAGGTTCAATTTATTTAAAGAAAAAAAAGGAGAAAGAAGGGAAGAGATGTTCCAATGAATCAAATCTAATGCATTTACAAGTAAAGAACTTACAGTTTGTTTAGTTTTCCAAATATACATTAAATATGGAAACATCATTGAATTATTTCTCATTCTTTTTCTTTTTAAAATAAAATAATATTTTCTTTATATTTTTCACTATTACCTTCCTCATCAATCATCTTTCATTATCCACTACTATCACCACCACGACTAATACCATCACCATCCACCATCCTGTACCATCATCATCATACCTCCACCTTTCATTATCAGTATTACCACCATCACCACCATACACCATGAGCATATCTCCACCACCCACCTTTCATTATCAGTATCACCACCATCACCACCATACACCATGAGCATATCTCCACCACTCACCACCCCTTGCCACTACTACACCACCATCACCCTCTTCCACCACAATCACTACGAGCGTATCTCCATCACCCGCTACCCCTATTATCACTCCCTTCACTATTTATCACTACTGCTACCACCACTCAACTATCCTCCACCACTACTACTATAACCATGCTACCCATCACTATACTTCCACCACTTATCATCATCTTAAACTTGTGCTACCCCCCTCCATACCTTCATCACCTACCACTACTTCTACTACCTATCTTTCACCACCATTGACCAACAACACAATGACCATCTCCAATGATATGACCGCAACCAAACATCCACCACGCTCAAAGGTGGAGCCATGTTTACTGTTAGGGAGGGCCCTAGCCTCCCCCTTCAAAAAAAAAAAAAAAAAAAGAAAAAAAAAGTGTTATGAAGTATTTTTATTAGCAAGAAAGTGAAATAAAATTGATGGCAAAGATATGAGTAAGTCTTTTTGTTTCTTAAAGTTAGGTCTGCAAAAAAATTTAAGTGCCATAATATATAATAGAAATAATATGATGAAGCCAGACTTACACTAGTTAGAAAAAAGTAGTTTCATATTCAATCAAAATTTATACAATATATAAATTTATTATTTTATTTAATGCAACATTTTGTAATTGGTTGTCTTTTATTTGTACAACATGTTAACAAAAATATGACTTAAGTAAAAGAAAATGGTAGAACCAATTCTCGATTTCTCATAACAAACTTTAAAAAAATAATCTTTTAGAAAAAAAAAAAAAAAAACCTTTTAGCATTCTCAAAGGCATTACCAGGAGAAGCATATCACACACACAATAAAATGTTAGGTTTTTGATTGAGTCCAACTGTTCGCTTGTATTATTTTTGAACCTCCAAGGTCCTAGGATGAATTTTTTAGGTTTAGTTTTTTCGAAGTTCAATTGTTCAATTTTTCTAGGTATTTTTTTTTTATTTCTTTTGTTTTTTTATACTTATATTACTACATGAATCAAAAACTTAGTCTCCCAAAAGAAAATTTTGAGCTGCACTATTGATCAAGCTTGATAACACTTATCATTCTTTATCACCACTACTACTGTCACCATACCTTCACCACCCATCATCATCACCACTACTATATTTCTATCATTCATTACCATCACCACCATCCATCATCAGCGTCACCATACCTACACCACCTTCTCTATTGCCCATCATTATACCTCCATAATCTACTATCATTATTATTATTACAATCACCGTTATTCTTACTATCCATCACCACCACCATTATACATGTACCAATTACTTCAATTGCCAGTCTCTCTCTACCATTTACCATCAACCATTAACCATTCTCTCTAACCCAACTTTTTTATTTTTAAATTAAAAATATTTTTTTATTTTTTATAAATGAATGTATTTTCTAAATTTTTTATTTTTATTTTTTAAAAAAAAGACCACACATGGATAGGAAACTTGGTGATCAAAAGCGCAACATTTTCTACAGCTAACCAGGCCCACGCTTACCAATTTTCAAATGCATAACTAAACCCGGACCTGACGGACGAGTTTGAGCGACGAACGCGTCGGATTGTCAAGAAGAACCAAAAACTTCCACCCTAAATTCCAATTGCTTCCGTGAGGGAGCGAGCCAACCAACCGATATGTTTGGAATTCCAAAGCTACCTTACAATGGCGTCGGGATCGTTTGACACCGCCTCCCCTCATCCGTGGATGTGCACCGCACAGCCTTAACACACGCACCCAAAAAAACCAGGAGCCCAGAGATTTAAAGAGTCAATTAATTCAATGGGAACGCATGAAACGGCCTCAGTCATTCGCATCCTCGGTTAGCCATTCTGTCTCCAACGCCTACCAGATGCGTAGCCGCCTGTAATGCATGCGACGTTTGGATGAGCAAAAACATTGGTAGGTAAGATAAGTAGATGGTTACGATTCTTCCATTGACTTGAAAGTCCAAATAGAACTGCGTTTTTTTTTTAAGACCATCTAAGGGAGAGTTTCAAACCGGCAGTATAATGAGAAATTCTTGGATAGACCAAATCAAGTGCGACACGTTCTCTGTTTTTGAATGACCAAGAACACTAGAGATGGTTTAAGCGACGGCGCGCAAAGAGAGAAGGAAAAATTGCCAATCTATCGCTGTCTACGTCTCGTTGACCGGTCCATCCAAGAATTTCTCCACATTGCTAGAGTTTTTCCTTGCTTGGAACACTGCATCGGCCTTGTTCAATGCTTTGTGAGAACCGCTGCTTGGTCCTCCAAACGCCCAGCGTTAGACCCTTTGTCGTCGTCCTTGCCTCCAATTTCAACGCTTCAAGTTTCAGTCTTATAATTGAAGTAAAACATAGGCCTAATTGTCAACCAAAATACTGTTCTATGAACACAACAAACGAAGAATCAACGTCCAAAAAAATTTATCTGTTCATGGTATTTCCCCAATCAAACACATGGTTCTTTGCTTAAAATCTGGACGGTTTCATGGATATAAATAGACGCACGGTATTGTCTGGCATTCGTGGATGAACAAATGGATGCTAGACTAGAAGCAGCATCTCGTGCTGGAGACTTGGATGCCTTCCACCGGCTCCTTCAGGAGGACAGCCTTCTCCTTCACAGAGTGAACACCACCAATTATCTTGCAAACAACCCCCTACACGTTGCCGCGCTGCTTGGTCACGCTGATTTTGCTCGAGAAATCCTCAACCTAAGGCCTGAACTTGCCTGGGACCTCAACGAGCAAGGCCTTTCCGCCTTACACTTGGCTTCAGTCAATGGTCACCTCTCAGTGGTGAAAGAGCTGCTGAAGGTGTCTTCAGAGCTCTGCCTCGTACGAGACAAAGATGGTTTCTTGCCAATCCATACAGCAGTGATCAAAGGGAGGGATCATATCATGAGAGAATTGATTGAAGCTTGCCCGGAGGCTGCACGAGTAGCGACATGCCAACAACATACCGTTCTTCATTTGGCTGTGATTTCAAACTGTTTCGATGTCGTCGAGTTCTTGGTGGACAAGATGGATGGTGATGAGCTGCTTAACTCAAGGGATGAGAAGGGAAACAACATTCTGCACCTTGCTGTTGCTAGAAAACAGCTTCAGGTATGACCCCCAACTTAAATTTTTACTGCTCTTTAAACAGTCCATTAATATTATTATGATAATAGATTTTTTTTTTTTTTCTTATCTTCTTTCAAGCAACAGATAATTAAGTTCTTGTTAAGGAATCCCCGGATTGACATAAATTCCATGAACTTAAAAGAATTCACTCCTCTTGACATGTTGCTGGAGTCGCCAAGAGAACATGGAGACTTGGTTATAGGAGAGATGATTCGGGCTGCAAGTGGGAAGACAGCAGCGGAATGCACAGCCCTACCATCAGCACAGAGTGATCATAATTTAAGAGTCCATTCTAATACCTCATCAAAAAGAAGATTAAATCAGGCAAATCGTTCTGGGCATCGATTTAAGCAACTTTGTAAGTTTGGATATGATAGTAGGACAATAGCAGATCTTCGGATAGAAAAGGATAACGGAAATACTCCAGGTACATTAATGGTGGTGGCAACGCTAATAGCAACTATTACATTTCAGGCAGGACTTAACCCTCCTGGAGGATTTGTACAGGATGATGGACAAGGAAATCCTACTAGTAAGTCTGAAACAGGGCAGGTAGTTTTACAAGGCAAAATTAATTACTTTTTGGTGTATGACCTGCTGGGTTTGTTTGCGTCTCTGAGCATCATTCTACTTCTGATATGCGTAGTTCCTCGAAAGAGGCGGACGATGATGAAATTCTTGGTGTGGGTTATGTGGATTGCTGTCTTCTTCACTGCAGTCGCATTTATAAATGCCGCCGGTGTAATCTATCCGAAGTCCTTAACCATTCTCTACGTCTTTGTTGGCTTCTGGGTCGCAGTCTTAGAGATCACCCTCATTTGTGTATGCACCAGGTTCATCATATATTTGCTAAAAAAAGGTGGCTGGTTAAGAAAGAAAGGGAGAACTAGAGAAAATAACGTCGAGGGAGGAACTGCTATCAAAAGGATTGGGACTCTTGTCATGGTGATTGTAATTCTTTTTGCTCTGGTCCTTGTAAATATTGTAATATTTAGGTCACTAAATACATAGGTCATTAAATTAATGTCGTGAAAATATAATGTATCTTTAAACAAATCAAGCCTTTTCAACGGACATAAAAATGAAGTTTGGGCAAACTGCGAGCATCGAGTCCCAAACAATCTCGCAACAGAGCCGCAGCATGCACCAACATACAATCCCAAACAATCTCGCAACAGAGCCGCAGCATGCACCAACATACAATAACTAGCCGATCAATAAAAATATACCTAAATTGCACTTTTTCCCTGATCAATCTCAAGCTAAATCTTAAAGATCTGTGGTGCAAATCATTTGGAAGCCATTGAGTTCTTAGTCGAAATTTAAATATTCGTTTCAAAATTTGCAAGCTGATGTTGGATTCGATTAGATTCCCAAACAATGTAGAACCTTTGCCTGAGTTTTCTTCAATGTAATGCGGCAATATTGTTCTCATGTAGGTCCACTCGCAGTCGGTTTTCACAGTGGGGCACACGTAGCACCACAAATACAAGAGGCGACCAGCTCAATACGTTAGCTGTCAAGTGGCTACAAAGCTGTCACAATCCGTACGACAGACCAGGTCGTCGATACCGCAAAGCAAAGCTGAGCAAATAAGTTTCGCGCCCCCCACCCCCCACCTCATGGCTTCGCTAAAGCTGCATGGTTGATATAGAAAGGAAGGAAGCAAAAATGAAGTCAAAAACAATGAAAAATTCACCCACGGAACGCATCGCTTGAGCTTTCCTCCGACCCATGATCCATCTTAGACAGAAATAGAACATCCTTTACAAGCCTTCGCAGGTTTAACAACCTTTGAGTGGCATATCAATGGAAATGCCATACTTCATGTTAGGCCTTATACATCTTTTCAATTTAATTCTCGTTAATTTAGCAACAAGCTTTAATGTCAATTCCTGACCTCCAGACATTTTAGCCCAACAAGCAAAGGATAAAAGTTTTAACATTTACAAGGATCGCACTCCAATTGCTTTATAAAGGCTAATAGCAGTTTAAATTGTAGCAACAAGAAAATCACAGATGGCAACCTATAATCATCATTTATAGCACAAATTTCAGTGTTTGACTATGCTCCTGGTATACAGATTTACTAATAGGTAATTTAACCATACAAAGCTGAAGGAACTGACTGACCCTCAAGCCTCCAAAAGAAAGTCTCTCATCTATTTGATTTCTGCAATTTTATTTTGACTAAAAGCTTTTCGAGCATACCTCATTTTGTTAGAAAAATACATTTCACCAAACCAAAATAACGTTAGCATCGTTAGTGAAAGAAATTTACCACCCTTCTCTTCATATGATTAGACATTCCTGCATATTAGACCACCAGCCATCATATATCATCTACACTTTGCACAATGTTCCCTATACGCTTCAATTTAGATACTAACATTGATTCAGTTCTCTATAGCTCATAAAAATAATAAAAACAAGTTCAACCAAAGCCAGGAAAACAATAAAATATATATGGGTACATGGAATACAGTACAACTAATCCAATCCAAGTGAAGAAAGAACAGGAAAATGCCATCCATCATTTCAGAAGAGATCTTGCTAGATGCTCTCTTGCTGTAGCAATCGCTTGAGATATCGTCTGGCAGGAGAAAATGAGAGAAAATAAAAAGAATTTCACGTAAGTGTAAAAGAAATACTGAACTAGAGTAGGGTTCAAATTACAAGAAATGATGGATCAGTTCTCCAAACTGATAAAAGAATTACCTGCTCAGAGAACGGAATGGCACCATCGACAGCATTAGTCGCAACCTTTCCAGCAATGGTGTTTGCATCTGTTTCCAAGATAATCCTGAAATGGTGCACAAAAAACTCAGTCTAAACACTATTCAGATGCTTAACAATCTCAAGATTTGCTGTGACAAGGACAATGAGAAAAACTACAAAACCAAGCTTCAACTATCGGTTTGGTTTACAATCGCATGATTGTTATCGCTTCAAATAATAGTGATTTGGACACAAATGCATGACACTAACCACCATGAGCTCGTAAAAGAGGTCTTGATGTGGCCTATTGGCCATGGTAAATGTACTAAGAACAGGATGATTTGTGAAAACTGTTTCAGACGAGCTAAATAGATGGCTAAGCATTTTCTGTGAGCAAAGCCACAACAGCAGTTTATCATTTAAAGAAGAAAAAAGAATAGCTTAGGTGGCTGGTTAAAGGTGAAGACGAAACCTCATTTACCAAATGCAGGAGCAGATTATGTTACAGTTGTGAGGACTGTAGATTTCTAAGAGGATTCATTCAGAAAGCAGGCGCAGGAATGAGTTTCCAAAAAGAATCTGACATAGGCACCATACCCTAGTAGAAACTTGCAGCTATACTAAGTAAAACACCTCACCATCTCAGCCATATGAACAGCCTAAAAGTTCATTGACAGCTGACAGGGTTTTGATCCCAACCTGAACTTTGTAAAATCAACCTAGTCAAATTGAACAAAATTGCCACTGAACAAGAATTTCCTTCATATGGTACCCAAGTAATATCTACTAGCTCAAACAAGCAATCTCTGTAAAGCAATAATTCACAAACAGCCAACTGATCTCCGTGGTAACCTAAGCCTCACAAGAATTACTTGTAAGTAGACTGTAATTGCATCACGACACCCTGCTCTTTCCACGAAATAGCTTGTGCAAATGCTGAACTTCTATTATGCCCATTATTTAGTTTGCATGCTTTACAAACCAGCCACAGATATAAAACCACATAAAGTAACAAGGTATCAAAGCATAACATCCATACCCTCCATCAACAATTTCATCAATGCAAAGAAGTATCAAGTCCAAGTTCTCAAGAGCAGTCCTCTTTTCTACGTCATTCCTGGAAAAGGGAGTTTCAAGCCAAGAAAAATTGGCAAAAGAAACAAAAATAGAATATATGTGGAATAACCAAACAGACCTGAGAAGAAGTCCAACTGCATCATAGAAGCCCTGAAGAACAGATGCTAATATGAGCTCATTCTCATCATCTCCCGCAGTGACAAAAAAGTGCAGGTCATGAACAAACTTATAGACAACAATGTAACCATCAAACATTGTTATCTCCGCTGCATTTGACAAACAATATCCATATAATGTAGCAATGTGAATATCAATGCTCAGGTTATCTTCTTGCAAAGGTAGAGATCAAAGCAGAACACAGAAAATACCTCTGAAGTTTTCAGAGAACACTTCCAGATGGTAAAGTATCATTTGTAAAGACTAAGTATGTCATATCAAGAGCATTTTAAAGGCCAGCACCACAAATCAAAAATATGGATACAAAGGTATTCCTCAATTTAACCTTATCAAGAGAATTTGAAGAAAAACATAGTTTGGGAGGCTTTCATAAGATGACTTCTTCAGTTCCTTGCACAGACTCCAGCATTACCACACAAAGGATTAAGGTTATGAAGAAAATATATTTACTTCAAAAAAAAAACAATAGTAATTTGTGTTAGAGATGAACAGATCAGAATTCATAATTCAGCAGATCAGCTGGCTTATTCATTTGTTATCAGTAAATCTTAACATACAATACTTCTCATATATGTTCTTATACATTGAAGTAGTACACTGACAATTCATCCACTTAATCACTAACCATGCAGATGATACCGGAATGATACCTAGTTACATTGATGTAAAAACCACAATCTCCACTTGAAACTCCATTGTGCGTGTGTGCATGTGCGTATGTTGGGGGTGGGCAGGGTGAGGGTGTTCTGTGCAGTCCTACAAGCACCATCAATTGAGCAAGCAAACAATGGAGAAATCATTGACCTACATTGGATAAAGGCAGCAATAATTGTAATGCATCCAAAACTTTCCTGTAATGCCTAACGAATAAGCTTCCTATCATACTAGCTGCACATGTATTGCAATATGTATCACATGTGGCATATTTACATGTCCATCAATTCATTATAAACTTTTTTATCTTGCTAATATGCAAAAATAATTGTGTAATTTTAGCTTTAGGACAGACCACTTAAGCACTTATCAACCAGCAATCAATACAAAATACAAATATTTAGGATGCTTGATTTCATAGATAAGCAAAAGCTACACCTTGTCTACCTAAAAACGCCATAACACTAAAGAATTGATATACACAATTTTTTCTTCAAAAAAAAAGAAAAAAGATCAAAGCATTGACTCAGCATGTGAATTGTTAAATTTTATATATTAAATTATGTAGCATCTCTTGATCAGTATAAGGACCAGCACGGGCATGATCTGAACTACTCCAATTGCTGGGAGCAAGCATGAAAATAGCAATATTATTTATGTACTTGGAATCTACAAGATTAGTTTTTTTTTCTTTTTTTGCTTGTATCACCATTTTAATAAAAAATAATATTCACACAATACTAAAGGAAGATATGGTCTATTCCGGCAATGTCAAACAGGATATGTGAACTTTGATACTCAGCATAAATTGAACTGAGTGATAGAATGATTACTTGAGGTCTTCTGCAACTTGCAATGTCAGAGTACGAGCTAATTGTTGTGCAACCACATTCAAAAGTACATTTAAAACACCAAGATAGTCTTGGATCACATGCATAAACACATTAACATTCTTAACTGCAAGAGTGGCAAGAAAAAGAGGAATACACATATAATTCTAAATCTTGAGCATCAAATTGGATCACCATCACCTTCGGAGCGTGCATTTGTCTTCAGAGTTTTAGCAAAGACAGCTTTCTCAAATGCTAGCTTTGCACTGTGAGTAGGCCAATCATCTGAAAAGTATTTTACAGCCACACGCTTCCCTTCAGAATCTAAAAGTAGAATGTTCTTCACTGAAGGGCAAGATTCCTGTGTAACAAAACATAATTGGATTAGCATCTAAAGGGAAAAGAAACAAATGAAATTAGCATAAGTTTAAATGTGTTTCAGTAAGAATTTTAAATATTGCAATATATTTTGAGCAAGGAAACCTTCACAGATGCTGTTCTTTACAGCTGTTTAAGTGGGATATGCTTTATTCTACTTGCAGAATTTAAAAATGCGTTCTATTGTATCGTCTACAAATGAATGTGCCATGCTCTTTAGTGCTAGCAGGACAAAGTTACCAATGCTCCAAGAATCCAAAACATCCAAGACTTTGTTCTGACCACATAATTCATTACCCAACTTGCAACAGGACAAGCAGCTCAATGTACAAGCTGCACTACCATTAATAGCTGCATTCAAGAAGGAAGAAAAAGCACCCAAAAGATCTAAACTCATTTTTACATAATCTAAGGTAGAAGATGGCGCTTCTTACATGGGGAAATTATGCTCGACAAGCAAATATTTTAGTTCCATCTGAAACAGCTATGGAATACAGCCTACACTTTTCTTTTAGTTTTTCAACAAAAGCCTCGAGTATTGGTTCATATTATCAGATCCATGTTAATTAAGGAACATGAAATTGCTCAACCTAAAAGTGAAATGTGAGTGAGTAAAGAAAAGGATAACTTTTACTCACTCAAAAATGCAAGACAAAAAGTTAAATGTTAAGTTATTGATCAAGAGTATAAGGTCAACATCATCATCATTCAATCCTTTTCCATAAAACATGGAATTGAGCAAACTTGATTACCAAGAGTCAGTGTTGGACACAAACCTTGCAAAGATTGGTTCCAAGTTTCTTGCAAAGCAAATTAGGCAGGAGAAATGCCTGCCAGGAAATCCTATTGATTTGTCTCAGATCATGCAACCAAGAAGCAAGTGTACAAAATTTTCTTAGACTTAGAAAGAATTTAAACCGGGAAAAGATGATAAGTTCTTATTTGGAAATTATATTTTTTTTGAAAGTATCCTACATAACTCTCAAAATTCCCAAATTTAATCTAGAAATCCATCTTAAATTTATATTAACTTTAAAGTCATCGAAATCAAATCTATTCAAAGGTTTTTCCTGCATGATCAGACAGTATATCAAGAAATTGGAAGGCTAACTGCTGAACGCAATGCTTGCCTAAGGTGTAAAATTCAGGCATTGTGCAGGAGTCTCTAAATGGGGAGATTCTTAAGCATGAGGTGGTAATTTTCATGAGGCAAAGCAGATTTGAGATGTGCACTATCAGACTAATGGAATGATCAAGAATAGCTATTGTACATAGCAAACTTTATCTCAAATGTTGGCAATTCTTTCAATTGAATTAACCTGCAATACAAAGGACTCGTTGATCATGATGAGTGGGTTATTAATACACAATGACTGGTATTTAGACTCTTGGAGATGCTCGCTAAAGTCTAGATTTCATAAGTACATTGCTAAATTATAGTGCTGAACTTCGCTCTGGCTCCAATTCGTTACGTCAAATTCGAGTGTAAAACATAAAATAATCACTCCCCCCATATAAGCTCATTGTTACTTTCAATTCTAGCTTCTAAGGTAGAGTATCATGTATGTTGTAGGCCTCAGATCAAGATTTGGACAGATGGACGGTGTGAAAGGCGATATTTTTTCTCACTTTCGTTTGTAATGTTCTTGTTATTTATAGAAAGGCCAGGATGAAGTGGATTGCTTGTAATCGGAGGGAAAGTGGGTTTTCTACAGTTCCTCTGGCAACAGCAATAAAATTGGAGGCTAGCCTACAAACTCGAACAGCCATCTAAAACACAACCCTTTCTATCTGATCTGAACTAGGTTGTATCGACTGAAGGGTATTACATGATCTCTGGCCATATATTACAAATATTAATCTCATCAGAACGAAGAATACGGAACAAAAACTAATGATCCTTGATCCGCCATTTACTGAGCAAGATTTCAACAGAGGATTTATAAGTGAGCATCAAAATCCTTGAAATAAAGTATAAGAAACATGGAAATTGCATGGAAACTTATATCAGACCTTGGAGAAATCTCTGTATTCAGGGCCCATGGTCTTCGATTCTGGAAAGGAAAACAATAAAAAGAAAACAGCATTCAGAATCAAAAGCGAAATCATCAAAATATCAACTAGATAAACTATGCCTACAGTAAAAACCAAGAAAATCCCTAGATCCGGATCCACTTAACTACACTTGTATGGATCTGGCAAAGTACCAAGGAAGAACTATATAAAAAATCGCGGATCGGATGAAATCCAAGACAGGAAAACAAAACGTAAGATAATCATCGAGAAAGGCAGACCTAAAACGATCAAATATATAAGATCGAAAAAGAAAAGGAGAACGAGAGAGATGCGTACATGGAATCCAAGGGGGTTATTCCAGATCCACGATTCCTTGCAATGAGGGAGAGAGAGAGAGAGAGAGAGAGCGAGGGCCAGGAATTGAAGTAGTAGTAGACCGCTGGCCGCTAGGGCAGGAAGTGGGCTCGGGCTGCTCTTACTTTGGACTGGACCATAAGCTAGGCAAGGCTCAACCCAATTTGAGTTGAATTTGAAAATAAAATTAGAATAAAAAAATATCTAACTAAGCCCGTGATTTGGTCTGGCTTGGGCCAACCCGAAGCCCTAGATTAAAGAAGGCCCAACCGTTGGCCTTTGGTTAGAACAGAATCTAATCCCAAAGTGATGAATTTTTAAAATTTTATAATAAACTTTTTAATAATTTTATAAAAATAATTCTTTATATCATAACATTTTTTTAGAGTAATGAAGTATAATTATTTTAAATATTATTTACTTTTGTGCAAACATTTAAAAATTAAAAATTAACTCTATTAACCTAATTTTTAGCTCCATTAGATAATTGTAGGTTGACCTAATTGAACTTTAAGCCAACTCTACACCTAGACTCGAATCAGTCTCAACCTAATTTCTAAAAAAAATTTAAAAACTAAGCCCAGCTTAAAGTGAAAAAAAAAAAAAATTCAGCTTAAATTAGTACCTGACCCAATTGAGCTACTTCTAACCTTATAAGGTTTGAAAATAGATCTAGCGAATGGATCTATGCCTATTCAAACTAGATGTGGATTAAATTGAGGTTAAGCACAACTCAAAATTGATTTGAATCAAAATATGTATCGTATAATCCAATTTCATTTGAATTTCATCTAGTTAAATTTAATGCTAACTTTATCAATCTATCAAAAATTTTTAAATCAAATCAAGTAAAAAATAATTCAGACACAAGTATAAATTAATTATCTAATCATATTATAAACATGTTATGTAATATAATAATGATAATAGTAATAAGATATAGGCATTATCAAATGCATATTTTATGTAAGATTTGGTTGACAATCTTTTAATTCTAATCAATAATATCAATTATTAGGAAATTGTATAATGAAAAAAAATGTTAATTTCTTGTATTCAAGGGTGGTTTGAAAATACAAGGCATAATAGTCTTGAATCAATTCAGAATGGTTTAGGTTTTGGTTTAGAATTTATAAATCCAAATCCAACTTTGAAACATGCTGTGTATTATACTTAGCCCAACTAAAAAATTTCGGTTTGGATTCGATAAGATAAATTTTGGACCACTTTCAGATCAGAAGAACGTCAACCTATCTTGTAACCTTGGATGCAATTATTAATCATATACTAAACTTTATATTTATATTTCATTATATAAAAATCAAATATAAACTGGATATTAATTTTATGGGGATAAGTAAACATGCAGATCAAGTAGATAAATTTTGTAAGCTATCAAATAAAAAAAAGATTGCATGAAAGGCAAATTAAACTAAAAGCGTATTAGAATCATTTATTTTTAAATTCACATGAACTTATATAAAATTATTTTAAATAAGATTAGATATTCAGATGTGGGTGGAATAGTTGGTATTTTTATTTTGCCACCATGTTTTTGTCTGTTTATGAAATGATATCATAATTTTTAAAAAAAAAATCAGAATACAAGGACAATAAATAAAGGTCTGGAACGTTGAAATGAAATGATGGGGACATAATATTTCAATTTTCTCCCTCTCTAATGTTGTATGAGAACTGTGATTTGAGCATGCCCTTAAAAAATAAGAAAAAAATAGGGTTAGCTTGGGACAGTAGCCTCAAAATTTTATATTTAATCAGATCACTGGCATCTAGGCAGGCTCCATCACATCCCAAAACTCCCCCAATGAACTACTCGGCATCACCATTTCAAAACCGGATGAAGCATAGAAGAGAAAAACGAAAATTTAAAAGCGAAAAAAAAAAAAAAAGATTATTGTAGCCACCGGGCGCATGCAATGCATGCTCAATGCAAAAGGATATTAATAGAAAATCTTAAATTATATGCTATAAATGTTTGCATAAAATGAATTGTTATGAGAGTGAGACATTTGATTGAAGGTTCTAAGCTGCAAACCTTCATCAAATGAAATTTAATTATTGGTTGATTTTAAATGATATCATTGATTTGTGATCGGATGAAGATGATAAAGATGGAAGAGAAAAATGTGAAAAGAAGCTACGCACTATCTCACTTATTCTTTCGAAAAGAGAAAGAATATTTGTGAGTTTTTTTTTAAGTAATAAAAAAAAGTAAAGGGCATATGATGCTATCTTATTTATTCTTAAAAAAAAAAATGAAAGATTGTTATGCGGGTTTCTATTCTTGTTTTTGAGTGTTGAATAGAAAAGAAAGATAAAGAAGTCTTAAGGTAGAAAAGATTATGAAATATTTTATTCAGATTTTTTTCATTAAGCTGAATGATTGAAGACAAAGGAGAAGAAGGTCATTGTCACAATTCAGGATCTCATCCAAAAAAGTTAATAAAAAATATTATTTAAAATTCTTAATCTTATATAAGCATTTAAAATTAATATGACATTTAATTGATATAAGAATAAATATCAAGATGAGCTCTTATATACTCTCCTTATTCAACTCTTAGCTTCCTCACTTAGCTTAGTATCCATATTCAAATTAATATCTAAATCTTATTATACACATGCATAAAGCACATTTATAATGTCTCTTAATTCTATGGGTTATAAATTGATATAATTTAAATTTTTTGATTTTATATATGTATTTAATAATTTTTTAGCATTAGTTAGTGTAAAACTGTCAACTGGTCACTTTTGTATTCGTTATGAGATAATCCAGATAGAGCTAAAGGATGTGATGCTTTTATATAAAGAGAGAAAGAAAGCAATGTTAAAAGGAATAGATCTGACTACATCCTTATAAATCTTAAATATAAAAAAATAAAAAAATAAATTTAAATATAATTAAATTTATATTTATTTTTTAAATTTTTAAATTTAAATAAAATTTAAAGTTATTCTATCTTTTGTAATATTCATTAGGAGATGGACTTTACGTGCAAGGACTGCTGTACGAAGCTGCTACAATAAATCTATTTTAAGGTCCCTTAACCCCTATCCTCACCCTCCATTGCAATAGCTTATCATGATAGCCTCCATCCATCGGCTCACATGGGTTACGGTCGGCCTCACATGGGTAGCGATAGGACGGATCGTTCCAAAGGACAACACAAAACCAGAACTGTGGCTCCAATTTTCATTGGATTCAAGGCCCGTGATTTGGCAGTATACCGTCTCGGCCCCACTCCGATGGTTTCAACCTCTCGTTGGAATTCCCACGAGAACGCATCGCTTTCTTAAAGTCTACGGCATTGTCTCCGAACTTCTCCACCAAAGCCCAAGTCTCTGCTAGACCCGTTTCCGTCCCAAAGAGCCGACCCTCAAGCTTTTGCTGCAGGAAATAACTCGATGAGAGGAGGAGAAGAGAGGCGGCAGGGCCACCCCCGGCTGAGAGGAGGGAGGAGGAGGGAGAAGGGAGAGTACAGCCATGGATTCTCGCCCTCTCAGATCCAATCATTGGCTGCCATGTGCGAGGCTTTCATACCCTCCCTCCCAATGGAAGATCTCCACGCCAGCAGTGGCAAGGAGGACCCACCCACCAGGAGCCTCCAGGCCTTCTTCCTGGCTTCTGGGTCTGAATCCCCAATTCCAGATGAGGTGCTTCTTTTTACTTTATATTTTTCCAAGTATTTCTGGCTGTTTTTTTTCTTTCTTTCTTTCTTTTTTCTTTTTCTTTTTTTCTTTTTTTTTTTTTTGGTGCTTTTGGGGTTGTTATTTTGAACCCTATTTCTATGATCGATTGGGCTATTAGAGTCACATTACTTTCTCTCTACCAATGCTTTTGTGTTGCTATCATATATATATATATATATATATATATATATATATATCATGCGTTTTTATTTTTTATTTTTCCTTCCTTGAATGCGTGATACAAGGATCGTGGTGTACTATCTTTTTGTCTTTCTTCTCATAAAAAAAAAAAAAAAAAAAAAAAAATCCACTAGCATCATGATGTTTTTGGTTTACTTTTATAAGGGTATGGGTACCTCGTCTGTGTTGATTAGAATACAATAATGCTCAATTTCACTTGAGCGTTTCACATGAAGCATCTTGCATCACCTCCATATACAATTATAGTATAAAATGATAAGTGATGCTGCTAGATTTTAAAGTCAATACAGGGTGCATTTTGGACTTAGTGTTAAATAGTGGTAAGCCATGCTTGTGATTTTCTGTGTCTAAAGTTTGAAAAAGATAGGATGGAATTAGATTTGTACTAATTTGCATGGTCACTGTTGTTTATCGAGTTTGTTTATTTATCTGTTGCAGTTGTTCTCAAGGAGCCTTAAACTTTCATTATTAATAGCAGAAACTTCTTTTGCCATAGATATTTCCTGTACTGGGAATCCTAGTTTCTCTCCCAATGTGATGTCCAAAAAATTAGCAAGTATTGGCCCATTAGCTATTCTTGTTTGCTGTTCTATTTTGCACTGCATCATTATCTATTTATATCTGGTCTTTTGTTCTTGATTTTTTTGTATCACATATAATGTAAGTTTTTTTTTTTCTTTTCTTTTCTTTTTGAAACAGGTTGCAGAGTTATTGGTCAAGAGAGGCTTGAGAGAGGCTGTTCTTTTGGTTAAAGTGGCTCTATGGCTCCTTGCTACCAAGCTGGGGACACTTGTCCTCTGTGGATCCCTGAGCTTATGTAGGGGATTCCCATTCATCAACAAGTTCTCAGACATGCCTGTAGAGAAGAGGGAAGAAGTTCTGAAGAGATGGAGCAAGGAAAATTTTTTTATACCTTTGAGGATGGTTTTTGTGATGGTCAAGGTCTTCTGCCTCCACTTCTTTTACTCTATGGTAAACTTCTAGATCTCTTTTGACTTTCTTTTCTTCTGAAGAAAGAGCTACATTGGTTTTTGAAATTCAAATACCACTTCAATATTTTATGCTTCATGTTTGCTGCTGATTTGTTCTTGGATTTTAAATTGTGTTTTTTTCGTTTCTCTTCTTTGATCTAGAAATGCAAGGTTGCTATTATGTCTTGAAATTCCTCCCTTATCATGTCTTTCCAAAAGGATGCTGACCCAGTCAGGGTTCAAGAGTGCAATCAGTGAATGCAAAGTAACTTGAAATAATAAAGAATATTCCAATAAATACATCAAAACTTTAGAAATAAAAAAACAAAAAGTTCAGGTAACGTATGTATTTTGTTCAAGAAACATGATTTGAAATATGGAGTTTGGTGAGCTCACAGTCTGAAAGTAATGGTAAAAACTGCCAAAAATCATGTGCCCTTCTAGAATCGCAATAAATTCGGAGGATGAAATGACAAAGTTTTAAATAATTCAACAGAGTTTTGATATAATTAATTTGGGACAAAGTTGTCGGTTATGGTTGTGGTCCTGAATTTCTGTCTTGCAGTCGGTACAAGTTCCCACCAACCATTAAGGAGTTGATGCCCGGAAAGGATAGGTCGCCATCTTTTAGCAGAAAAATCCAGAGACTAATCAGTTGTCCGTAACTGGATTCACAGTAATTTGATGGCTGAACATCTTTGGAAGTTCTGTAGCAACTTTGTTGGTATTGTCATGGAGCAAGCATGGTTTCTATGAACCGGATTATTGTCTAACTTAGTCATGTTAAAATGACCAATTTTTCTCATGCTCTATATAAATCAGGAAATTAGGGTAGTTTTGTCTATGGGAACACGGTGCTTGTTCACACATTTAGTGTGCATAGTCTAATTAGATGAGAAATCTACCCTCGGACCATCCAGAAAGCAGGGGTTAATACAGTTTAGGGTGCAACTAAAGCAGTTGAATACTGATAGCAGGAAAGAGATCACATTTGTCTGCTTGTATTATCTGTGTAATATTTTACTAAGATCGTTACGTCATCACCTAACTGTTTTGATCTTTTATGTTATTATCTGTGTAATATTTTACTAAGATCATTACATCATCACCTAACTAGTTTGATCTTTATATTGATTTGTCTTATTCAATTATCATTTTTGTATTGGTACTTAGATGTAGATTGATAGGAACCTATACATCTTCAACTACGTAAATATGGGTGATACCTCTTATTCTCAAATAACTGTTTGTCCTATTATTTTAAAGTTATAGATCGCTTTCTGCATGAGAAAAACCAAATTGTAGAACCAGTGCTTGCTTACAATAGGCATGACTTCTATGCTAATGACCTAAGAGATGATTCTATCTATAAGAAAGTCAAATCTATGAAATCATAGACTGGAAATGGTCTTCAGAAATTTTGTTTGATTCAGAAGAAATAAATGTGAACTTAAGTTAGGCCTAGGCTATTCAACATTGTAATAGTAAAGGACTACCAAAAATTATTGTTGGCAACTAATGAGTAGAAGCAATAGCTGCCAATTTACTGGTTTCCTAGTCTTATTTATAATTGACAGCAGTAACCGGAGAATTGCAGTTAATACTCTCAATTAGCAAGCTTCCTTTTTTTTTATATATATATTTGTTATTCTTCAGGAGAAATTCTTCTCTGCATTTTTCTGTGGAGGAAAAAATGACTGCAAACATTACCCAATTTCTTAGAGGACTAAAGATGAGATCTGACATGGATCTGTTGTTTTTCTTTGCTCCAGACTGACGAAAACTCTGAGAACAAGTCATGGAATGCAATTGGATTTAGCTTACCCGCTGAGGAAAAGCCACTAAAATCTCAATCAGAGAGACCTCTAGAGAAGGGTATCATCGAAACCATGGATCAAACTGATTCAACCCTTCTCCAATCCCTCACCGAGAAAGGCCTGGCAGTCTCCCAAGACCCCATGCAAGACAACTACAAAATTAGATGCGATGTCGCCATCGTCGGCTCCGGCTGCGGTGGTGGAGTTGCTGCTGCAGTGCTTGCAAGCGCTGGTCACAAGGTTGTAGTCATCGAGAAGGGCAACTACTTCACGTCGGAAGACTACACCTCCTTAGAAGCCCCGTCCATGAACGAAATGTACGAGTCTGGTGGAATTATGAGCACTGTCGATGGGAAGATGATGCTCCTGGCCGGGTCCACCGTCGGGGGCGGCTCCGCTGTGAACTGGTCGGCTTGCATCAAGACACCAGACCATGTCCTCAAGGAGTGGGCAGAAGAGCATCAGCTTCCGCTCTTTAAGAGCGCAGACTATCTCTCAGCGATGGACACGGTCTGCGAGAGGCTTGGAGTCACGGAGAAATGCACCGAAGAAGGATTTCAGAACAAGGTCCTTCGCAAAGGCTGTCAGAATATCGGCCTGCAAGTAGATTCAGTGCCGAGAAATTCTTCAGAGAGCCACTTTTGTGGCAGCTGCTGTTACGGCTGTCCAGCAGGAGATAAACGCGGGACGGACACCACTTGGCTGGTCGACGCCGTCAACTGCGGCGCCGTGATCATAACCGGATGCAAAGCTGAGAGATTTGTATTCGAAGAGAACGAGCCAGGGAGGAAGAAGAAGAAGAAGTGCGTGGGATTGATCGCAAAGTCTTTGAGCCGTATGGTGAAGAAGGAACTAAGAATCGAAGCTAAAGCGACCATTTCCGCATGCGGTTCTCTCTCGACACCCCCACTGATGATTGCGAGCGGGCTAACAAATCCGAACATTGGGAAGAACCTCCACCTTCACCCGGCCGTTCTCGCGTGGGGTTACTTCCCGGATTCGGTGTCCGACCTGCGAGGCAAGCAGTTCGAGGGAGGGATCATCACATCGCTGCACAAAGTGAGAGCGATGGAGAGTTCGGATGCGAGCCAGCGGGCGATCATCGAGACGCCTGCGATGGGGCCTGCTGCGTTTGCCTCGCTGGTCCCCTGGGTGTCGGGGCTAGACATGAAGAAGAGGATGGCGAGATACAGCCGGACGGCGCATCTCTTCGCGTTGGTACGAGATCGCGGCTCGGGGACGGTGGAGAGGGAGGGGATGGTGAACTATCGATTCCACCCTGTGGACAGGGAGAACATGAGGGAGGGGCTGCGGAGGGCGCTGCGGATTTTGGTGGCGGCTGGTGCGGTGGAGGTGGGGACTCACCGGAGCGACGGGCAGAGGATCAGCTGCAAGGGGATCAAGGAGGAGTTGGAGGAGTTTTTGGATGGGATTTGTATGGTGGGAGGTCCGAGGTCTAGGAGTGAGTTGTGGACGATGTATGCCTCTGCTCATCAGATGGGGAGTTGCAGGATGGCAGCCAGTGAGGAGGATGGTGGGGTGGATGAGAGGGGGGAGAGTTGGGAGCGAGAGGGGCTGTTTGTGTGTGATGGGAGCGTCCTTCCGAGTGCCGTTGGGATTAATCCTATGATCACCATCCAGTCCGTTGCCTACTGCTTCTCCAAAGGGATCGCAGAATCCTTGAAGAAAAGTTATTGACCGCATCATTAACTAGAGGGATGATGAGAACTGTGGGACAGAAGACGCATTGCAGGTTTAAAATATCGTGATAAATGTCTTCTTGCCCTCCAATTCATTTAACTTGGTTGAACTTGGGTTGTGAGATGTTTATATTTATTTCTCTTGAAGCATCCAAATCTACTGTGGCGGAGTTGGACCCAGCTTGGAGTTGGACCATCAAGCTGGTGGAATGAGAAGAAGATTTTGACACCCTGGCACCAAATTGGAGGATGAAAAATCAAAGCCATTATGAACTACCAAATCTAAAAAGGGCTAAAAAATAAAATAAATAAGTTAGGCATTTTAGAAGTTGTTTAGAGTAAATATTTTTAAATTTCTCTTGAAATTCTTACCTTTGAAGTAAAACAAATTATTCTTAAAAATTTCATTTGCAATGAAATGTAAGATTAATAGGTTTAGGGGTGTCAATCTTTGATTTTTCAAAAAAAATTTATTCCTATGTTTATTTTAGGGAATAAAGGATTATCAAAAAAATTATTACTTCAAACAGCTTCTTAGTTATCCATCATATCATCTTAAAATTTAAAAAATAATGTCTTGTTAGTAAACACTTTTTATATTTAGCACGCCATGTCTTACAACTTAGGTTTTCAATTTGCAATACTCCGCTAATGGGAATGAAGATGAAAACAAGGATTAATTTTTATTTCCATTGGCAAGGATAGGAATGAGAATATTATCACTCCATTCTATTTTCAAATGCATTTTAATATCTATATGTATTTTCGTATATATAAAATTGTTTATATATATTAATATATTTTTTATTTAAGAGATAAATGTTAAATGTATTAATATACTTAATAAAAAATTTAGCTATATTATTTATTTTATAATTTTTTACTAAAAATTTATATATATCATTTAGGAAGAGAGGGATGGAACAAAATTAGGATTTACCTGATTTATTGTTTCTTATAAGACATGATGAGAATGAAAAATCTTATATTTATGTGAATGAAAATTATTATTATTATTACTATTATTTTAAGCAAAGGTGAATTGTAGGATAACTTTTAGGCTTGTCATTCAGGAACTTGTTTGGAAATACGGTAAAGAAAGAAATGTAGGAATTTATCGTTAGGTATTTGACCAAATAAGATAGAGCCTAACCAAATAAGATAGAGCCGGCAATGGCAGATTCCTTACCTAGTTATGGCCTGTCAACCAACCATGGGTAAAGATGAAATATATTTGTTATAAAATAAAATAATATATTTGTCATAAAATTTTAGCACGTCTGGAGTGGCGTCAGGAGCCAATCATTTTAAAACAATCTTTCTTTCTGGCACCTTCCATCGGTGGTGCCCAACACTGCTTTTGCCTACCAGAAGGCCGTCAAGAAGAGATGTTCTCCCATGCCATTCTTCAGCTACGAGCCTCCGCCACATACATAGCTGGAGACCCTTCCGTGGTTAAATCAACTGGATCACTAGGGCTCCTATGTCCACAATGTGGGCAACGGCTTACAATGCCGGCTGATAGGGGTGCTAGCATTCCTTTGCTAATCACTAAAAAATAAAAAAAAACAACCAAAGAAAATAGTATAAGTGCCATGCGGTAAAAAGGAGAAAGCCAGGAGTGATGAAAGATGTGCACGCGACTAAATCTACATTCTCCGTTGAACCTGTGACAACCAGTGCTGCTCCTAATGAGATGTTTCGCATTTAGTTGCACGCCCAAGACATCGCAGCTCATTTACTTTTTCTATCTTTTTCTTTTCTTTCTTTCACTAGTGATGCTGTTCAAATTGGCAAACACATTCGGCCCCACATGCACATCTAAAACAGAGTCTTTTTTTTCATCTTTCAATTTGACGAAAAATAATTATATTTCGACACGAAAGAAAAGTTGCATGACCAATAACATTAAAAAGGAGCCACAGCACCTTGATGCAGCCATGACCCATCAACTCCGTTGGTCAGCTTTGAAAATTCCTATAACCAACCCATTATTTCGAAGGTTTGCCTCAAGCCCATTAAGTGAAATCCTTGACAGAGTATAATTCAATTGCCCAAAAATGTAGGGAATGCTCTTAGCAAATCATCAGAGCATTGGTTTCTTGTCCAAAAATAAATCAGCAACTGTAACGATCATGACAATTCTTAGCTGGAAGCAGCTTTTACAGCTTTTTCCGCAGCATCATCCAAATCTTCTGCCGTGATCAAGGTCATCCCATTCTCCTACAAATTACAACAAATACCATACCTCTCCATGTAATCTTGGTTTCTTTACAACAGAACATTACTAAAAGGACCAAAGAAAATAGAAAACAAAAAGATCAAAACATAGCTACCTTGAGAATTCTCTTCCCCTGATCAACATTGGTACCTTCTAAACGAACAACCACAGGTACTTTCAGTGAAACCTGGCAATTATAGGGAAAAAAAAAAGGTCAAGTTCATTATGGATTGCAAATGTCAAGAATGAAAACAAACATTTTATTCATGCCTCAGGAAGGTGGAAAATAGACTTAAACAAAAAAAAATAAAGCGTTTCAACTAGTGTCTGTTGTCAACTGGGCTATAAAATAACATGTAAACTGATTATAGCTACCTTTTAAGTTATTATAATGTTGATAAAGAAAGGTTGGCTCCTTGAGAATGATATCTCAATCATGATAAAATCACTGACAAAATGAGCACTCAAGCAAAATTAATAAGGAACAGTTCACATCAAAGGACGTATTGAAAATTTTGAAGGCAAGGTTGTAGGAACACGACCGTAGTAGCCAGGGGATATATTAATTCACTCTTGAAAGGTCTATCTTTTACAAGAAAAACACTGAAGAAATTTTCATTCCTGAAAATCAAACATCACATTCTAAATCTGTATCATTCATAATCAACTCTGCTGACTAATGTGTCAAATAAAGGAAAAAATCTTCTAGCACAATCATTGAAATAAAGGAGAGTACACCATCCATATTTTAGTAGGAGAATCTGTTAGGCTGCATTCTGATCTCAAGGACAGCATAGCCTCAACAACAAGATGCTCTACTAACACAGTGATAGATCTACTTGGCATAAAGGGAAGCAAAATGTTAGTGCAAAACAGGAAAGAAAAACTTGCATTAAATGGAAAAGAGACCTGTTTGGCTGCATTGACAATTCCACTTGCTATCACATCACACTTCATGATTCCACCAAATATGTTGACCAAAATTGCCTTCACTTTATCATCAGATGTTAATATTTTGAATGCTTCCACCACCTGAAGAACAACTTATGAAGTTAGACATATCAGTAGGAAATGAATCTTGAATGATGAAGAAGAAGAAATGCTCGATTGAGAAATCTAGTTACCATACTTGAAACCACCAGCCAATAATAGTTCTACAAATATTTTTCATTTATCTACTTAAGGATCGATACTTAAAACATTGATCAAGAACCTTAGCAGCTAAAAAACTATAGACATTGAACTACAATTTTCACCTGGCCTTCTGATGCATTTCCACCAACGTCAAGAAAATTGGCAGGAGTGCCACCATGCAATTTTATTATATCCATCGTAGCCATAGCCAGTCCTGCACCATTAACCATACATCCAATTTCTCCATCCAATCCAATATAGTTCAGATCTGCTTCAGCAGCAACAACCTGAAAAGAAAAGAGAATTCACAAAAATAAAATGCAAGGAATAAAAGGTTATAATATGTTTCTTTGACATGCAATGATGTTAAATTAGCAACCCAGAATTTTTATGCCTGTGCATATAGAAAGACTACATGTTTTGTTCAGTTATATCCATCAAGCATTTTTAAAATTTTTGTATAAGCATTGTATCCATCAAGCAATTTCTTTTTTAAAAAAAATGGTATAAACAGTTTAACAACTCCACCAAAATAACTAGAGCATGTGTTACACCTCTCTAGGATCTTCCTGGGATGAATCACGGAGAGCAAATATCTCCTTCTGACGGAAAGCAGCATTGTCATCAAAGTTCAACTTTGCATCAGCTGCTACAAGCTGGTTATCAGATGTCTCAGCAATCGGATTTATCTAACCAACAGAAGTATTCAAATGTTAAAACAGGAATGATGGCTAAAGAATCCAAAAGAAGAATTTTGCAACTGAAATTCTGCAACTAAGTACACCTCCAATAATGTGCAGTCGCAGTCACAAAAGAGTTTGTAAAGCTTCTTCACTTGCTCTATGCAAGCATTTCTATCTGCTACCTTAGGTGCTAAACCATCAACAACTTTAGCTGCATCTTCATCTGTGATTCCCTTGAAAACATCAACTGGGACCTTGCCATTGAAAGAAATGAGGTTTAGCATACCACTATACTAAATTAAGAGATTAAAAAAAGACCTACATGGAAATAACAAACCAAACCTACTAATCATCTCACAAAGGTAGTCTTGATAAACGAGAATAGAAATGAAGATGACCTTAATGATCATGTCTGGAAATTTTTCTGCAAGGTCTTCAATGCTGGTTCCTCCCCTTCTACAAGCTATGATGAGCTGAAAAAGAATGATAACAACTCACAAGATAACTGCAGCAGAAGATCCATATCTTTACCAGATGATGCAGCCTTCATACGAGGACCACATGAAAGTAAATAAGCAAACAGTCAAAAGGAATAAATCATTCCAGCTATATCAATGATTTAACATTATCAGTTCAGTTTACATGATGGTTGAAAATACAGTGCCATGCTAATAAGAAGGTGGATGCAGACAGGTGCAAATTGAAACATTATGCACCGATTTTTTTTTCCAAGAATTTGGTTTATGAAACATAGCTCTGATTGGAGACAGGATAGGAGTGCTTCCGTTTAAAATTCACTTTCAAAAGGGGAAAAAATATCGATACATCTAAATTTGAGTTAGTATAGAAATTATGAAGCAAAAACCCAAACCAAAAAATCAAAAATAAATACCCGGTGACAAATGAAACATGTAAATACACATTTCCAACATCGGTTGCAAATAGAATTTCAGGTCAATAGATGAAAATGTCTTGTACGTCATGCAAAATATGATTGAACATGATAACAGAAACTTAGAACATGATCAGAAAACGTACTGGACCAGCAGTTGTACGGTCCAGGGTGATGGCAAAGTACATCTCATTAACAAGTGAAAGCTTCTCACACAAGTAAACCTGTGATAAAACAAGGTGTTATTAACATTTAAAACATCCACAAAATATATCTAAACCAACGTCAGTGAAATGAATTAACTTCTATGATCTAATATAACTTTATTTGAGAATGACGCCTAAATACAAGACAAGGAGAGTTTGAGATTTCACCCAAACAAACTTAAATATTTTTAGTGCATACAAATATGAATCTGGTGTAATGATTATGATCATAACCAGAAACCAATACCAACATACATTACAATTTTTAAAATTCCTTATTAATTGGCAATTAAACAGATTGAAGTTCATACCTTCCAAGGCTTAAGAGGATGTAACAATATAATAGTGAATTTCTAATACCTAGAAAGTCCAAAATAAACCAGTATTGTAGTTTCCGGAATTGAATTGTTATTTTTTTAATGCATCCTTATTCACAAGATTGATATTCACATGCATCTGTTTATCATAGTCAATTTTACTATAACAATGAAAGTTGCAAGAATTTGATTATGTGCATTTTGTCAATTCTTGCAAAAAAAGGGTACAATAATTGAACGTTAATGCTTAAGCATCACCTGGCACAAGAAGGTTGCCTTGCATACAGTCTAATTCAAACTAAGGCAAGTTATTTGTGTCCTTGGCTTTTGTTGGTTGCTCTAGATTTTAACTAATGCTGCTCAAACTTAAGTTCTTCTGGGATGCATGATGGTTACAAGAGAATAAAAGAATCAAGTGAGATATTATCAAATATAAGTCATTCAACCACTTGTAATGATCCATAAATTTAAAATATTTCATGCGTTCCACCACTAAAGCATACGAGTCTTAGATTTACATACCAAAGCCATACTTTACAACCCTTAATCCATATTCTATGAATCTTTTTTCACCATGCATGCCAATCAACTACAATAGTACCTACTGTCACCAAATAAAGCCTTATACACCAATTAAACACTAACAAAAAATAAACCCACAACCTAAAGGACTACAAAAACAACTCGAGTAATGCGTATTTTTTTCAGAACAATTCCATTAGCAGACTTCATTCATTTGTAGCAGCTAGAATAACAAATCTATAGGCAAAGTAGCTAAAGAAATTTCTTGCATCCAAATCAAGAACTTACAAGAACATAACTGGCATATTATACATCGTAATCCCAATGTGGCAGAAGATGTGAGGGAACGAAAAAAAGAGAAAGCACTACTTGCCAACAGCTGACGGCTAAGGGGAAATGGGCTCAAGTTAAGTATAAATTTAGTCACCACTTAAATATATCAACTGACACAGAACTTAGAGAGATTAAAATGGCTTCAATATAGACTTAATCCACCTTCAAAGCAGGGCCATGAATAAGACCAGGAACTTCAGGAAGTGCAGGTTTCATGTAACATGCAATTAAGAATTTAGAATGTATGGACAATAATACGAAAGATACAATGAAAAGACATTATATTACTGCTGATCATTAAGTTTACTGCAAGAATAGAAAACAAGTAGCATGGAAATATCAAATTTAAGGTAAGGAATTAACTAAACTACATGATTGTCTAACCAGAAGTATTCACTAACCTTGCTCACAATCTTTCCTTGGGGGCCAGTTTGTTTTGTGACCAGAATCTGGCCAAGCATTTTACCTGCAAAGAATGTGCAGATTCAGTTGAAACATACAGGAAATCTGAAATGAGAATTTAAATGACTATAGATTTGGCAAGGAATGGGAGATAAATAAAGATTCCAAAATCCCAACAGATACTGATTTTCCCAGCAGCCTCTTGTGTGATGCTCAAGCAATATCATAAAACCTATCCCTGAATTTTCTTCCATCAGGAGTCCTGATCCTTATATCCCGTTACCTCCAAACAATATCATGCTTTCTAAACTTTTCCAATATCAGAAATATACTGTATATTGTTTAATTTAAAGGTACACAGAGGAAGGTTTATCTTGACTAAACACAAAAGATGGCCATTCCCGTCTTTCCACAGCTATACTGATAAGGAACATATTATTAAACAAAAATGGAGATGAAGACATAGAATATAGTTATCCCCATACTGGCCATATCCTCCACCTCTTCAGTTTTAACAATATGCACTCCACCCTTAAATCCACTCTTGAAGGTTCCCAAGCCTCGGCCACCAGCAAGAATTTGGCTTTTTACCACCACCTGCAGCAAAAATCGGCATTCTTTGTGATTTCAGAGATTAGTTCAATTAGGGTCACCATTATGTTGAGTGTTAACACAAGAAAACCTAAAACAACATCAACGGATCCAGTAAGCCATTCAACATACCAAAATAGGTAAACTCGTAGAGGAAATCCTGACAACAGTACTGATAACACCACGACAATATGCAGCACATCTCAGTATTACCAGTGGCTTAGCATTATAAAAATGCATGCCTCACCCCACTTCCAACAATCATATTTTAGAGTTGACATGCTTACAGTGGCAAGCCATATTTGGCAATACCATTTGTTGCTACAGAGTTTCATATGTCCTGCTATCAAGATGCTTACTTGCCCAAATTACCTCATGCTATTTACATATCTGTGATCAATTTTCTTTTTTATTGAACTTTTGTTTCCATTATTTATTGATGCATCACGGAAGGTTATGGTAAGAAATATGCATTTTCTATACTTGCTGAGACGTACATAAAGAACTCATAATATACAAATGATAGGAAAATGTTTCAAGAATCACCATGTATAGCATTAAGAAAGTATCATTACTCAAAAGGACAAAAGTGTTGGCTGCCATTTGAAAAACCCTCAATAGAAAAAGATCAAGAATCTCACGTACAATGTACTAAAGAAAAATTATACCTCCTTTTCACTAGGGAAAACATCTTTGATGGCCTTTTTCACCTCCTCAGCAGAGCTAACTGCAACGCCCCTTGGAGCATTTATTCCATGCTTTGACATCAATTCAGCGCCCTGCACAAAACCAGTATTACATTCCCAACAGACAAACAGATCCGACTTGGAGATGAAGATTATTATATATAAAAATAAGAAAGAAAATCGGGAAAACAAGCCGACGAAAATTAAAATAAAAAAAAAATTACAATATCTTTGAATTGCCAGATCGTAAACCAGTGGACTTAATAAAAAAACTCGCATTATTCTCTTTTCCTCTGATCATAACCCAAACCATTGGAGTAAAATCTAGAGGAACAAAAAAAAAAAAAGAAACACGAGGAGAGATGGAATTTTGACCTGGTATTCATGGATATTGAGGCGCCGGAGCTGTTGCTGCTGCCATCTGCCGGCGAGCGTGAGAGACCGAGAGACGAGCTTTCGAAGCGATCCCCTGACCATTCTTCCCGAGAGCAAATCCTGGAATCCCAGAAACCCTGGCGGGAGGAGCGGGAGACGAAACCCTAAAAATTTTCTTTTTTCCCCTCTGTTCTTTTCCCCTATTTTTTCTCAGATGTTGGAGTGCAAGTGTTTTAGCTCTCGCTGTACCGCCGGTGCAGCAGAAATTAAGGTGGGCAGGCGCGAGAATGCGTTCCTCGGACAAGCGGAAGATTTTTTTTTTAATATATATATATATATATATATTTTAAAAAAATATATATTTTTTAGAAGGCTCCTGTATATTTATTTTTTTTTTTTTTTTTTATCACTTGATGTATGAATCAAAGGTCTTTGAATCATAGAATTTTTTTTTAACCTATTAAGTATTTTAAAAATAATAAAACATATCCAACGATTGTAACAATAATTTTTTACGTGGCTGCCAAAATGCTCAGATTCAACTCTAAGGGGCTCTTAGTGATAGATTGTAATAATAATCTCAGGTCAAAATCGAACCGAGCTTCAAACTTTGACTTTGAGTTAGAAGTCGGGCTCAGACTTTGATCACAGGCCTCATCAGGCCAAGAATCAGCATAAGCTCGGCCCCAAAAAAAAAAATCTTACTTTTAGATCCAAGCTCAACCTAAACAATTTTAGGCTCAATGCTCACCTTGAATCCGACAAGCCCCAGACCCCTTTCTAGCCCTTCCAGGAGCAAATTGAATACTACATTTAAAAACCATCCTTCACCAAGATGCTAAGAATGGTGTAGCAGGATCCTACACCAACCAATTGCCGTGTTTAAATAAATGCTTGATAACATAAACATCCAACTCGAGTTCTTACTAGTAATTAGAGTAAGAAATCTGATTTTATTGTCTTTAATGGAAAATTAGCAGGCTAAGCTTGGGGTTTAAAAGGTATATACATGAAAAAGAAAATCCCATGGTTGTTTTCTTTCTTCAATTCCTCAGCACTCACTATTGATAAATTAATTTGGTATTTACATACTTATACCGTTTGATTGCAAACATTGACAAGTAATGCTATTTTTATGAAGTCACAAACTTATAAGTCTCCATTGTAGTCTTCACAAACATCACAAATTGTGCAACCAGGCCTTTGCAATATGGGCACTTTGCTCCATCAACCCATTCCAAAAACTGCAGACAGCGAGAGATGAAATAAAAATAGTTGACAGAGTCGACAAATGAAGCAAAAGAGGTTTACCTAGGAGGAAACTTTACAAATCCAAACAATTCACTTGTTGCCATCTCATTCTGCAAAATGAATAGAAAAGTTGTTCTATGTCAACCATCATTCAAAAAATTTGCAGGTCCGCTGTCAAAAAATGCAACTTCTTTTATGCACAGTAGAGAATGTCAACTCATAGAGACACCAAGTACTGAAAATATCAATGCAAGCAGCAAATTTCACAATGCTGATAGATTTACAGGTAGAGGCCTGACAGAAAACATAAAAGATTTCACAATGCTGATAGATTTACAGGTAGGGGCCTATCAGGAAACATCTCAGATGGTAATTTATGAGAGGTAAGCTGGGCTACATGTAATGCTTCGGTGCTCCTGCTACAGACATGAAATTGAGAAGGCGAGCACAGTAGCGGTGGAAAAACAAATCCACTGATTTCGAAGGAATCAACTGGATAAAATAATTGATTTTTGTGATTATATATTGATAAGAAGCACTATCACTTCTTAAAATTCAAAAGCCTTTCTCAGACAATCCATGAGGGTGAATTCCAAGTACCTTTACACATTAGCTGGCCTTCTCCATGAAAGGAAAGGCACTTTGTAGTAGAACCAGCTTTGCTTCTGCGAATGGGCTTATTCCCATCAACTAACTTGGATGGTTCTTCACGCCAATTCTCGCTAAGAAATACTTTTGGATGAGTTACCTGAACATCTGCATCACCACATTCTTTCGCAACTGTTTGCTCAATCTCCGCAATTTCTGTTACAGAAACAACTGCTGCTCTGTTTACGCCATCCTACAAGAAAACACCACCTCAATCATCCAATGTGTGACATACATAAATAACTTTAATACATCATGCTTTAGTAAATACTAGGAAATGTCTCATGGTGTCTTCTTTGTTTACAGGACACCACAAAGGCTCCTAACAAAAGTCTTACCATTATCAATGCATGCAAGCATTGACATCTTATAGTCTGGCATTTTTTCATCAACGCAGCCATGATAAGATTTAACATGCTATGTGGATCTAAGATTTCAGCAGATATGTTTTCATGGGCCAATACTGAAATCACAATAATTGGGAGCCAACTACCACCAAATTTACATTAAAAAAAAAAAAAGCTGAAATCACAATGATAAATTATATGACAAGTAGAATAGAAAATGGAACTCAGAAAAGAATAAAAAATAAAAAACAAAAAGACCAAGTAGAATAATTTACATTGTACCTCAAATAATCACTTAATTAGCACTAAGAAAGTTCGTCCATAGGGAATGTGTGGATTCACATTTGGCTCATGATTACAAGTAGTTTATTACCTTCAAACAAACCAATAGATATCTGTTGTTCATGAATATTTTCAACAAGTTCCTCCTATTTAATTCTCTAGCTAAAAATGAAACTCTTTTTTCTTTGTGCATAAAAAAATGTTATATTTAAAAGGGAAGAAAGCTAATTTGCCTATGTTTGATTATCACACTTCGAATCATATTTGATGAAGTTGATTCTTAATAGGCATCTTCAATCATTGTTGTGACATTTAAGGAGTATCTTGTCAATATATCGGGGCAAAACTAGATTTTTTTTTTTTTTTTTTTTTTGAAAGGAGACAAGGTAATGGTTATTTGAGTTGGATTTTAATATTCTAGCTCGAATCATGTTCTTTATTTAGTACATGTAATATCCCAAAAAATAGTCCCATATTGAATGAAAAAATAAATAAAATACTTATAACTCAAGTTCACCTGCTACCGATTAATTTTTACTTCAGTTTTTAGGACTATATAGTTTTAAAAGAAAAGTTTAAAGTATTTATAATTCAAATTCATCTGCTACCTTATGTGGTTTCGAAAGAAAAATTTTAAGTGCTTATAACTCAAATTCAGTAATTAATTTTTACTTAGTTTTTAGGACCGTACATAAGTCGCATGATGTTTTGAGACTCATATTATAATCATTTAAGTCAAATTATGGGGGGTGCACCACCTCAAAATTGAAGCTGGAACCTTCGATCACTTACGTTGTGACCACTGGGATAAGCTTGAACACACCCGTATAAGAGCCGAAATCTATTGAGATAATGTCACTGGACCACTGCTCTTGGTTGTATGCACGCACATGCGCGCGCCGGCACACACACTAGCGACAATGCCGATGCTCGGTATTTGTCATTCTTTCCCCTATATTTAGGAATGCATTTGGATTATCCTTGATAAGCGCATCATGCGTATAAAGCAAAGGCATCAGTATAGTAATTGCAGCTAATCCAACCATCTTTTGCTTCAGTCCAAATCCGCATCGTGCATATAAAGCAAGGGTATCAGTGTGAAAATTGCAGCTAATCCAACCATCTTTTGCTTGGTGACAGTCCAAAACATGACTAAAGTAACCTATAGAGACAATCTAAATGCCTAGTTGTGCTCCTATTCGAAGCAATTGATGGTTAGGTTAAATAGGTAACATGTCAAGCATTTGGATTGTCTTTGATGCACTCACCATGCATGCAGCCAACAATAGCTATATTAGGGTTGCAAACTAATCTGATTGGATTGAATTATTCTTGATACTGAGAATGATTGAGTCATGCCAGAATGAATCTAAGAAAAGAATTTTAGGTGTAATAAATTATTTAGATCTATTTGAGGTCAAATGTAATGTAATTTAGATCTAACCAAAATGTTGAGATTTAGGATCGAATTTAATTGGATTATGTTTGTAGTTGATTTAAGCATCTAACTAATATTTTATAGCTAAAGTCTAGTAATTGATAATTAAATATAAATCCATTAAAATTTAAATAAGATTAAAAAGAATTAACTAAAACTTAAAATTTTATTTAAAAATTTTTATTTTATCTAAGTAAATAATTATTCTTAAGTTTATAAATTATGATATTTAAAATATTTATTAATTTTTTTTAAAGACATTATAAAAAAGAATTCATTAAAATAAATATTTTGATACGATAAAGTGGAAATAAAGAAAAGAAGATCTAGTTGTTAAGATGAAAAAAAGAATTGATTTAAATAAGAGTTCATTCGGATAATTAGAGTAAAAAAAGATTTATATAATTAATATTGATGGATCAAGTTAAATCAGATCTGAATCAAGATAAATAAAAAAATTACTTGCTCTAATGATAGTTCAAACTTCTCAAAATTATTCTGTGCTGCTTTTGCAATATATATATATATATATTTTAAATCAGGCATCAATCGGGTTCGCTCAATATCACTCAGGCCTCCATATATCGCCCTTGCATCCTAACTTTTTTTTTTTTTTAATTACAATACCAATCCACAAACCAATTAGCAAAAGCCAAACTTCCCACCATTACCTAATGAAGATAACCACAAAACAAGGCAGGCTAGCTAACTTTCCCCTCTCGCTGAAGAGTCGTTCGTGGAAGAGTCGTTTCTCTACCAACGCTAGGAGAGAAGCAATGCTATCCTTAAGTTTGTAGATAAGACGTACACATCATGCGTATTTATCGTTTAGCGTTCCAACCACATCGGATGGACACGTAGCGTGTCAAACTTCTTTAACCACCTCCGCCGCGGCGCCCTCCAGACGGCCGACCTGGTCCACCGTATCCGGTTCCGTACTCCCCACCTCTCGACCGTTGGATCAGAGGAAGAGCGCAGGAGCCGGACGTATCATCCGGCACGTGATGGACCGGGCCTTGCTTCAAGCCCAGAAATTAGAAATGTAAACCATAGACTAAATAAAAATAAAAAACGAGAGTTTTAGATAAGCTTTGGAAGTTTATTCTACAAATTCCCTTGTTTTGTAGCCAACCCTTTTCTTTGTGATCGTGAAACTGAGTTTAGGGAGAGGCCCTATAGCTGAAGTATTTTTTAGAAAAAAATTATGAGCTATTGTTGTTGATTCTAAGCTAAATATCATAGCTTAAAATTAAAGATGACAATTGAATCAGGTTGAATTAGATATGAACAGGAATGAATACGAATCGGATCAAAAATTGTCCACTTAAACTTGATTTGTTTATTAATTGAGTCAAAAATATAGATCTAAATCTAATTATTTTATTAATTAGGTAATACTAATCAATCTACAATGGATTGAATTAAGTTAAGTGGATTAAATATAGCCACCTCTACTTGAATAGTCGGGGTGAGAGAGAATAAAAATCATTTATTTTAGATATGCTTTACCCATATATCAAATAAGTATAAAATAGATATATGATAAAAGTATTGTGATTTATATTATCTATTTGATCTAACTAAAAATCTAATGAACTATTAAATATTTTTACCATTAGATTAAGGTCTAAGAACTAACATTTGGTCATGGTATTATGTATTCGTGCCACTTGTAGACTTTTTTTTTTTTTTTATACCTTTTCTAAGAAAAAATTGTAAACCATTAGTATTGTTGTTAACCTAATAATAATATTAGGTATGAATTAGCCATCATTTTTTTTTGTTTAACTAGTGGGTACATTTCTTTCAGGTAATAGGTCTCATATTCTTTTTCGAAGAAAAGTGAGGGAATGAATTTTTTTTGCTGAAGAAATTTATTAAAATCAAAAGTATTTACGAAACAGAGAAAGAAAATAAATTACAAATGAAGATATGAAGATATGGTAGAATTTTTTTTTAAAAAAAGATTCTCGTATTGCTCTCGTTTTCTGTACGCCATCCCAAGTTTCCCTTCTATTGGTTAGTGCTTTTCTTTTCCACTGCATGCATGATAGTTTACTAGTTCTAAGACGACTGGAGACCTCTTTTCTCTGTGTAATGGGTCCTAGATTCAAACTTAAATCGTGGTGAATGACATTTTTTGGCAGGCTTAGTGAACCTAGGTGCAATAATTTGGCCTAGCTTGCGCGGATCGCCGCTTGTGAAATGCTTAAAAATTTTTCTGAAAAAGAGATGCCAACAACTAGTCATTGTTAGATGGTCCAGGCCCTCGAACTATTTTCCAACATTTAAATCGACGTGGGAAAATTACCAGCACAAGGAAAAAGAGAAAAAGGGCGGCGTCTCGGTCAAGCACGTCAATCTCCGGAGTCCGGATCCGTGAGCTCTTCTCTGCTCTTTTTTGCGTGCGATAATCTCTAATTGCAAACTCCAATCCCTCCCCTCTCTCTCTATATAAACTATTAACCTTTTAAATTCCCCGACCACAATCCTTCTCACTTCTTCCCGATTGGTTCTCGAGCATGGAGAAGAAGACAGCGTCGGCATCGGCGTTGGCCTTTGCTTTGTTTCTTCAGCTGCTATGCTCGGTCGCCGGACTCGACCGGAGCCAGTTCCCTTCATCATTTCTCTTTGGCACTTCGACTTCTTCTTACCAGGTATCACTCATTTACTTGTGTAATTTAAGGCTCCGTTTTTATGGGAGTTTTTATATTCATATTAATGACTAACATAAGCTGTGAAAACCTCCATGTTATCCCTAAAACATCTAGTTTAGAGTTAATTAACAGGGCAAATAACAGTCATTATTTTCACTACAATCATCAACAATGGTTTTAGAGGACTTTTTTTCCCCAACAAGGAACATGGCCAGGGGAATAGATAGGCCGAAATCTACCGCATGAGAGTTGAACATATTTTTGTAAAAATACTGTCATCACTTCACGAGCGAGGCAAAGTCTACCTAAAAATCACGAGGTTTTGTCCTTTGGGAGGCCATCGTGCTACCTAAAAATCACTATCATTTATTATCACCTCATCCATACCATTTGAATCATGGCTTTTCCCCTACCTCCTGCAAAACCTATTCATGGTCTGAGTAGATGCAGCTGAGATAAAAAAAAATTTAGAGTAAAATCTTAGAAGCTGCGAGTTTAGATCTTCTTTTTACTGCCAAAAAAAAAAAAAAAAAAGGCTCATTAATTTTTTTTTAAAATTTTCTAGATTAAATGTCAACCACCTTATCTCTTGAAAGATATATCTGAGGAGAGATTGGAATAAATGGAGCATTCTCTGAGGGGGCTTGACATAGAAAATGGATCCACTGATGGATTTGAGAAGGCCAGAAAATGGCAGGCTAACGTCGTCTGAGAGGACTTTAGAGAGAAAATAAAAAACGAATCGTAGCTAGAGAAGTTTCAGGCTCGTGGCATGAAAAGATTGGAGATTTATTTAATAGACCCGCCATGATCGATAGTGACAACCTAATTGGCACCCATCTCTCCGTCCCATGTATATATATTATATCATATTTTGGACCACAGAACACCTCATATAAAATTCCACGGAGAGACGTTGCCCTGTTTAGGGGAGCTGTCTGGCACCGCCCACGACTTCCAGTGAAACCACGAGTGTGTCAATGGTCATGGTCATGACATCAAGGGCAGGTTTGGTTTAAGATCAACAGAGGCGGATATGGCTGTAATTTTTTTTATCAGGTGTTTGATGTCGGATTAAATTATATATATATATATATAATCTTAAATTATTAATTTAAAAATAAATAAGTTGGTAAAATTAAAGATAATTTTTAAAAATAAAATATTAAAATTAATAAAATATTAGATGATACCATCACTGGCTTCTGTCTCACATTTTTTATATTAATAATATTAATAAAATATTAATAGTATTTTTATTTTTTATATTAATAATTGCATCTGTATTAGCTCATCCCATATTTACAGGTACAAAAGAAAAATTATTTATGCAACATTTCATCCTTTTTTTTTTTTTTTTATCCTCATGTCAAATGCAGCAAGTCTTTTGGCTACAACCTTATTTTCAAGCAACAAATTTGTTTGCTACTTTAGGATTTGAAAATTGGGATGAGAGCTATGGTCCTATGAGAAAGACAGCGAAATGAAATGAAACGTACGGAGTGTGGTTGAGGTAATGAACGGCAGCCACGGCGGAGAATGAATTTTTCATGTGTGGGACCTTCCGTCCTCCTCGCATGCCTTTCACATGCAAGACAGATTTGCCAAATATTAATAAATTCTAGATTCAAAATAAAACTTGATGCATAAGTAGCGGTTGTTTAGGTTGGCAAAAATGTTTTATATTGGTCTCAGTCATACCTAATCCAATAAAAAAAACACCTACCATGGCATGTATTTCTAACCAGTCCAAAAGAGCATCACAATCCAGGGAGTTCTCAGCCACTTAATGTGGTTGTTATGAATGGCTGAAGTTGATGTTTAACTATCAGAACTATTATAATAATCTGCCTTAGCTGAAGTTGATGGTAAAAATCCTCAACAATAAAAAATAATAGCATTATTTGTCCAATCACTATTCACTGGACAAAAATTATGAATTTAATATCATTATTATTTTTTTAGATAAATGGCATGAAAGTTAAATAATAACTGTTATTGAGAACATACAAGATAGCACGTACAATTTAAATTCTCGTTTTAAATATATATATAATCTGTCAAAATCATCAGAGTGGTCATTAATAGAAAATGGCTGTTATTCTAAATCTGAAACTCACCTTTTCTTAAAATAAAAAAAAAAAAAATATCTAGCCTAGGCTTGCTTCAGCTAGAAGAAGGCTAAATGCAAGTTGGTTCTGATGTGATGACCAATAAGGGATGCATAAAAGAAACGCCATAATTTTTATATAAATTTAAAGAGTTCAGTGAATTCTAATATCAATACTGATGTCTGATATATCTGATAACTTGTTCAAAAGCTTTTTGGTGACCCATAATTATCTTTCAGATTGAAGGTGCATACCTAGAAGGTAACAAAAGCTTAAGCAATTGGGATGTATTCACTCACATACCAGGTAAGTTAGTTAACTTTTTTTTCCTATTTCTCAGAAATGTTTATAGTGCTTAATTGAACTTTAGAGGACAGACAAAAAGGATTTTTTTAAAAAAAAACAAGGACATAAAGCCTGTAGCTTAGGGCCTTGGGCAGTACGCTCCACAAAATCGGCAGTACGCTCCACAAAATCCAAACCCTATGACAACCAAAATTAGCTGTGTGCCATTTGTGCCTCATCTCAAGTGCCCCAAGTAGTGATATGCGTATTTCCTTCATTTATTGAAATCCAAATGCCTGAGCTCCCTCCATGAAGCTCATGATGTAATTGATGTCTCACCTATAGCCACCACAAACTTTAATGCTTACATAGCTCACTTCAACCATTTTTTTAATAGAAGATTCACAGGTAATGAGCTCTTATCCATCATAGAAAAGATGGTGTTTGACATAGGCCACTTACTTTAAGTGCCAAGCACTTTACCTGCTTGAGAAGATAGCATCTCCGGTCAATTCTTTATTTCCGAAAAAAAAAAAAAATCAAAATTGAAAGTATATCATCAAATTAGATAAATAGATAATAAAATGATGTTTATTTGAGACGAAGGATTAGAAGTTTAGAATCATACATTGCAGCTGTTGTATACATTGCACAGGCCAAAATCTAATCCAGTACTAAAAACTTGGACTTAGGAGCACCCTGTCCAGATTAGAACTCAAGAACTCTTCCAAACTGACGAGGGAACCGGCCACTGAGGCTGCAAATTAATTAGCTAAAATTATCTACCTTTATTTTATTTTAATTCCTTGGCACCCTTTACAATGACATGATATTTGAACTTGCAAGACTTTAATGTGCATGACAAGTTAAACTCGAGATTATGGCACAAGCAATCCCAATTCACATTGATGGCAGATCACACATTGGTAGCTCGAAGCATTGTATTCTATTAAAATAAGGCATCATGTCATTAAAATTTCATGTGGAAAGATTTATGTTCTTCTCTGCAAAGATTGACTGTTCTAGGAGAAACTTCAGCATCTCTTCTTTGCTTTTGGCGTTTTATTCAGGTCACATCGACGATGGTAGCACTGGAGACATTGCTGATGATCATTACCATCTCTACACGGTGAGGATTTTTGAGAGGCTTGGATTATCAAAATATTATCCACCGTAATTCTTGGAAAATATTTATGTATCTAGTAATACCAACCATGCGAAAGATGTAGATAGGTAGGAATATATGGTGAAATTTTCAGAACCATGGTTATTAGTTACATGAGCTTAAATTGAGAATTCATGATATATGTTGTGAGTCGTTATGCAATGGTTGCTTATTAGAAAATAGTATTATTAGATATTGAAAGATTTTTCCCCTACGTATATGAGATTTGACTTATTGGAGTGTTATTTGAAACAGGAAGATATTGAAGAGATGCATAATCTTGGTGTCAACGCTTACAGATTCTCTATGTCATGGTCAAGAATTTTGCCAAGTGAGCTATAGTCTAATGATGGTACATTAACACATTTCCAATGACTGATAATTTAGTTTCACTGAGAAAATTTTGTCTACTGGCAACAGGAGGTAGGTTTGGGAAGGTTAATTCAGTGGGCATCGCATTTTACAACAGACTTATTGATGATATACTACACAAAGGTATCACTTTTTCTTTCTTTCTTTCTTTCTTTTTTTCTTTTTTTTTGTTCTTTCCTTCTTTTTTTTTTTTAAAAAAAAATTGCCGCTCTTACTGTTTCATACCATTAAGATTGTTTGCCTATGACTCTGTATAACAGCTGATTTTGTAATATTAACAAATATAACAACTGTTTTTGTAATATTAACATAATCCATATTCCTTTATTATTGATGTAGGGATGGAGCCATTTGTTACATTAAATCATTATGATATTCCTCAAGAACTTGAAGATCGATATGGTGCATGGTTGAATCCTCAAATACAGTATAATTTCTTTCCATCACTACAAATCATTTCTTACTTCTAGCTATTTTTTATGCAATGGAAAATAATAAAAATATCCCCTGTACATATGCTCAAGCATTTATGGGGTAGTTGTAATCGAAAACATATGATACATCTGCACATAGAAACAGACCAAGTGCTTGAGCTAAATATCACCTTATAAAACAATCTCGGGGACAATTTTCTAGCTCAGCTTGTGAATGTTTTAATTTCTTTTTTTTTTTTCCTTTCCTTTCTTTGCCTTTTAAATACAGGAAGGACTTTGGACATTATGCAGATGTTTGTTTTAAAGCATTTGGAAAGAAAGTAAAATATTGGGCTACATTTAATGAGCCAAATGTTGTTGCGACAAAAGGTTATATTACCGGAGCATATCCTCCTCAACATTGCTCAAAGCCTTTTGGCGATTGCCTCTCTGGTGACTCCAATATAGAACCATATATCGCTGCGCATAACATCATACTAGCCCATGCAACTGCAGTCGACATATACAAAAAGAAATATCAGGTAGATGGCATAGCAATAGAATACTATGGATCACAGTGATTTTGATTAAGTTTTATTTTCAGAAAGAGTGGAGATAAGACAAGATAGACACATCGGAGAGATTTTGGGCCACTGTATTTTCCAACATTCCATAGTAGCAACATAATCGAAACAAGTGTTCTATATATATTTTTCACATCAATATTTATGTGACAGTGGACAGGAGTGTACTTACATTAACATTTTGCTCTTTTAGAAGAAGCAAGGAGGTTCGATCGGTATAGTAATATCGACAACTTGGTATGAGCCACTCAGGGATATTCCAGCAGATCGTTTGGCAGTTCAACGGGTTTTAGCATTTGAGACTGCATGGTAAATAGATAATGATACTCCAAATGAATATCAGCGAATAATATACTAAGCAATTAAACTATTTATATATGCAATTTTTAAAGAAACATCATTCTCCGTCTACCTAAAATGAGATTTATTTTTTCATTTGATGATTCATTACATAAATTTTAACTTATCATTCACTATATGTTGGCAGGTTCCTTGATCCTATCATATATGGTGAATATCCCCCTGAAATGCGCCAGGTCCTCGGTTTAAGATTACCAACATTTTCATCTGAGGATAGAAGAAAATTGCAAAATAAATTGGATTACATTGGTGTTAATCATTACACAAGTCACTATGCAAAAGACTGCATGTTTTCTCCATGTGAGGAAGGCAGCACAGACTCAACTGCATTTGTGATCACCACTGGGGAAAGAAATGGGATTCCAATTGGAACTCCGGTAAGAACAGAACAACAGTACATTTCTAATGTAATGGAGTTAATTAGACTAGGAGAATTAAAATAATCTTATGTATGTGAGCTTTAAATGACAATATAAAGCTTTTAGAACTCTAGCATCTTGCACCGCTAAGACAGAGAACCATTTGATTGAGGGCTTTTTTGACATGTCCTGCAAAGTTCCTTACCACCTGAATTTTTTTTTGCAGACCGGAATGCCAGGAAATTATGTGTTTCCGAAAGGCATGGAGAAGATTGTCATGTACGTTATGCAAAGATACAATAACATTCCCATGTTCATCACTGAAAATGGTAAGTCATGAAAAATGGCAAGGTCAAATGCCATCAATATGGATTTTTTTTATTACTTAATCTTCACCAATGTAAATTTACATTTCCAATCATTAAAAAAAAAATCATTATAATCTTATAATTGATTACTCTATCATTGAGACCCACGAACATGGCTACTCTTTTTTATAGACTAGTGGGAAAGTCTCATTTTTCTGGTTAGCTGAAATACAGAGTTGCCAAATACTTTGGTGGTATTCAAATGGTCAAGCATTTAGTCATGGGGCATCAAGAAAAGTGCTTCATTTACAAGCTCCGCTCCACTCCAGTTCTAACTCAAAATATTTGATTTCAATATCTATTTTAGTTTCATGTGGATACTAATACAAATCTGCACAGGTTATGCACAAGAGAGTAATAGAAGCGATCCAACAGCAGATATGCTGAATGACAAGGGCAGAGTGGAATATTTGCATGGCTACCTCACTTCTTTGACTAGAGCCATGAGGTGATTAATAATTATCAGATTGTTTCATTAAAGAACTTTTACAAACATAAGAAACTATTTTAAGCTAAGACAAAAGGTAGATATTTATGAACATTGATTTTAGATGCATGCATAAGGACACTTGTCAAAATGCAATGAAAATACAATGTGCATAAGAAGGACAAAATAAACATGAATGACACCATAAAGAACAACAGTTTGTCATGTAATCCATCTCTTTGATTCATAAAATATAGAAAATTACTTATTTCAACTTTGCTAACAAACAGTAAGTTACTTTTTTAAGGGCATATACATAGAGATTCATTTTATTTTTGGTATATATATAAAATTATTTGATATATGTTTATGTGGTTGTAGGCAAGGAGCTGACGTAAGAGGTTACTTCATATGGTCTATCCTTGATAATTTTGAGTGGCTATATGGCTATACTCAGAGGTTTGGGCTGTATCATGTGAATTTTGAGACACAAGAAAGGACTCCCAAACTATCTGCAAAATGGTTCAAAGAATTTCTAGAAGGTTCGAAGACCCTTGAAAAGATGTACAAAGATTTGGAGTCCCTACTATCTATATACTAGTCAAGATGGATTGCTCATGTTTTATAATGTAATATATCAAGATGGATTGCTGATGTTTTATAATGTAATATGTCAAGATGGATTGCCGATGTTTTATAGTGTAATATGTCAATTTATAATATATACATAAAGCTTATAGTATGCATTTTTTTTTTCAAATGTATTATTTATTTACTGTTAACTCTTATGTAATTTTTATGTTTCATCATATGAGAAATACCTCAGTTCATTAAACAATGTTTATCCAATAATAAGTTCTCTCTCATCGGTACACCTTTCTAATTACCTTTCAATCGTAACGCTGTTTTGTATCACATAGCGACTTGAGCGGTGAACTAAGGGTTTAAGAGTAAGCTTTTCCTTATTCAAGTTAGCTAGTACTTAAATCCATTTCTACACTCTATGTTCAAGTTATTAGATATTTGGGTTAGGATCCACATACAACTGAAACCTAGATTTTATTTTCACTTTCCTATTCTACAATTGAAGTTCTGATTTTCCTATATATATATATATATATATATGTGTGTGTATATATATATATATGTGTGTGTATATGTGTATATATACATATACATATATATACATGCATGCATACATACATACACACACATACATACACACACACATACATACATATATATATATATAAAGGTAGATTTTGGCATATTCGAATATAGCCAAGCATAAATCTGATTACCTCCCTCATTCTTGGATCTACACAGTTTACAGATCCTAAAGATGGAAAAGGTGAAAAAGGTTGAGTGGCTCCAGAATTCGTATAAATCGAAGGATGGAGAAAGTGACTGGATCTTGAATTTGGCTATATTCGAATGTAACAAAATCTGAATCCAGTTACCTTCTTTAATTATTAGATCCATATGGATTCCAAAGCTAAGTCTGGATCCGATCACCTTCTCTATCTTTGGATCTACATGGATCTCGGAGCTATCCCATCTTTTTTACCTTTTCCATCTTTTCGGGATCCGTGAATTATATGAATCCAAGGGCGAGGAACATAACCAAATTTAGGCTTGGCTGCATTCGAATGTAGCTAAGTTTACCTATATATATAAACACAACTTGGCATTGCCATAATAATTCCCAAGAAATTTTTACTTTACATTCATAAGGAAACCAATTATCCTTCATCGATTAATCGGGAAGCATAGAGACAATTGCACTCTCTACACTTTCTCAGTCCTGGTAAATTTAGATCTAATAAATTATTTATATCTATTTGGGATCAAATATAATTTAGATCTAACCAAAATGTTGAGATTTAGGATGAGATTTGATTGGATTATGTTTATGATTGATTTAAGCATCTAACTAATATTTTATAGCTAAAGTTTAGTAATTGATAATCAAATATAAATCTATTAAAATTTAAATAACATTAAAAAGAATTAACTAAAACTTAAATTTTTATTTAAAAATTTTTATTTTATCTAAGTAAATAATTATCCTTAAGTTTATAAATTATGATATTTAAAATAATTATTAATATTCTTAAAGATATTATAAAAAAAAATTTATTAAAATAAATATTTAGATATGATAAAGTGAAAAAAAAAGAGAAGATCTAGTTATTAAGATGAAAAGAAGAATTGATTTAAATAAGAGTTTATTTGGATAATTAGAATAGAAAAAGTTTTATATAATTAATATTGATGGATCAAGTTAAATCAGGTCTGAATCAAGTTAAATAAAAAATACAAAATTTAGATCCAACCTAAAATTTAAATCAATTCAATTTTTAAACCTTATCAGGCATACTTTTTAAATTCCAATTAGATTAGATCTAACTAAGGCAGCTTCGATCTGACCTGGCTTCAATATAGCCAGTATCATCTTTACAGCTAGCCAAACCATCACTTGCTCTAATGGTAGTTCAAACTTCTCAAAATTATTCTGTTATGCCTTTGCAATAATTTTTTTTGTTTGAAATCAGGCATCAATCCGGTTCCCTCAATACCACTTAGGACTCCAATCTATTGCCCTTGCGTCCTGACTTTTTTTTTTTTTTTTTTTTTTTTAAATTACAATACCAATCCACAAACCGATTAGCAAAAGTCAAACTTCCCACAATTACCGAATGAAGATAACCACAAAACAAGTCGGGCTAGCTAATTCTCCCCCTCTCGTTCAAGAGTGCTTTCTCTATCCATGCTGTCCTTAAGTTTGTGGATAAGACGTGCACATCATGCGTATTTATCGTTTAGCGTTCAAACCGTAGGAGCCACATCGGATGGACACGTAGCGTGTCAAATTTCTTTAACCACCTCCGCCGCGGCACCCTCCAGACGGCCGACCGGGTCCACCATATCCTGTTCCGTACTCGACCACTTCTCGACCGTTGGATCAGAGAAAGAGCGCACGAGCCGGACGTATCATCCGGCACGTGATGGACCGGGACTTGGTCCAAGCCGAGAAATTAGAAATGTAAACCATAGACTAAATAAAAATAAAAAACGAGAGCTTTAGATCAGCTTTGGAAGTTTATTCTACAAATTCCCTGGTTTTGTAGCCAACCCTTTTCTCTGTGATCGTGAAACTGAGTTTAGGGAGAGGCCCTATAGCTGAAGTATTTTTTAGAAAAAATAATGATATATTGTTGTTGATTCTAAGCTTAATATCATAGCTTAAAATTAAAGATGGCAATTGAATCAGGTCGAATTAGATATGAATAGGGATGAATACGAATCAAATCAAAAAATTATCCACCTAAACTTGATTTATTTATTAATTGAGTCTAAAATATAGATTTAACTCTAATTATTTTATTAATTAGGTAATCCTAATCAATCTACAACGGATTGACTTAAGTTAAATGGATTAAATATTGCCACCTATATTTAAGTAGTCAGGGTGAGAGAGAGTAAAAGTCATTTATTTTAAATATGCTTTATCCGTATATCAAATGAGTATAAAATAGATACATGATAAAAGTACTGTGATTTATATTATCTATTTGATCTAACTAAAAATCTAATGAACTATTAAATATTTTAACCATTAAATTAAGGTCTAAGAACTAACATTTTTCATGGTATTATGTATTCGTGCCACTTGTAGACCTTTTTTTTTTTTACCTTTTCTAAGAAAAAATTGTAAACCATTAGTATTGTTGTTAATCTAATAATAATATTGGGTATGAATTAGCCATCATTTTTTTTGGTTTAACTAGTAGGTGCATTTCTTTTCAGGTAATAGGTCTGATATTCTTTTTCGAAGAACAGCGAGGGAATGAATTTTTTTTGCTGAAGAAATTTATTAAAATTAAAAATATTTACGAAACAGAGAAAAAAAATAAATTACTAATGAAGATATGGTAGAATTCTTTTTTAAAAAAAAGATTCCCATATTGCTCTCGTTTTCTGTATACCATCCCAAGTTTCCCTTCTATTGGTTGGTGCTTTTCTTTTCCACTGCATGCATGATAATTTACAAGTTCGAAGACGACTGGAGAATCCCAAATCTCTCTATAACGTGCATCCGATGCCCACAGGCCCTCTTTTCTTTGCTAAAATAATATCTTCTCTGTATAATGGGTTATAGATTCAGAATTAAATCGCGGTGAATGACATATTTTGGCAGGCTTACTGAACCTAGGTGCAATAATTTGGCCTGGCTTGCGCGGATCCCCGCTTGTGAAATGCTTAAAAATTATTCTGAAAAAGAGACGCCAACAACTAGTCATTGTTAGATGGGCCAGGCCGTCGTACTATTTTCCAACATCTAAATCGACGTGGGAAAATTACCAGCACAAGGAAAAAGAGAAAAAGGGCGGCGTCTCGGTCAAGCACGTCAATCTCCGGAGTCCGGATCCGTGAGCTCTTTTCTGCTCTCTTTGCGATAGTCTCTAATTTAAAACTCCAATCCCTCCCCCCTCTCTCTCTCTCTATAAACTCTTAACCTGTTAAATTCCCCGACCACAATCCTTCTCACCTCTTCTTAGTTGGTTCTCGAGCATGGAGAAGAAGACAGCGTCGGCGTCGGCGTTGACCTTTGCTTTGTTTCTTCAGCTGCTATGCTCGGTCGCCGGACTCAACCGGAGCCAGTTCCCTTCATCATTTCTCTTTGGCACTTCGACTTCTTCTTACCAGGTACCACTCATTTACTTGTGTAATTTAAGGCTCTGTTTTTATGGGAGTTTTTATATTCATATTAATGACTAACATAAGCTGTGAAAACCTCCATGTTATCCCTAAAACATCTAGTTTAGAGTTAATTAACAGGGCAAATAACAGTCATTATTTTCACTACAATCATCAACAATGGTTTTAGAGGACTTTTTTTCCCCAACAAGGAACATGGCCAGGGGAATAGATAGGCCGAAATCTACGGCATGAGAGTTGAACATATTTTTGTAAAAATACTGTCATCACTTCACGAGCGAGGCAAAGTCTACCTAAAAATCACGAGGTTTTGTCCTTTGGGAGGCCATCGTGCTACCTAAAAATCACTCTCATTTATTATCACCTCATCCATACCATTTGAATCATGGGCTTTTCCCCTGCCTCCTGCAAAACCTATTCATGGTCTGAGTAGATGCAGCTGAGATAAAAAAAAATTTAGAGTAAAATCTTAGAAGCTGCGAGTTTAGATCTTCTTTTTACTGCAAATAATAATAATAATAATAATAGGCTCATTAATTTTTTTTTAATTTTCTAGATTAAATGTTAACCACCTAATCTCTTGAAAGATATATCAGAGGAGAGATTGGAATAAATGGAGCATTCTCTGAGGGGGCTTGACATAGAAAATGGATCCACTGATAGATTTGAGAAGGCCAGAAAATGACAGGCTAACGACGTCTCAGAGGACTTTAGAAGAAGATGTGAGATAATAAAAAACGAATCGTATACAGAAAATTTCAAACTCGTGACAAGTGTGGAGATTTATTTAATAGACCCGCCAATAGTGACAAAATGATTGGCACCCATCTCTCCGTCCTATCTATATATATTATATCATATTTTGGACCACAGAATACCTCATATAAAATTCCACGGAGAGAGCTTGACCTGTTTAAGGGTGCCTGTTTAAGGGTGCTGTCTGCCAACTGGCACCGCCCACGAGTTTCAATGAAAGCACGCGTGTCAATGGTCATGGTCATGACATCAAGGGCAGGTTTGGTTTAAGATCAACACAGGCGGGTAAGGTACTTCTGTAATTTTTTTAATCAGGTGTTTGATATAGGATCAGATTTCTTTTAAATATATATATATTCTTTACCTTAAATTATCAATTTAAAAACAAATAAGTTGGTAAAATTAAAGATAATTTCTAAAAATAAAATATTAAAATTAACAAAATATTAGATGATACCATAACTCGCTTTTATCTCACATCTTTTATATTAATAATGTTTTTATTTTTTTATATTAATAATTACATTTGTAGTAGCTCATTCTATATTTACAGATACAATAAAAAAATTATTTATGTAACTTTTCATCCTTTTTTTTTTTTTTTTAACCTCATCTCGAATGCAGCAAATCTTTTGGCTACAACCTTATCTTCAACCAACAAATTTGTTTGCTGCCTTAGGATTTGAAAATTTGGATGAGAGCTATGGACCTATGAGAGAGAAAGAGAAATGAAATGAAACGTACCGAGTGTGGTTGAGGTATTGAACAGCAGCCACGGCGGAGAATGAATTTTTCATGCCTTTCACATACAAGTAGCAGCTGTTTAGGTTGGCAAAAATGTTTTATATTGGTCTCAGTCATACCTAATCCAATAAAAAAACAACACCTACCATGGCATGTATTTCTGACAAGTCCAAAAGAGCATCACAATCCAAGGAGTTCTCAACAACTTGATGTGGTTGTTATGAATGGCTAAAGTTGATGTTTAACCATCAGAACTATTATAATAATCTGCCTCAGCTGAAGTTGACGGTAAAAATCCCCAACAAAAAAAAAATAATAGCATTATTTGTCCAATCACTATTCACTGGACAAAAATTTTGAATTTAATACCATTATTATTTTTTTAGATAAATGGCATGAAAGTTAAATAATAGCTGTTATTGAGAACACACAAGATAGCACGTACAATTTAAATTCTCGTTTTAAATAAATATATATAATCTGCCAAAATAATCAGAGTGGTCGTTCATAGAATAATGGCTGTTATTCTAAATTTGAAACTCACCTTTTCTTAAAATTTTTAAAAAAAAATCACCTGTATAGATCTAGCCTAGGGTTGCTTCAGCTAGAAAAAGGTTAAATGCAAGTTGGTTCTGATGTGATGACCAATAATGGATACATAAAAGAAACGCCATGATTTTTATATAAATTTAAAGAGTTCAGTGAATACTAAGGTCAATACTGATATCTGATAACTTGTTCAAAAGCTTTTTGTTGACCCATAATTATCTTTCAGATTGAAGGTGCATACCTAGAAGGTAACAAAAGCTTAAGCAATTGGGATGTTTTCACTCACATACCAGGTAAGTTATTTACTTTTTTTCCTATTTCTCAGAAATGTTTATAGTGCTTAATTTAACTTTAGAGGACAGACAAAAAGGATTTTTTTTTTTTTTTTTAAAAAAAGGACATAAAGCCTGTAGCTTAGGGCCTTGGGCAGTACGCTCTACAAAATCCAAACCCTATGACAACCAAAATTAGCTGTGCCATTTGTGCCTCATCTCAAGTGCCGCAAGTAGTGACATGCGTATTTCCTTCATTCATTGAAATCCAAATGCCTAAGCTCCCTCCATGAAGCTCATGAGGTAATTGATGTCTCACCTATAGCCACCACAAACTTTAATGCGTACATAGCTCACTTCAATCATTTTTTTAATAGAAGATTCACAGGTAATGAGCTCTTATCCATCATAGTAAAGATGGTGTTTGACATAGGCCACTTACTTTAAGTGCCAAGCACTTTACCTGCTGGAGAAGTTAGCATCTCCGGTCAATTCTTTATTTCAGAAAAAAAAAAAAAAAACACATTTCAAAATTGAAAGTGTATCATCAAATTAGATAAATAGATAATAAAATGATGTTTATTTGAGATGAAGGATTAGAAGTTTAGAATCATACATTGCAGCTATTGTATACATTGCACAGGCCAAAATCTAATCCAGTACTAAAAACTTGGACTTAGGAGCACCCTGTCCATATTAGAACTCAAGAACTCTTCCAAACTGACGAGGGAACCGGCCACTGAGGCTGCAAATTAATTAGCTAAAATTATGTGCCTTTATTTTATTTTAATTCCTTGGCATCCTTTACAATGACATGATATTTGAACTTGCAAGACTTCAATGTGCATGGCAAGTTTTTTTCTGAAGGAATGTGCATGACAAGTTAAACTCGAGATTATGGCACAAGCAATCCCAATTCACATTGATGGCAGATCACACATTGGTAGCTCGTAGCATTGTATTCTATTAAAATAAGGCATCATGTCATTAAAATTTCATGTGGAAAGATTTATGTTCTTCTCTGCAAAGATTGACTGTTCTAGGAGAAACTTCGGCATCTCTTCTTTGCTTTTGGCGTTTTATTCAGGTCACATCGACGATGGTAGTACTGGAGACATTGCTGATGATCATTACCATCTGTACACGGTGAGGATTTTTGAGAGGCTTGGATTATCAAAATATTATCCACTGTAATTCTTGGAAAATAATTATGTATCTAGTAATACCAACCATGCGAAAGATGTAGATAGGTAGGAACATATGGTGAGATTTTCAGAACTATGGTTATTAGTTACATGAGCTTAAATTGAGAATTCATGATCTATGTTGTGAGCCGTTATGCAATGGTTGCTTATTAGAAAATAGTATTATTAGATATTGAAAGATTTTTCCCCTACGTATATGAGATTTGACTTATTGGAGTGTTATTTGAAACAGGAAGATATTGAAGAGATGCATAATCTTGGTGTCAACGCTTACAGATTCTCTATGTCATGGTCAAGAATTTTGCCAAGTGAGCTATAGTCTAATGATGGTACATTAACACATTTCCAATGACTGATAATTTAGTTTCACTGAGAAAATTTTGTCTATTGGCAACAGGAGGTAGGTTTGGGAAGGTTAATTCAGTGGGCATCGCATTTTACAACAGACTTATTGATGATATACTACATAACGGTATCACTTTTTCTTTCTTTTTGCTCTTTCCTTCCTTTTTTTTTTTTAGAAAAAAAATTGCTGCTCTTACTGTTTCATACCATTAAGATTGTTTGCCTATGACTCTATATAACAGCTGCTTTTGTAATATTAACAAATATAACAACTGTTTTTGTAATATTAACATAATCCATATTCCTTCTTTATTATTGATGCAGGGATGGAGCCATTTGTCACATTAAGTCATTATGATATTCCTCAAGAACTTGAAGATCGATATGGTGCATGGTTGAATCCCCAAATACAGTATAATTTCTTTCCATCACTACAAATCATTTCTTACTTCTAGCTATTTTCTTTTCAATGGAAAATAATAAAAATATCCCATGTACATATGCTCAAGCATTTATGAGGTAGTTGTATTCAAAAACATATGACACATTTGCACACAGAAACAGACCAAGTGCTTGAGCTAAATATCACCTTATAAGACAATCTCGATGACAATTTTCTAACTCAGCTTGTGAATGTTTTAATTTCTTTTTTTTTTTTCTTTTCTTTCTTTGCCTTTTAAATACAGGAAAGACTTCGGACATTATGCAGATGTTTGTTTTAAAGCATTTGGGAAGAAAGTAAAATATTGGACTACATTCAATGAGCCAAACGTTGTTGCGAGAAAAGGTTATATTACCGGAGTGTATCCTCCTCAACATTGCTCAAAGCCTTTTGGCGATTGCTCCTCTGGTGACTCCAATATAGAACCATATATCGCTGCGCATAACATCATACTAGCCCATGCAACTGCAGTCGACATATACAAAAAGAAATATCAGGTAGATGGCATAGCAATAGAATACTATGAATCACAGTGATTTTGATTAAGTTTTATTTTCAGAAAGAGAAGAGATATGACAAAATAGATGCATTGCTCGGAGAGATTTTGGGCCACTGTATTTTCCAACATTCCATAGTAGCAACATAATCGAAACAAGTGTTCTATATATATTCTTCACATCAATATTTATGTGACAGTGGACAGGAGTGTACTTACATTAACATTTTGCTCTTTTAGAAGAAGCAAGGAGGTTCGATTGGTATAGTAATATCGACAGCTTGGTATGAGCCACTTAGGGATATTCCAGCAGATCGTTTGGCAGTTCAACGGGTTTTAGCATTTGAGACTGCATGGTAAATAGATAATGATACTCCAAATGAATATCAGCAAATGAATATCGGCAAATAATATACTAAGCAATTAAACTATTCATATACGCAATTTTTAAAGAAACATCATTCTCCATCTAACTAAAATGAGATTTATTTTTCCATCATTTGATGATTCATTACATAAATTTTAACTTATCATTCAATGTATGTTGGCAGGTTCCTTGATCCTATCATATATGGTGAATATCCCCCTGAAATGCGCCAGGTCCTCGGTTTAAGATTACCAACATTTTCATTTGAGGATAGAAGAAAATTGCAAAATAAATTGGATTACATTGGTGTTAATCATTACACAAGTCACTATGCAAAAGACTGCATGTTTTCTCCATGTGAGGAAGGCAGCATAGACTCAACTGCATTTGTGATCACCACTGGGGAAAGAAATGGGATTTCAATTGGAACTCCGGTAAGAACAGAACAACAGTACATTTCTAATGTAATGGAATTAATTAGACTAGGAGAATTAGAATAATCTTATGTATGTGAGCTTTAAATGACAATATAAAGCTTTTAGAACTCTAGCATCTTGCACCGCTAAGACAGACAGAACCACTTGATTGAGGGCTTTTTTGACATGTCCTGCAAAGTACCTTACCACCTGAATTTTTTTTTGCAGACTGCAATGCCAGGAAATTATGTGTTTCCGAAAGGCATGGAGAAGATTGTCATGTACGTTATGCAAAGATACAATAACATTCCCATGTTCATCACTGAAAATGGTAAGTCATGAAAAATGGCAAGGTCAAATGCCATCAATATGGATTTTTTTTATTACTTAATCTTCACCAATGTAAATTTACATTCCAATCATTAAAAAAAAATCATTATAATCTTATAATTGATTACTCTATCATTGAGACCCATGAATATGGCTACTCTTTTTTATAGACTAGTGGGAAAGTCTCATTTTTCTGGTTAGCTGAAATACAGAGTTGCCAAATACTTTGGTGGTAATCAAATGGTCAAACATTCAGTCATGGTGCATCAAGAAAAGTGCTTCATTTACAAGCTCCGCTCCACTCCAGTTCTAACTCAAAATATTTGATTTCAATATCTATTTTAGTTTCATGTGGATACTAATACAAATCTGCACAGGTTATGCACAAGAGAGTAATAGCAGCGATCCAACAGCAGATATGCTGAATGACAAGGGCAGAGTGGAATATTTGCATGGCTACCTCACTTCTTTGTCTAGAGCCATGAGGTGATTAATAATTATCAGATTGTTTCATTAAAGAACTTTACAAACATAAGAAACTATTTTAAGCTAAGACAAAAAGTAGATATTTATGAACATTGATTTTAGATGCATGCATAAGGACACTTGTCAAAATGCAATGAAAATACAATGTGCATAAGAAGGACAAAATAAACACGAATGACACCATAAAGAACAACAGTTTGTCATGTAATCCATCTCTTTGATTCATAAAATATAGAAAATTACTTATTTCAACTTTGCTAACAAACAGTAAGTTACTTTTTGAAGGGCATATACATAGAGATTCATTTTATTTTTTGTATATATATAAAATTATTTGATATATGTTTATGTGGTTGTAGGCAAGGAGCTGACGTAAGAGGTTACTTCATATGGTCTATCCTTGATAATTTTGAGTGGCTATATGGCTATACTCAGAAGTTTGGGCTGTATCATGTGAATTTTGAGACACAAGAAAGGACTCCCAAACTATCTGCAAAATGGTTCAAAGAATTTCTAGAAGGTTCGAAGACCCTTGAAAAGATGTACAAAGATTTGGAGTCCCTACGATCTATATACTAGTCAAGATGGATTGCTCATGTTTTATAATGTAATATATCAAGATGGATTGCTGATGTTTTATAATGTAATATGTCAAGATGGATTGCTGATGTTTTATAATGTAATATGTCAATTTATATAGATGGATTGCTGATGTTTTATAGTGTAATATGTCAATTTATAATATATACATAAAGCTTATAGTATGTATTTTTTTTTTCAAATGTATTATTCATTTACTGTTGACTCTTATGTAATTTTTATGTTTCATCATATGACAAATACCTCAGTTCATTAAACAATGTTTATCCAATAATAAGTTCTCTCTCATCCGTACACCTTACTAATTACCTTTCAGTCGTAACGCTGTTTTGTGTCACATAGCGACTTGAGTAGTGAACTAAGGGTTTAAGAGTAAGCTTTCCCTTATTCAAGTTAGCTTGTAGTTAAAACCATCTCTGCACTCTATGTTCTGGCTATTCTGTAGATCAAGTTATTAGATATTTGGGTTAGGATCCATATGCAACTGAAACCTAGATTTTATTCATTTTCCTATTCTACAATTGAAGTTCTGATTTTTCTATATATATATATATATATATAAAGGTAGACTTGGTCATATTCGAATATAGTCAAAGCCCAAATCCGATCACCTTCCTCATCCTTGGATGCATATAGTTTACAAATCCTAAAGATAAAAAAGGTAAAAAAGATTGGGTGGCTCCGGAATTCGTATAAATTGAAGGGTGAGGAAAGTGATCGAATCTTAAATTTGGCTATATTCAAATGTAGCAAAAATTGGATCCAATCACCTCCTTTATCATTAGATCTATACGGATCTCGAAGCCAAGTCTGGATCCGATTACCACCTCTACCTTTGGATCCGCACGGATTCCGAAGTTACCTCATCTTTTTTACCTTTTCTATCTTTTCGGGATCCATGAACTATATGGATCCAAAGATGGGGAAGATAATCGGATTTAAGCTTGGCTACATTCGAATATAGTCAAGTCTACCTATATATATATGTACACAATCTGGCATTGCGATAATAGTTCCCAAGAAATTTTTACTTTACATTCATAAGGAAACCAATTATCTTTCATCAGTTAACCGGGAAGCATAGAGACAATTGCACTCTCCACACCTTCCCAGTCCAGGTAAATTCTTTTTTTTTTAAAAAAAATGAAATTGCTGTATTGACCTGAAGAAAGTTACCCTAAAGTCAGCCTTATGAACTAAGATTTGAAGCATTTGCTTTATCTTTTATGGCAATGATCCAAATTTGAAGTAGATTCAAGTATCATATCTTCAGAGTCAAAAGGAAAATAGCATGGCTTGCAGCTGGTCGACAATCAGTTCACTTGTTTAGTAGGGAACAGATGGAGATACAGAAGGTTTCCCCCATTCATAATCCAATCATTTTGCTTGCCTCAACCTAGTGAAACCAGTCAACCCTTGATTCTCAGTGCTGGCATATTTTCATTGGTTTGGCCGTAGATACTTGTTATGCTGTAACAAGCATTTTCACGAATAACAAACTTTTATGTTAGATAGAGCTATGCAATCATATTTTTTGTCACAGGAATGATTGAGAGGGAGAGAATCAAGCAATTCTGGATCAGTATTGGATCTAGTCAAGAGCAGATAAACTTTGGTCTGGGCTGTCCTTAACAGCTCAAATTTATGTCGTTGCAGTCCTTGTTTACAAGAATATCTTGCTTTAAGCCATGACTGGCAATTGCATACCAACAATTGGATGGAAGCCCACAATTCACATTGAATGGATAAGTGATTTTGGATGATTTCCTGTCTGTTCCTCCTCCTGGTGAAGGTTCTCAAAATAATAGGAAGTCCCACTGTTGTTTGGCTGCTTCACTTGCCCAAAATTCAAACCCTAGTCTGTCTCTTTAACTGTAGTCATCTTGAGTCTCCTATCAATATTATGCATCATAATACTTGATCCACGTGATGATTTATAAAGCATAAATATTGGAATGAAACATTACTTATATTTCCCCCTCTTCAACCCTAGGCCCTCTCTTGTACAATGGGGTATGACAAGACTCAGCATATTGTCAGACTTAGCACATCATTGGATCGTGTTATCATCCTAGGCCTCTACAATACCGAAAACCCTGTTGAAGAATGAGAAGCCATCCATCTTTCCATACTTCTACCAACTTCAAAACCTCCTGAATCATAAGCAATCATCTGGATTTGCATCATACAAGAGACAGAAACTATTAGCCCAGAGGAGTTTTCTGAAGAAGAATATCTGGTGATAAATTTCTCCCTGTTAAAAAGGATCTATTAACCTGGGCAGGGAACAATCCATCCCTTCTCTTTGCTCATCTTTTATACTGATAGAATATATATAGCAAGATGTTGATCTAAAATTCTAAAGCACGTGTCATTTGGCCCACAGGATTAACAGTCATGTAAAGACACTCAAAACTTGTAGTTTAATTGGGAATCCTGAGGTTTCTGTTTGTAGGTCTCTAATTGGTCATGTCCCTTTCCTCGTCTGTATCTAGTTAACTAAAGAACCTAACTGCAGAACTCTGGTCATTGAACTGAATTCAACAAATAAGATGGCATCGTATACAAAAGCAGTACATTAATTCAAAGTTAAGTCCCCACTCTGATTATAAGAAGCAGAGAGACAAATTGGTTGAACAATGGAAAATTCATTATTTTGCATGTTTATAGATGGACTCAACTAGCTATCCTCAGGATCTTCTAAGACCAATTGTTGCCTATAATTGGCTAGATCAGTTCATCACTAGAAACTTTCACCTTAAGAATAAAGATGCAGAAGAAGGTTGTGAACTAAAAATGAAGCCAAGGATTTGATCTGTCAGGGTTTACCTATAACTCTTTTACGATGAATGATGTGCTGAAACAAAAGTTATATGACAAAACCAGATATAAAATCACAAAGCATAAACATTACAAGACTCTGGATGGGTCCTTATCTCCATAGATGGAAGCCTTTGGAAGAACTAATATCAGCTGTTAGCTATATTAAGAGTTTGATCTAATAATTTCATAAGTTATCTGAGGTGGATCTTGGCACCTTCTTTGATTGGGAAGCTCAACCAAAGCACAGTATACAGAACCAAAGCTCAACCCGATTTCCTGTCCTTATTATCAAAACGAAAAAAAAAAAGAAAAAAAAAAAAGCCATTTAAAAAAGCATTTCAAAAAAAAAAAAAACATAATTCTTCTCTTGGTTCTGATTCTGTAGCCCAGCAACCAACCCTAGGGCATGGGAGCAAGGTATTGGAAGGCTGGGAACGACTGTAGCATCTCAAAGATTAACTGTTGCAACCAAGAAACAAATTTTACCGAAGAAAATTTTACTGAATCTGATTGAACGACCTCAGTTAATATAGAAGTTGAAAACAAGGAGATCGAGAGATTAAAGCATCGCATAACACACTTCAGACATTCTCCATTTATTAAAACTGATCCCTAACGTGTAATTTGATAGTACCAAATCAAAAAAAAAAAAAAAAAACCAGAAAAAAAAGAAAAGGATCAAAGGGAAAAAGTTAATAAACTCAAAGAATTAGGTAGCATAAATATTGACAACAAAGAACCTGAATGACAATCGATCTTGAAACAAAGAGGTGAAACAAGAAGGGGGAAAATCAAATTTTTAATTAACGAACAGACAGAATAGTTAATTGCCCGAATAAAAAGCGCTGACGAATTTAAAGGAGGTAAAAAGAAATTAAGATAAAATTGGTCTTCCAGATTACCTCCGGCGAACCATGGTGACAAGAACTAAGCGCTGCCTCTCGATCGATTGCGCGTCCTCAGCGACTACGAATCCTAGGAAAATTACAGGAGAAAAAAACAAAATTCACATTTTAATTGATATAGAAGAAAAGGAAATCAACCGACGGCTGCATCAATGACCTCCGCGAATGATATCAGTTGCAGAAAAACATCCGAAACAAGAGGACATCAGACATAGATTGTGTCTAAGAGAATGCCTCATACCGTCAGAGAAGAAGAGGAGTTCGATTCCATGAAATATCACAGGATATAGCGTGAGGGTTTCTTCCAAAATAACTAACAAAATCGCCTAATGTCGGTGAATGCTGTAACGACTCCTAAACCTTAATCTAAAATATTACAACACGACGTTGAGATGGACGTTGAGCTCGGGACTGAAGTGGACCCTCCATTCCGACCTTGATGAGAAAGTACTCTGTCCTCACTAATGCTCCCGTGATAAACGAAGAAGGGTATGGTAGGTGCTGAGTACTTCTTAAAGCCCATGGATGCTGAAGTCGGTGAAGAGGAGAAAATAAGGAGGCCATAGGCATTTATCAAGAAAATGTGAGATGTAGATGACGAGGAGGCTAGAAGATTAGAGAGGAGAGAATAAGAATCCTTCTCCCTTTGAAGGAGATCTTTCTTATTGGCCGATTCTAGTTTATCGAAATCTAATAATATGGTCAATAATAATATTGTTTTATTTATTGCAGGTCATACTTTTAGTATAGAGACGTACATAAATTGGTTATCATTTGATCTTATCTATAGCTCTAGCAAATAGAATGGCCAAGGTTGCATTAGCTGTGCCCTCTTGACATTATTCGATCATAGTAGGTGGTGATAACATGACCTAGAGACCACGTGGCATTGCGACTGAAGGCTAGCATGGTATTATCTTAATTTATCTCCATTAATTACCAATAAACCTATTTGGAATTTGAGAACTCATAAATAATGCATCTCAAGTTTGAAGCTAAAATGTCGCAAACTATTTATTTTGATTAATTGTGGGGCTCTATTTGGATTGGCTATTGGGATGCTTTTAATTTTCTATTTGGGAGAGTTTTGGAGGAGAAAGAAGAGAAAAATAAAGGAGGGGTATTGAAATACCTCTATTTGAGAATTTTTTAAGCGGAGAAAAAAAGGGTTTAGAAAAGTTTCCAATGCCGTCTCAAATCCCTCAATAGCAATAATTTTTAAAGCCCCAAATCGGAAGGTTTATGAGTGTTTAGTTTACTTTTTTCTATTTAATCAAGTACAAAATCCTCTTTTTACTTTTATAATTCATAAGACTTTCAAGTAATTGAAGGTTTTTAACTTCGTTTTTATCATCCTCTTCTTTACCTTTCTTTACTTAAAAAACCTTTCCTTTCTTTTCCCTTCTAATTCCCAAGCAGAGGATAAGTGGTTATTTTTTGATAGCTATATGAGATAGCTGTTAGCCAATAGCTAAGCTAACAACTATCCTAAATAAGCCTCTAGCCACATTACTTTGAATAATTTTCTCTTTAGCATTATGTTCTTTACAAACTAGCCTTATAGTATCTAAGCTAATTTCTGTGAACCGCCCACCAATATAGTTTCCCACAATGGATTATTTGCAATAACCTACTAAGGACTTTAATATAGCTCTAAGAACATATGCTTAACAAAAAGAATGGAACTGAGGTGCGATTCATTAGATATAGTTCATCTAGTTTCTCTCTATCTCTTTTCCACTTTTTTCACAGTCAATTAAGCCTGAAGCTAAACCCCATGTGATGATAAATAAAAGAAAGAGGGGAACTAGACAGCATAACAAACCATACCTAAGTTCCATCCTAATAAAAATACCACAAAGGGACTTTGAAATAACTTTCTCTTAATATATTAAAATTGGAATCCAATAAGAAAGGGTTGGGTTTCCTAAGCTCTTCCTACTTCCTCCTTGTCTTCTCTTTTGCATCTTCATCTTGAATTCATCCATGGCAACTGCCTTATTCTCAAATAAGACTCCTCTCAAAAGCTCAAGACTCTCTTTACTCTTGAGAGCAAGTAACTTATCTATCCTTGGCTCTCCCTAATTTACGCCGTGTCTATTTGATTGAAATATTTTTCCTCAATCTAGGGCTCAATTTCTCCTTCTTATTCCACTTTTTATGCCTCAGAAATCATGCTTATTAAGGTAGTGCCTTTTATAGTCTAATTAAATACTTTTAGTCAAGTCCATTGTGTTAGATACTGGTACCAAGCAAGTATGATTAGGTATGATGTATATCATACCAAACTAATGGTATACCAATGAGGTGGATCAAGAGGATCCATCCACGTCCACAATTTAACTAGACTGAATTGGATGATTAGTTCGGTACATCCGTACGGAGGCAACATAAGCAATTTGGGATAGTTCACAACCCCCATTTTGAATTAGGAGGTTGAAACATCTTGGTTTTGAGCTGGTTCGAGTTGGATTGCTCTAAACCACTCAGTTTGGGATAGTTCTACTAACCTTAATTTTAGCCCAAATTTTATTCGGTTGAAAAATAGGTCAGCTTAGGTAAAGTCTAGCATGTTTGCCTCATCAATTATATGGCCGATTGCCCTCATTGGTTACTTGTTAGGTTTGGTTGGATATTTTTAGCATGGGCTAAGTTGGCTAGAACTTTCTTTCCGCATTAGGATTTAATCTAATTAGTATCAATTTAGTCCATTTCAATTTGGGTTTAGCTTAACTTAAGCTATTTTTGTCCCTGCACTTTGAATTTTGTTATTCACCTAAAGGTATTGAGCAAGCCATACTGGGCTAACATGACCTAGGACAGTAGTGGTCTAATGGGCTGTCATGCTATGCTGGCCCAGCTCGGCTCTTATTATGAGTCATGCCTGTAGCCAGGTTGGACCATACCGTGCCTACATGCCAGCCTGCAAGCACAGCCTTATTAATATTTTAAAATTTTAGAATATTTTTTATATCAGTATGGTGGGCCAAGAAATTTTATTTAATTTTTTAAATTAATTTTATCTAAAAGAATCCGATTTAGCAGTATTTCAAGAATTTTTTTATATTCAAAATTTAAGATAACTTTTTATATATTTTTTAAAACATGCATTTTCAATAAGAGAAAAAAGACATTTCAGTTTCTTTTGATAATTCTTTTCTATTTACTTTTTAAGAATAAAAAAATATTGATAACTTATCTTTTGGTCTGTATTTAAGTTGATAGCTTCTTCCAGTGTTGGGCTAAATAGTTAGTTCTTTTTAAAGTATCATAGCTGTAGTTCTTGTTACAGATGATACATACAGCTCGAATATCTTTACTGAAAATGTTCTTGATAGTGAAGTGCTTCTATACGTCAGAGGCCTTAGGTTTATCCTTAGACCTGATCTTTGAGATACAAGCATAAGTGGTAATACTAGGGTTGAGGACACTGATTCCAGTCTGTGATTGTGATGTATCAAAATTGGCCTTATAATAAGTGAACTCCTTCGTTTCGATGTTAAACCTAAAGATCTCATGAGGTATGTGAGAGCTAATAACACTGGACATTATAAAAATTAGAGGCTTGTGAAAAGATTAGGAAAGCTTGTAGGGAGAGATTAAGACAGCTTACAAGGAGATTAAGAAAAATTATGAGAGCTTGTAAGAAGATTAGGAGAACTTAATAGAGTTAAAGATTTGGAGTGGGGTAAGGAAAATGGATTTTTAGGGTTGGAGAGCCCTGAATATTCGAAATAATCTTAAAAATTAACTATTTATAGTTATTAAAAAAGACAAATAGATTTTTTTAAATAATAAATAAAAATATTTTTAAAAATTAATTATTTATACTATTGAAAAGGATAAAAATAAATTTATTTTATTTTTTTAAGAATAAATATATTTTTAAAATAGCTGTTTATGGTTATTAGGCAGAAGCATTTTCGTAAAATATGCGGTGGGCTGCAGCTGGCCCATTGCGTGCCGTGCTGCACCTGAATTTATGCCAGGTTGTGGGCCGTGTCGGTTCCATTTGCTGCGGGTCGTGTCATGTTTGGATTCGTTTGAGTCCTGATCCGTACTGATCTGATCTGTCCTGAATATCTGTCGTGAATCATTGCGTCCAGGGCCAGCAGCAGCGTTGGACACCTCTGTAATATAACATTGTGCTCTGCTCTCTTTACATGGCAGTGACGTCTGCGAAGACATGACCATCACATTTGCCGGTTGCTTTCCATAAAGCTGGCGCTTTCTGCCACCAAGAGGCTAATCTTGCATTCGAACGGTCCAGTCATTAGAAAAAAAAAAAAAAAAAAAATAGAGGGGAATCTTTGATGGGAACACGGGATAAGATTGTTGCAGGACTCGACATATGTTCATATGGGTTAATAGGCTTTCTTTTTTGTTGTAGAGTCGTAAAATAATCCCATCTCAGTTGAAAAGCTCTGCAAGTCCATCATAGCCTCATGTTCTCAATTTTTTTTTTTTTTTTTTTTTTTTTTGAGAGGCCTCTCCTTCGTGCCCAAGTAATAGAGCCTGATATAAATATATCTTACTTCATATTAAACAATGTAAATCCTTAGTTTATATAAGTATATATAATCATGATCTTTAGGTAACCTGCGAGTCATGGATAGGTTCAAAAAAGATTTCTAATTAATATTAAAAAAATTTAAAATTTCATCAAAGAATCTTATAACTTTTAGTTATTATTTATGAAATTATTTTCATCTTTGCGATAGCCCAGATTGATTTGATTAAATCATCGTAAATTCTTATAAAATTTTTTTTTATATTTTTTTTCTTATTTTTTTTACAAATTTCTTCTTTGTTGTTATGCATCTATTATAATAAGTGGTATTAAAGCATCTCCTATTATAATAAATAGTATCAGAGCATGCTTTTAGTGCATGCTTTTAATGCAACAATGAGATAGTCACTTATGAGCATGAACCAAAAAAAAAAAAAAAAATCCTATTGCTACACCTTCATAAATTTCTTTTTTTTATATAGATTTTTTTTTTTACTAAAAAAAAATTAATTGACGAGGCACAACCCTTCACCTCTAACTAAAGCATAGCGAGGCTTTAATGAAGAATCATGTGGCAACATGCCCCATAATAGTATCATTTATGGCTTTTTAATACAAAAGTACGTGATCGATAAATTGATAGGCAATACAGAACCAATTAAAAAGAAGAAACATGCATGTAGAAAGCTAATAAGATCAACCAAGCCTCGCAGAAAGTGCAACTCATGGTAACCAACATGAGTACAAAAAGCAAATGCATCATGATGGAATATGCAGCATGCAATTCAGGTAGTTGTTTAGTCTTATCATTACATACAAAAATTATTTATAAGAGAAAAGTTCACCTAAAGCTACAGATATGCTTCTTTTCCTCTTTACTTTTCAATAAAAATTAAGATTATAAGGTATCGAATAATCTTTTTAGGACAACTCCTATCATCTCTCATGTCCGTCCTTGGTCACCATAGTCACTGTAGGAGCTCTTTCAAGGCAGCCGGACTCGCAGCAAATCCTGTTCTCAAATCATCACCCTCATTCCCTTTTGGTCGGTATCCAGAGTTCTGCCAACCTATCCCGAGCAGCATCATCAATAATTCCTCCACCTCTCCCTCTCTTTTTGCTACATACGCTCATATTGTCTGGCATTTTTTTTCTTTATTAATTAATCATCTCGAACATTAGTTTTAGTCATGCACGTAGGAGTATTTGGTTGAGTTACAGAAACAAAAAGTACGTAATGCGAGTACACTACTTAAACTTCACTTTTGCATGGCAGGTCTTATTTTTACTTTACGCATCCGATCAAGGGAGGGTGTGGGGTCTCATGCATTCCATGATGAGAACAACTTCTGGGGCTTGACAAGGGCCAGACATGGTATCTTTGCTTTCCGTGCCTTTAGAAAAAGCATGCCACCTCCTCGCTTTATAATTCCCTCCCCCAAGTCAAAGCAATCAGCCCCCCTCCAACCAAGAAAAGGCCAGAGCATCATGATTTCAGACTTTCAAGATTCCCCTCTGCCTCGAAAGGGGTCGTTCACTAGATTTACCCAGGCCTTCCTTCGGCCCAGTTTGGATTAGCTGTACCCAGCTAGCCAACAATAACCATCTCACTCAACAGCTGTTTAAAGGTCCCTCAACAATCAAATCAAACAAAATCAAAACATAGTCTGTAATGGTTGTAGGTTTCCTTCCCTCATCCTTGAATATATATATATATATATATATATATATTTAAAGCTTAATTGACATCCAACCTTCTAGGAACAGTACTTCTGTTGAGTATCTAGTTAACATATACTTTAAATTATCAAGTTTTTATAATTTTCAGTCTCTCCCAATGCAGTGATAAGATAAGCATGTTGAGTGAAAAAATAATTGTATTCAAAAAGGCTAAAATTTAGATGGTTAAAAACCAGTTTGATTATTTGACTCTGGCCACACCAATAATGCATGCAGAACTGTTCTGACCCTGATTATTTGACTCTGGCCCAAAATCTTCCATAGAGGTGAACCTGAACCTACTAGAAAAGTTGCTCTTAGATTTTGGTTAACAAAAAATATGACAGTAAAATGGCAGACAGCCATTTCAAGCTTCATATATTCAAGCTATGGAAAAATCTGTCTTGCTTAGAATAGCAGCCGGCAGTGCCTTTTGAACTCTCCATCCCATCTTATCACCTGCACCTCTTTTTAATTCATCTTTTCTAGCTTTTCTCGTGTTGCCAACCTCTTCATCTTTATAAATACTATGCATACAACTTTCCTTAGTCAATAAAGTTGGGGAAAGTTTCATTTCCTCTGTTAATCTTTAAAAAAAAAAAGAAAAGAAATGCGCATTAAAATGGATCTCTTTCAGCACCAGACTTCTTAATTTTGGTGGATTAGGCTTTGGACGAATCCAAGGAAAAGACAAATTTAAGCAATTAGGCTGACTTCCAAACCTAGTGGTGCCAAGATTGCTGAACAACGATATTATGCAAATTACTAAGCGTTTGGTGCTGGGCATCGTTCTAAAAGGTCATGAATTCTTAACTCCAATGATTTCAAATTATGTCAGTTGCCTTCCACTTTATTCCCAAGTTCTTGCATCAAATAACTGAACAAGCCGTACTTTTTATACTCTCAGTAAACAAGCAATCATTTCTTTTCATCATGCCACTCGTTTTCTGCACAATAGAGTCATTAATTCTTCGTTTTAGGGGTGTGAAGAGGTAGGCTTGAACGTATAAAGAAACACGGCGTCTTATGAGTATCTCGAGGCACTGATGTTTTGTACCCTCTTAATCATTATTTCTTTGCTGTAGGGTTGCCAGATTTCATGCGAAGGTCATGTCTCTTTATACGTTCCATTTTCACTTTGATGCTTGAAATAAAAAAGAAAAAAATTTAAAACATGTTAATTAAAATGTTGGACCGATGGTGTGAGAACCTCATTTTGATACTTAGAATGATAATTTATTTTAATATTTAATAAAATATTTTATTAAAATTTAAAATTAAATTAAAAAATAAGTTTATGTATTAAAGAAATATGATAAATGAGAGATTTGAACACCACTTATTTTTTAGATAGGGTTAGCTCGATGTTTGCTATTTAATTTTTTAATTAATAAATAATATATATACAATCATTTTATTCGATGATTAACATCTGTTAGCTAAGTATTTTCTATTATGATAAATATTTATTATTTATCTAAGTGAGGTTATAGTACATATGTACCGATTTTCAAGTAGGGTGGCGGATGGTAAATACTCAGTGAACTGCACCAAAGGTTGATGGTAACGTAAATTCCTTAACTTTTCATGTAATACGTACGCAGGGACTTTCCTACTAAAGAAGAAAGGACGTGAACTGCCACCCTCCTTTCTTGCTCACTTGAGGGCCCTCACCTGTGGCTATAGCGGTTCATGGATATTGATTTCTTGTGGGCTCTTGGGGGGTGGCTTCTTCTTCTTCTTCTAGGTACAGAGATTGAAGCTTACATGGCAACAAGTGGTGGCTCAAGGAGATCGGTTATCTTGCCCTTCCGGTTTTTCCTCCTCTTCCTCTGCTTGTTCCTTTTGGTTCACCCATCAGGGAAGCTGAACATCTCCACGGCCTCATCCTCCACTCGGCGGCTCCTCTCTGGCTTGAGTTCTAAATCCATGGAATCCCATCCACAGGCCCCTTCGCTGTCAGGCCAATTCAAAGCAGACAAGCATGAAGTCCCCAGCGGTCCCAACCCCATCTCCAACAGGTAGCATTACTGCCATCTTTGATGGTCATCATCTTTGTTGTAGTAATTGGACTCATCATCTTCATCGACTGGTCCTCTGATGTTTTTTTTTTTTTTTTTTTTTTCTCCTTGGATAGAGACGTGGTTATAGATAGCTATAGATAATTGTAATCGAACTTTCCTTACTAGTTTGGAGGACTTTTTTGGGGGGAGCTTTCGTCATTTGGACGGCTCTGAGACACATCAATGTGCAAAAATCAGATGCTTTGTTTTCGTTAAATTACTCAAAGAACAAGTATATTTTTCGTAATAAAGCACATATTTCTGCTTATAAGATTATCTGTCTTCCAATTTCAAGGGCACACTGGTAGGATTCTAGGATGCCACTTTAGACGAGTATGCTTCAAATTTAGGGTGGTATCAGGAGAGGGCATGAGTCGGGTGGCCCATGGGTCCGTTCGGAAAACTACAAGGCTCGGGCCATGATCTTAAAGCCCATAAGGCTAGACCGGGCTACAACTGTTAGGCTCATTCAAGTTTCAGACTGAACTTGGTTTTAGAATAAAGAAGCCCAACCAAGCTCGGGCTTGGCGTGATATTTTATAATTTTATATTACATATATTATAATTTAAAGATATGATATATATTTTAGAGGAAACCAAACTGTTCACTTGAAAAGTAAGCGGCCCACCCTACGACCTTAAAACTTTTGATAAAATATGCATATATATAAATGTATCATACAACTATGATGTATAACTAGGGTCAGATTGGGCCCAGGGCCTTGGATATTATTACTGGACTAAGCTCGGGCTATCTATTCTTAGTTTGAGGTTTGGCCCAATCCGATCTGATGCTTTGGACTATTTTTTTTTTTTTTTGCCCTCAGCCTGACTCATACCCACACCTAGATGGGATATAAGTGGTATTAGTTTGGAGAATCATCATGTTATATTAAATTTTCTTATAGGAATAATTAATTATGAGTTGGGTGTGGTATTATGTGATATCTATTTGAAGCATTTACAACATAATGCTATGGTTTAAAGTCAAAAGAAAAATATTTATTTTTTAATTCACCTAAATTGAAAAATAGTCTGAAAAAAAATCAAACACCAAACTTTTTGTTCAACATTAGTTATAACATAGCTATCCATTAAATTCTTTTGTCACTTAAATAAGTATTTATTTTTCATATAGTAGGACGGTAACATTACTTCACCCTTGGTATGTGCAATAATAAACAAACAAGAATCAATATTATGGTGATGCTATGAGATAGTGATTTATTGTATAGAAGAAAATAGACCTGCAAACCTATTGAGATGCAAACTAATCGATCGGTATTCAAGAGAAAAAGTAACTTTTTTATCCATAGTTCAAGGGCAAAGGGATAACCTATAGCGAGATTGTGGGCCATTCATTGTATTATAATTCACTAAGGTAAAATGCAATGAAGAACAATCCATACCAATACATCTCTTTGTTTGATAGGATCAAAGTCATTCAATTAAACATCTTTCCTTGAATCATTGACATAAATAGTACATGCTAAGTTCTAACTTCTTAAAACCATAATATTAGGTTGAGATATCTTGTTAGCTAGAAAGTAATATGAAAACTCTCAATAATTATTTAGTATGATTTTTTGATTATTGAACACTAAATTGATATTAAGCAATCCACTCATTGGTAAAATTGATTAAATTAAAAGACTTTGAAAAAAGCCAAAGAATTTTTAGCTGCAAATAAGTGAAATGCATTTTACCTAATTGATCTTTCTTAGGGTAGGAAGTGGGTCGAGCCAGATTAGGTTATTCCCTCACTTAAGTTTGGCTTAAATTTTTCGGACTTCGAGCAAGGATTAAGCCTAAAATAATTTACAAAATTTAGGGTCAATCCTTACCCCAAGCCCAATTGGGCCGAAATTATGGATTTTGGAATATAGCGGAGTTAGAGCAGGACTATGAGACTGGTGATTGCAAGTGGTAGCTAGCGAAGCTCGAGTAGGACATGGTGACAAGTGGGCCATGCTTGGGAGTTGCTGAGAGTGGTGGCCAATGGCTGAGAGTCCTTCTAGCCAATAATAAGCAGGTGGCAAGAGCGATGGCACCTTTGACCTAGAAGGGCTAGCATATGTGGCAATTACTGGTGATCAAGAGGCATTTATGGTGGTAGAAATGAAGGATGTTGATGCCAGCAACCTCGCGGGACTGAAGGATGATCATGCCCTTGTGGATTATGACAAGGTGCCCATCCATGAAGACCTCGATGGCATCATTTGGCTTGGGTGAATGGACACGAGCTCCACAGATGGGTGTCCGTGGTGTTGGGGTCTCCTTTGCTATGGCAATGGTGGAGGACTTGAGTCCGGAGTCTCTAGAGATTGGGGGTAAATAAGATCCATTGAAAGAGGGTAGGGTCTTGGGAGGAAAACCTACTTCAGGTCTTCTTTGGGCCAAGTTAAGGCTAGGGCCAGTAGAGACTCTAGCCCAATCTAATTTTTTTTTTTTTTTAGCTCAAATAATAAGCCCAAACATGACTTGAATAAGTTTAGGCCTAGCTTAGGACCTCGCTTGATATCAAGCCGGCTTGATGAGCCGTGGGCTAGCCCGAGCTTATTTCCAACGCTCGTCTTTCTAATGATAAAATACATAGAGATAACCATCTTATTGTAGCTAGCAATAGCCATTCTTTCTTTATGTGAGCTGCAGGCACAATGCCTTCCCAAAATTACTACAAAAATTATCACATCAAACCTATATGCATCACATTTTTTCATTCCTCTCACCATATATGAAAATTCTGCTAAGAAAAAAACACTTATTTCTAATTACAAATATGTCTAATATTTACATATACCCATCTATTGTATTCTAGGCATCATTATAATTTTGCAACATCTCATATTTAGATACTTCTTGTAGATTTAATATATATTTGCAAAACAAGCACTTTTAATAACAAACCGAAGTCTTCCTTTGATTTTGATCGACCTGGTATCACTAGGTACTTGTTTGAAAGGTTTCCACTAACAAGAATCCAATTCCAATTGAAAGAAAGCCTAAGAGAGGTGAGGTTGGTGTAGGTTTGGATGCAGGGTTAAAAAGGACTTCATCCTCTTGGTTGGTGTAGAATAAAAAGAGGAGTTAAAAAGAATAATTTTAAATGAAATTTATTAGGTATTTATTATCATTTCTTTATTAAACAAGTGACACATGCACAGCTATCATATTTAACAAGTGATATATATTTGCTATCATTTTTTTAATAGACATGTCACTGTCAAGTGCAATGGTTGTATAGTATTACTTGTTGAATGGAGAATATTAAAAAATTACATCTAAGTTTCATCAAGTAAAAAAATTATTCCTATTGAACATTTAAGATTTATTTAACATAGTTGTTGACGGTGAAATAGCTATTTCACATAATTCAAAAAAAATAACTATGGTTGGCCTTTTCACAACTATTCTAAATAGGGTCTTAATTAACTACGACGGTTGCATCAATTAGCCGTGTGCATTTAATATCATAGGACTGAAGGCCATCTATCAAGTAATAAATAATTCACATGAAAAGAAAGATGATAAACAATCTAGTCTTTTCATTTAATTGTCTGACGGGATATAAGTGCCATCCGTTTAATATTAGCCCCCTTGAATGATTCACGTTGAATTTTAGCCATTGAAACCAATAAAATTGCTTTAGAGCCAAAGCAGAGTGCTCTAGATAAATAGAAGAATTATCATCTAAAGTATGCAAGGCAAAAGAGCTAGTTGTTAGATACGTAAAGGATCCACCAGTTGGCTTAATTTGATTGAATCAAACGGCTCGTGGAAGGTCGGAGAGTTGCCAGCTGCAAAAAAGTGACATATTTTCTGCATGGTTGGTCGTGTTTGTGGCGTATTTTGTATGCAAGAAAATGCCGTCATTGCAAGTAATACCACTTCTTTTGCCATGTGAGCTGGAGGAGGTGAGATGCGTTCATCTAAAACATCTCTTAATAATGTTCCTTGACTGGTTAATGTTGATAAAAAGGAGATCAATTCACCTGGGTGTCTCCCCATCAATACTTCTAGTATTACTATACCAAAACTATATACATCACACTTCTCAGTCACCATTGGTGTGTATGAAAGTTCTGTCAAAAAAAAAAAAAAAAAAAGAAAAGAGAAAGAGAAATGATCAGTCTTGCTCTTCCAATTTAATAAAATTGTCTAAAACCCATGTCTCATTTACAAATAAACACCATTATCGACTAATTGACTTGAGTACTGGTTAGTTCTATTTAATTGTTATGAAATCTTGCTAAGTAATTGTAGCCACAAAATTTACATTTTGAAATCTAAGCTTGTATAGAGATTTAAAAGATTCATCAATAAAAAGTATAGCTCTTAATCACCCTAGGTACTTAACAAGAAATTGTACATTTGTCAGTAAATATTGATTTCTAGTGGCACACTGAATCATGTTCTTAAAAAATCATAATACATGAAATAAATAGGTAAGTTATGAGCTAAGTTGCTTCAATAGAGAGAAATTTGAAGAAACGAGTTACCTGGTGCAATGTATCCATATGTTCCTGCAACTCTGCTCCAATTTGATGAATCAGGCTTAAGAATTTTTGCTGTGCCAAAGTCTGAGAGGTAAGCTTTAAAGTTAGAATCTAACAATATATTGTTGGTTGAAATGTCTCGATGTACTATGGATGGATAGCAATCATGATGCATATATGATAAAGCATGGGCCACATCTTTGATCATATGAGCTCTCCTATCCCAACCCAATTCCATGGCTGTATCTTGACTGTGTAGGACGGTAGCCAAACTTCCCTTTTCAATGTACTCATATACAAGAAACTTGCATCGAGCATTGGAGCAGAACCCATAAAGTTTTACAATGTTACAATGCCGAATTTCCATCAATGTTTGGATCTCATTCCTAAAGCTTATCTCATCAAAAATCCCTTCTTCCATTGTGTGAAGTTTTTTCACAGCTACTGTCTGCCTAATCGGAAGATCTACTTTGTAGACATCGCCACATCCTCCCCTTCCAATGCAATATTTCTCATCAAAATTTTCAGTCGCAGTGATGATGTAATTATAAGCTACTTTGCCATCAAAGTTCAATACTGAAAACAGATCTCCAATAACAACTTCATCCTCCTCCTCCTTCATTGGTTTCTCTTTCCTGTGAAGCATCACAATGATAGATACAACTAAAAGAACAAAGGCGCCCAAGAGAGGAATAGTAATGCAAAGTATGATGTGGTGTTTCCTTGAATCATGAGTATTTTCCATGATCTGGCCACAAGGAGGCAAACTTTGCACACCACCACATAAGCCTTTGTTATTGGCAAACCACTTCAATGGAGCATTTTGAAATAATTTACTTTCAGGAAGAGGGCCCTCTAGATTATTGTATGATACATCCATAGATGTCAAACTTAGCATGCTTCCAAAAGATGAAGGTATGGCACCGGATAAATTATTGTGTGACAAGTTCAAAGACACTAAATAAGTCAACATTGCTAGCTGTGATGGTATCTCTCCTGAAAGGAAATTATGACTCAAATCGAGTAGTTCCTGTAAGCTTTCTATCTCACCAATCTGTGGTGGAATGCTCCCATTCAATCTATTTTTACTCAAACTCAAGAGAACCAGTTTAGAGAGATTCTCAAGTTGTTGCGGTATTGGCCCTGTCAGATGGTTATCAGATAAATCAAGAACTTCGAGGTTGGACAATCTTCCAATTTCTGAGGGCATCATTCCAGAGAGTCTATTACCACTCATATTCAAGTAGAACAATGAGCTCATGCCACCCAGCTCCCTTGGCATCTCTCCAGCTAGCTGATTTGAAGAAAGATCCAGGACCCCCAATTGCACCATCTTCCCAAATTCTGGGGGTATTTTTCCAGTGAGCAGGTTCCCTGAAACCCGTAAGCTTGTCAAATTCTGACAGTACGCCCAGTTTGGTGAGAGCTCTCCATGCAACTGGTTGTAGCTTATATCCATGTAGATTAGATCTGGATATATCCCCAAATCTTGGGAGATGTTACCTTGGAGTCGATTTCCTTCGAGGCGGACTCTAAACAAGGTAGAGCAATTTCTCAGAGACCTTGGAATAGGGCCCTCAAAATGGTTGTTGGCTATGACAAGACGCTGAAGCGCACCTCCCTTGCAAACATCTGGTGGTAGGTTTCCTGAGAACTCGTTGTCACCTATATCTAATGCAACCAGCTTTGTAACATTTCCCAGCTCACGAGGCAAAGAACCAGATAAATGATTGTTGAAAACGCGAAGATCGGTCAGGCTTCTAAGATTGCCAAAAGGCTGGGGGATGGGGCCAGAAATATGATTGGTATGGAGGTACAGGGCATTAAGCTGGGTCAGGTTGGCCAAACTAAGGGGGATGGAGCCAGAGATCTTATTTGTGTTGAGGTACAAGTTGGTGAGCTTGGTGAGGTTCCCTAAACTAGGAGGAATGGAACCCGTGAGACGATTGTCATTAATTCCTAATTCCTCTAGCCTGGAAAGCGTTCCTAGTTCACTGGGAATTTGACCTGTGAGTCTGTTCTGGTAGAGAAGCAGGATCTTGAGATTGGTCAGGAAGCGGATCTCAGAAGGTATGCTTCCAGTGAAATGGTTGAATTGGAGTTGAAGGGAGACGAGCTTCGTCCAATTGGCAAAGAAGGATGGAATTATCTCACCAGTGAACTCGTTGTGAGATAGGTCGACTTCGGATATATGAGAGAGATTAGCGAGAGAAAGTGGCAGGTTGCCGGAGAGGAGATTGTGAGACAGATCGAGGGAGGTGAGAGCAGAGAGGGTGCCGATGCCAGGCGGTATGGAACCGAAGAGATGGTTGCGTTGGAGGTGGAGGCTGGTGACAGACCAAAGGGAAGAGAAATTGAGGGCGTCAAGCTTACCTGACAAGCCGGCGCCACGTAGGCTGATCTCAGTGATGGTTTGGTTTCCATTCCCACCACAGGTGATTCCAGACCAAGTGCATGTGTTGTTGGAGAGAGTCCATGAACCGAGGGCTTGCGGGCTTTGGAGAGTTAATTTCCAATGCAGGAGAGCTCTCGCTTGGGATTCAAGTGGTGAAGAAGGGGCACCGGCAACTGCTTGTGATGATGAGTAGAGGAGTGAGAGGAGTAAGAGAAGAGCAATGGAAGGGAGCGGGAGCTGGAAGAATGGCTTTGAATCCATTTAATCTCTACAGGAAACTCTGGAGCGCCGAGGTAAGGGTGGGGGGGCTTTTTACAGGCAGGGGTGGGAGACATTATAGCTTTGGTATGACGCAAGTTTAATTTCCATGTGATACATGTCCGCATATTCTTCTTTTTCAAGAATTATTGCTTGCTTTGCCGTCTTACCCTCTCCTCCTGTGACTTTGATCCAAGATGATGCTTGGCATTTCATCAAGTTGATGCAGCTATTTGTATCTTTTTAGTTCAAATGATCAACGAAATCAACATCCACATAAGCAACTGTCTTTTATTCAACCCATCCCAAAGTTTTAGGACAAGAAACATTTGCGTGGTTAAAATCCTGTAGTTTTCGCTGAATAGATTTCCAGTTATAATTTTGTTTCTAATGATAAAGTCGAAAGTCAGTTCATATGAGCTCGTTCGTTGGTCAACTTTTTCTCAAAAATAATGTTTTAGGTAATGCTAGGTGACCTGAACGCAGCTGCCAATCAATCTGTTAGATTCTCCTCAAAAAACAAAAGAAAAAGAGTCAATCTGCTAGAAAGTCTGCCGTCATTAATGACTGGCTGCTTCTCTGACTCTTAAGAGAGGGAGAGAGAGGCTAAGTGGTGACAACCACGTCGTTATCCTCTGCCTTTCGGTGATTACTTATACTCTGTCTACAGTGAAAAACATCGAAGACTCGTCCTTTGCTATTAAAGTGATTCTGGGAGAGTCAAGCCGCCCATCATCTCTATTAGATTAGAAAGTTTGTTCTCAACTTTCTGACCCTCTCATGTTCCATAACGATTTTCTAACGTGTTAAGTTGGGCCATCAAATTAAAGCTAGCTGCGTTTCAAGAATTAGAAATTCATCTGATTCCGTTTCTAGATTTAGCGGATCTCTTTCACACCTGTGCTCTTCTGTTTGTTTATTACATCTAATCTTTACTTTTTTAATGAGGTCAGCAATAAAGTGATCTCTTTCACAGCTGTGCTCTTTTGTTTATTTATTACTTCTAATCTTTATTTTTTAATAAGGTCAGTAATAAAGTGACATAACAACCATCCAATCCATGCACCAATTTAGGAACTTGTATGGACCGAAAGAAGCCATGGTGAGCTTAAAGATAGGGAGAAGGTGGCGTGGGTTTACCAAGAGTCGTGAAGCATGGTTTCAGATTGCTAGGAGTCAATAGAATCATGGGGCTCCTTATATTTAAGTCTCCTTTTTTTTATTATTCTATTTTTCCCTTCTTTGTTTCATATGCATTCTATCCAGAACGTATGCCCTCTCTCTCTTGCGGTTAACCGCTGTCATTGTCCCTCCTCTCTCCCGCTTACGCCACCGTAGTTGTGGCCGAGTGAAAGGAGCGACTTTGCCCAGCCGCACGCACCCCTTGTTTCCATGACGAACTGAGAGTTCTCTCCCTCCCTCCCTCCCTCCCTCCTCTCTCTCTCTCTCTCCCTCCCTCCCGATCCCCTCCCTCTCTCTAGTGGGATCTCTCTTCCTCCCACTCATGGCTCACAGTTGCGTAAAGGCGCGACCAAGGGGGCCCCAGGCCCCCCCCCCCCTTTCTCCCACTGCACTACCCCCTCCCTTATTTTCCTTCCCTCTTTTTTTTTTTTATTATTTTATTTCTTCCCTTTCTCTCTTTAACCCTCCTAAGCATTTTCTCCCTCTCAACTCTCTCTCTCTCTCTCTCTCTCTTTCTCTCTCTCTATCTAGCATCTTGGCTCTCTAATATTCTCTTCCTAGCACTCTATCTCTACCTCTTTTTTTTTTTTTTCTATTACTTTCTCTCTCTCTACAGTCCGTAACTTTTTTTTTTGCCAGTAATATTGTTTTGATTAAAAATTATTGGCATAAATGAGCTACAGCCTGACCCCGAGTGATCAAGTCTGGCACACCTTGGTAGAGATAATGTCCTGTCCCTTTTATTGTTATTGTTAAATTAACAGGTTGCAGATAAGTTAGGACCAGCATTACGAAAAGATAATTTTAAAATTTAAGAAATTAAAACTTAAAACTTTATTCATTTAAAATCTACGAGTCAGTCAAATTTTATATTTTATTAATCTAAAATTAGGTTGAATGTGTTAAGCATGCTTGCGTTATGAGCTAATATTTTTTATCATTAGAACTCCTACTAGATGTAAGAAATTCTAAAAGCAATCCCCTATATATCTTTAATATTTGACATATATTTATCCTTTGTTACTGTATAACTGCCTATATTATTATGAATATTCCATGACATGCTATTGCCATAAATTGTAATATCATTATGAAGTTTGAATTCTCATTAAATTGATAATGATGATAATTATCATGGGGCATGCATATCATTAATCAGTATATTATAAGAAAATATAAATTCAAATGGGTGTAATTGAGCTAGCAACGTGAGAGTATTGCTCTATCACGAGTGGGTACATGGCATTCTCTATAGTCAGCCGCTAATAGGAGTATAGTGCCTTTCAATCTCTTTCCTTGTATAGCTGGCTATTGGTAAAAGTGTGGCACCTCTTTGTCTGTATGTAGCCAGTCACCGATGAAAGTGTAGCACCTCTCTTTATTTTTCTTTATAGATGGTTATTGATGGAAGTGTGGTCATGGCTAGTCTACTATCGAAATATGATGAGCTAATTAAATAAATATGATATATTAAAAAAAAAGGAAGCATATGGATTTATTGCATAAGTATATTGTTCAGTATGACATTGCCTAGTAGGGCATTAATGGCAGTTATCGATTGCAGTATGACATTTATGTTGTCAACCATTGGTAGGAGTGTGACTTAACTAGTCCAATACCGAAATGTTAAATCTAACATGTACTTATAATTTGTCATATATAGAAATTATGAATATGTAATTATAAAAGAATGATGTTATTATTTGAATTATAAAAATTGACAAATGTGGCATTACTATTATTATTTTGAGCTATGTTATGAATTATGATTGTGAACACCATACTATTTAATTGAATTTGTAAAGTTACATTATTTAACCTTAGCATAATTGACATAGAGATAATATTATTAACTTTAATGATTATGAAATGATATATTTATATTTTAATTTATGTAAGTATGTATTGAAGGAGATTTCTTATGGAGTTATTATTATTGTTATACTTTTTTAGAGCTTTAGGACACCTAACTTTGAGGTTCATGTTTGAAAATTTTAGTAAGCAAGTAGCTAGTATTTTGTACCAATGCATTTGAACCCTACATTCTAAACCAATAAATTATTAATGAAATATTTTGATTTTTCATTGTAATGTTGGTTCAAAATTGATAGCCTTGCATATTTTCTAAAGTAATGCCTTAATAATTATGCGGTCGTGTCACAAAGCTAACCTAAGCAATAGGTTGAGGTATGATAAACCCACTACAACATTTACCTAAGATTTGAATTAGGGTATTTACAAATAATTCAGATAAAAATAAATATTAGAAGAAAGTAAATATAAAAAGTTTACCCAATGTTTAAATTATGAATTGTATTAGACCTAATCCTATCATTCTCTCAAAAAATATATATATATATATAATCCTTCATTCACGATGATAGAAATATTCTAAATAATTGATATAGTTAGCAATCGTGTCAACCAAAATTTAGTTAACAGTGTCCTAATTTTCTACAATCATAGTAGACATATTGAGGAATATAGCCTTATACACTTACTTAAAGATCCATGTGAAATTCATAAACTAAATATATAATTAAATTTAACTTAAATTCTCACTCAAGTAATTATAAATTTGTGTCTTTTTTGGGAGTAAGGCGTCCTAGATCAATTGCAAATCATCTAAGGGAAGTTGTAGCATCATCATCACTAGGTTCTAGGGTGTGTGTTCCACAAATCTTTCTCTTCCTTTGTAAGATTCATTTTAGTAAAAAAAAAAATCTACTCTTTTATCTTGGAAGGAGACCCAGTGATTTCTTGGGTTTGTAGGTCCCTCGGTAGGGAAGACCAGACATTGGGAAGTTTTCCGAGTCCTTGCTTTCCTTCCGAGTGGTCCACGAAGGCCAATAATGCTGCCGATGAGAACCATAACTTAGACATAGTTGTATGGGATGTTGCCTTTCACCTGTCTCGGGCGCATAGGAACATTTTGAGGTTTGCTGCTATTTGTTGCTGGTGCTCCTGGACCGCACATTCTGATTCTCTCGGTGCTCTACATTCCAAGTCTCTTTCCATATTCGGCTCTCATTTGCTTGGCAAATCCAGTCGTGAAGCATCATCCCAGGGTCCCTTAAACCGGAGAGAGGGGAGAGGTTGGAGAAGCAAGGGATCTCACTGACCTTCAGATCGATGTTGGAGCCAGTGGCACGGCAGTTGCTGAACTCGGGGTCCTTCTGGATGGTTTGGTGGCATTGAGAAGCCCCCTTCCTTTCGCCCTGGGAAATGAGGGTTAGGTTTAGGGTCAAGGTTTCTTGGCCATGAACGAAGGAACACAGGGGAACCAGGGATCGGTACATCGCCGTAAACCGAGGGGCATCCAATGGTGGGATCGGGAGTCTTTTCTCGTTTGGGATTGATAAGGTTGCCTTCTGTGTTAATGCTTTAGAGCCCCCAAAATGGCATAGCATAGGGCAGTTCTAAAGATGTTCTCTCAGGCACGTGATCGAATACTTTACGAGCATGGTCCAGATTCGAGCACCTGATGTACATATGCATCAAACAGCTGGCGACGAAGGTGGTGGGGATGAAGTCGGAAATGATCATTTGGGCATGGGCTTTTTGGCCTGGGTTCATGCCTTGGTGCTTGGCCAGTGCTGGAGGATGTGGGAGAAGGTTGTCTTGGTGTTCGCCTTTGATCATATGCCGGAGAAGGAGCTTCTCAAGGAAGGGTAATCCAGTCAATTCGCCATCTTTTCTTTTTTGTACAAGGGATATTGATCTGGAAATGTTTTCTAGGGTATCTTGAGTTGATGCATTTAAGGTTTGCAGAAAGTTGCCATTGATCCATTTCCGTGAGAAAGATATAAGCCTTCAGCTTCTCAAGGGACATCACTTGAAGGGATGGGGTATGTGATGTTACTGGCTATTGCAACTGAAAATTTCTCTTCATATTTTTAGTTTCATTGATTTAGACAAACTATATCTACAGAAGTGAGAGCATTTCAAGAGATTTTAGAGGGGAGTTTAAACATTGGCAGATAATTTCTGGTTCATGTGTAATGTTACCTGTTATGACAAATCAATTTTCTGTAATTCTCAGCTCTTCACTTGAACTTTTGGACTATCTATTTATATTTTACTTACAATTTTGTCGCACGCAAACTTCATCAGAATATCTAAAACTAAATTATAAGCCCCACAATATATCTCATTTTAACACTTCAAACTATTCTTAACTTTACTTCCCAATCTAGCATAAAAGAAATTTTGAATGTGGATCATTCCATTGTTTGATCTTCTCTGTGCAATAGTGACCACCCAACACTGGATGGAATGCTAATTTTGATTGCTGCTAGAAGAATAAAACCTTTACCTGTGTCTTGTGAGGAATATGCATTAGTATATATTTAGTTATGTGCACTTGATGATTGAATGTTTTAGCATCACCCATAAAATGTAAGAGTAAATGAAATAATACATTGAAAAGATATAATTTACTACAATAATAATTTTCATGACCCAATCAGTCATTCTATTTTATTTTTTATATATGCACGAAAGGACCAGAATATATGATCACAGCGTGTTTATGACTGCTTCATTTAGTTTTTCCACATTGAGCACATCATACATTGTATATTTTTTTGTATTTATTCCTTTGTATTAATAGTGTATACTGTATTTTTTTATTTGATTATATTTAATTTTATTGCATATTTTATATCATGTGTTTGCATTTAGTTCCTTTTATTTTATAGTATATTTCTTGAGCATGATGTTCATATCAACTTACTAACACATGCTTATACATGCAGCATGCTTAGATTTTCAAGCAAGACATATAGAGTTAATCTAACTGGTGTTCATTTCCATATATTCTTACAAGGATATGGTTATAAAAAACTGTTATATATGCGTGGGTGTTAATGGAATAGCGATAAAGAGTGGTTGGGATCAATATGGAATTGCACACGATTGCAACTAACTTTTTAATCCATATTATTGTTCTTCACTCTATTGTGAGGATAGAGATTCTTTGTTCACATTATTATGTATCTTTTTGTAGATATTTTACTTTTATATGAAAGCTAAGTCTGAGGGGGAGCAGGACTTAGCTTTTGCCACATGGCAGGGCTCCGCTGTTGCCATGTGGCAAAGAGCTCTTTGCCTTTTTTTGCGAAGGAGCAAGTTAAGTAAGGCAATCTGGCTATCCCACATAGCATAAAAATAATAGATGTTAAGCTCTTAGCTATATTATATATCCCACTAAATGCTTTAGAAAAAGCAGCTAAAGAAAAAATAGGAGAAAAATAGAGACTGAAAAGGTAATTTGGCTTTTTTTCTTTTTTTTTTTAAAGTCGGTCCGGAGGGAAGAGCGTTGAATTTTAAATATATATAAGATGATAATGCCTTTTTTATCAAAAGGTATATTTGAACATAGCATTAACTACATGGTAAGGAATGATTTCATATAATATTTATAATATTATAATTATACATAAATATATTATATATTAATATATCCATAATATTATAATTATATTTATACAATATTTATATTATCTTAATAATATTATATATTTTAAATTTAGTTGAAAATTTGAATTATAATTAAAGATTAATATATATTTTGATAATACTAAACAACCCATGCATTGCATGGGTATCTAAGCTAGTTATTCTCTATCTTTAAACCTTTCCCATTCTCTTAGTTGGCTCAACTTTCTCTCTCTTCCTTCCGCTCTCTCTTCCTCTCTCTATCTCTCTAACACCATATCTCTTTCTCTCCCTCTATCTTTCTCTCTTCCTCTCTCTAACAAATCTCTCTTCCTTTCTTTAAACCCTTTCTCTTTCTACCAGCCCACCTCATTTTCTCTTTACCCCCACTTTCTCTCTTTAGCATTTTTTTCTCTTCGGCTCACTTTCTCTCTCTAGCTTTATTTTCTCTCTCTACCCTCTCTAGTGTTTTGGTCTTGATTAAATTATCAATAGCTTGCAATCCAACCCTAGAGGTGCTTAGTTTGGCTCGCTCTCCTATTCTTTAATTATTATTAATCAATTAATATTCTAAAAAAAATTAGATCTACTATAGAGGATGAAAAGTTAATTTTAAAATTTGAAAATTTTAAAATTATAGGTTAGTCATTTAATCAATAAAAATACTAATTTTTAAGTATTAGTATGTTAAAAATTAATTTTAGATTATTAGGTATGGCCCTACAGCTAGACAAATGCCTTTGATATTATGTTCTAATGAAAGTAAGAATTTTCTTGCACATTCATCTGCATGACTATTATTGTTTTCATATATACTATGGGGCATAATTATGGCAAGTTTTTGAACTAAGTATATTTTAATTTGCATAATTGTAATAAATAATTATAAAAAAAATGAAAAGTAAAGATAATTAAAATTCAAGTATTGGACTAACTACGTAAGGTTGCTAGGCCATAGGTGGTGTATTGCATGCTACAAGTTATAGTGTGGTGTTGCTAGGCTACAAGCTAAAGTGTGGTGTTACCCATTGTAGCCTAGCAACAGGGTACCTTTTTACCCATGTTCAATGCTGATAAAAAGGTACCCTATTCGATTTGACCCACAATAATACTAATAGTAATAAGCAATCAAATTAAGTAAGACTTGTATTATGAATTACTAGTAATTGGTTTGAAAGTATGGTTGTGTGCGAAAGACTACTATTTGATGATTCATTACTAAGTGGTTGAGTATTTGAGTACCGATGAAATTGTTACATAAAAATTTAAATATCAGTGCTCATATAATTTATCAAAGCTATTTCTCATTATTACAATTATTATTATCATTATTGTTGTTTTGGTTATTGCTAACACAATTGTACGGGATTCCTTACTGAACTATGAGCTCACATCACTATTTCTTCTATTTTTTAGGGTTGCAGGATGGTTAGCTATGTGGGTTGATCATGCATTTTTGAGTAAGTTTTGGTTAACTTTTGTGCTTGATATCAAATGTATCTGAAACTTGAAATAGATCTCTATCAATTGATTAATGGAATAAATATTTAAATTTCTCTTGATGATTGATTGAGTTAGATTTTTTAGACCTTACATACTTTTTAGGTTCTACCTTAATGATTATGTGGCTATATCATGAGCCCAACTTGGATGATTAGTTTGGAGCGTAGCAAATAAATTTTTTTGAGTAAACTTTTTGACAAATTTTTTTGAGTAAATTTTTTGACTACTAAATGTTAATTCACCTCCTAAGAGCTGGACCAAACATCTATCCTGTTAGTCTTGCTCAACCACAAATTTGTTCAATCTTACAACTAGATGTTACTATATATATATATATATTAATCATTCCACTTAAAACTATCACATGCATGACCGCATCATAGGCCATCCATTTGGTGATGACAATACACAAAACCCACATTTTTTTATTTCTAGGGCACTATAATATCCAACACAAACATTTGATCAACTAAAATAATAGAAGAATTAATATCATTCATACCATACAATACGAAAGAGCTATATACGATTTTTGTAGTTCTCAAGCACTAAAAATTTATGTTAAAAAAAATCCATTAATTGACATAATTTAATTGAATCGAACGACTCGTGAATGGTGGGAAAGATGTCGGCCATCAATATTTGGGACACCCTTTGCATGGTTGGCCGTGCTTGTGGTGTAAAACGTATGCACGAGAATGCTATCATAGCCAGCAATAGCACTTCGTTTATCATATCAGCTGCAGGATATGAGATACGTTGATCCAAAATATCTTTGAATAACATCTGTTGGATGTCCAGCAATGATAAGGAGTAGACGAGACCATCCGGATGCCTTCCCATTATTACTTCTAATGTTACCATGCCAAAGCTATATACATCACATTTCTGATCCACTCTTGTCGTGTATGAAAGTTCTACAAAAAATAAGTAAAGAAAATAAAATATTTTTTTCCAATTAGCTAATTTTTTCGAAAACAAAAATGCCAGAATCCTTTTTCCACTGCCCAACTAAAATTTCAGACTTTCTTAATTTATATATTAATTTTTGGAATTAGTTCAATATTCATAAAATAAATATTATATTATTGATTAATTGAAGTATATGCTTTGTAATATTGTTTTTTTTCCCTATTTTCTCAAATGGATTACTAGTTAAACCATATAATCATCATTAGAAAATATCAATTATTTATAAGCACTATTTTTTTTCCACTTGTCAAAGCTTTGGTGTAGATAGAATCATAAAGGAAAGATATAATTATTGTCATAGATTTACTGAAATATCCTTATTTTATATGCATGGTAAGCCACATAAGAAATTGAAATAGAAAAAATAATGCAAAATAATAAGAAGGAGAAATTGGAAGAATGACTTACCAGGGGCAGCATATCCAATTGTGCCTACTTGTGTGCTCCAATTTGATGAATTAAATTTCAGAATTCTTGCAGCACCAAAGTCTGAAAGATAAGCCTTGAACTCCGAGTCTAATAATATATTATTGCTGGAAATATCTCGATGCACCATGGTTGGATTGCAATCATGGTGCATGTATGATAAGGCTTGACCCATGTGTTTGATAATAGCAGCTCTTCTGTTCCAATTCAATTCCTCAGCTATTTTTTGGCTACGAAGAATGCTAGCTAAACTTCCCTTTTCAATGTATTCATATATAAGAAATTTGCAATCCAAACTAGAGCAAAACCCATAAAATTTTACAATATTACGATGTCGAATTTTGGTTAATGCTTCAATCTCATTCTGGAAACTCTTTTCATCAAATACTCCTTCCATTGAATGAAGTTTTTTAATAGCCACCACTTGCTTCGTTGGAAGTTCTACTTTATAAACTTTGCCATACGTTCCATTTCCAATGCAATATTTCTCATCAAAATTTTCAGAGGCATTGATGATGCAGTCATAAGCAACTCTTCCATCAAAATTTAATATCGAAAATAAATCGCCAATTATAACATCACTATCCTTTTGCTTTATAGGTTCTCCCCTCGGACGAAGAGTCACAACAATAATAGCAGAAATGCCTAAAAGAAACAAGCTGCCCAATATAGGAACAATAATAAAGAGTATGATCTGATTTTTAATTGAATGTTGACTGCTTCCAATGGTTGATCCACAAGAAAGCAAACCTGGTGCTTCACCGCATAAACCCTTATTCTGGATAAACCACTCTGCTTGGGCATTTTTAAATCTTGGAACTGGGCCCTCCAAATTGTTATAAGATACATCTATTGATAACAAACCCATCATGCTTCCAAAAGATGAAGGAATGGCACCTGACAGATTATTATGGGACAAGTTTAAAGATGTTAAATCTATCAAACTTGCCAGTTGTGGTGGTATCTCTCCTCCAAGAAAATTATGGCTCAGATCAAGTAAATCTTTCAATCCTTTGAACTCTCCAATTTGAGACGGAATGCTCCCATTCAATTTATTTCTTTCTAGTAGCAAAATGCGTAATTTAATACAACCCTCAAGTTGCGGTGGTATTTGGCCGCTTATATCATTCTTGGATAAATCAAGAATTTCTAGATTGGATAAATTTCCCAACTCATAGGGAATCAATCCGGATATTTTATTATCACTCAAATTGAATTGGAACAATAAGCTCATAGTGCCTAATTCTTTTGGTATTTCTCCTGTAAGTTGATTTGAAGAAAGGTCCAAGACTCCTAGATTAAATAGCTTTCCAAAAGTGGGAGGTATGTGCCCAGTAAGTTGGTTTCCTGTGATCTCGAAGGAAGTCAAATTTTGACAATATGCCCAATTGGGTGAGATTTGGCCATACAGTTGGTTGTAGCTCATGTCAATGTAAACTAGATTCGGATATTTTCCAAAGTCTTCGAAGATATTTCCCTCAAGCTTGTTTCTTTCAAGGCGAACTCGTACTAAGCTAGAGCAATTTTTCAAACTTTTTGGAATTAGGCCCTTAAAATAATTGTTCGCCATAGCGAGATTTTGAAGCTTACCTCCACTACAGATCTCTGGAGGTAAGTAACCAGAGAGAGAGTTGCCCAACATACCTAAGATAACCAGTTTTGTATGATTACCCAGACCTTGAGGCAAAGAGCCTGACAACTGATTGTTGAAAGCAATTAGCTTAGTCAAGTTTTTGAGGTCTGCTAAACTCAAAGGAATGGAGCTTGATAATTGATTTTCTGAGATTTCTAGTATAATCAGATTGACCAGATTACCTAATTCATGAGGGATGGTGCCCAATATATTGTTGGCTTCAAGGTCCAAAATGTTAAGCATAGTGAGATTTCCTAAACTAGAAGGGATGGAGCCTGATAGCTGATTTTCTGAGATATCTAGTTCAGTTAGATTGATTAGGTTACCTAATTCATGAGGAATGGTACCAAATATATTGTTGGTGTAGAGGTCCAAGGTTTTAAGCATGGTAAGGTTTCCTAAACTTGAAGGGATGGAGCCTGATAGTTGATTTTCTGCAATATCTAGATCAGTTAGACTGACTAGATTACCTAATTCATGAGGGATGGTGCCAGATATATGATTACAGCAAAGGTACAGGGTTTTGAGTTTAATAAGATTTCCTAAACTGGAAGGGATGGAACCTATTAGATGATTGAAAGAGATTGCTAGATCAAAGAGGTTAACTAGATTGCCTAGCTCATTGGGAATATTCCCAGAGAGTTGGTTTCTGTGAAGGAAAAGGGATCTTAGCTTGGTCAAGTTACCAAGGGCTGGAGGGATGGGACCAGTGAGGTTGTTGCTATATAAATGAAGCAAACGTAGACTCTTAAGCTGACTAATCTTTGGAGATAGCGTGCCACCAAGAAGATTTTTCTGGAGTTGAAGGGATATGAGTTTTGTCCAGTTGGAGAAGAAACAAGGAGGTATCTCACCTGTGAATTTGTTCGAAGAGAGGTCGATCTCAGACAGGTTGGAGAGGTTGGTGAGAGCGAGAGGTAGATTGCTGGAAAGGCGATTATGGGATAGATCGAGGGAGGTGAGAGCAGAAAGTGTGCCTATGCTAGCTGGGATGGCTCCAAACAAGTAGTTGCGTCGGAGGTGGAGATGCGTGAGATATGGGAGGGCTGAGAAGTTGAGGGCATCGAGCTTACCTACTAAGTCGGCATGAGGTAGGCTGATGCTAGTGATCATAGCATTCTCTGCGCAGGTGATCCCATACCACGTGCACGTGTAGTTGGAGAAGGACCAAGAATTGAGTGGACCTAGTGGACCGTGAAGGGTGGATTTCCAGCGAAGTAGAGCTCTCGCTTGGGATTCAGCAAGTGAAGTAGGGGTAATAGCAAGAACCGATGAGAAGTCGAGAAATAAGGATAGCAGGAGGAGGCCAATGGACAGAAGATTCAAAGAGAGGGATTGATATTGGAAAGGCTCCATAATATGGCTATCGGTGTTCTGTGGTTTCTAACCTCTTGCCGAGTGCCTTATTTATAGTTGTGTTTAGAGTGGACTAGTTGAATGACAATATTCGGATTGAAAGAAGGTCAATTCAATCTCCTTTATGAGAGCTTCTATTGGCAACAGTTTAGTTCACATCGATTATATACTAAAAAGATTCCAGATATCCATAAAATAAAGGAATTCAATTATACTTTTTGACTATTTTTATTGGAATATGGTCCTAAGTTGTTATAAATGGTATCTGAGCAAACTCAGATCATAACTCATGTAAACTAAAAAATACTATATGGACTCTATATATTTATGATTAGATTTGATTGGATTTGCATATAGTTTTTGATATAGATCCTTAGTCTGGTGAGTACATCAGGATTTGAATGACGAAGTATATGAGAGTCCATATTGGCAAATATTTAACCCCACATCAACTATGTATTGAAGAGATTTTAAATATCAAGAGTCCAAATAATACCTTTCAGCAGCACTGATAAAATTAATATGCTTGATCCTTAATTCAATTGATCGTGAACCATACATTGCCTATGGTTGAGAAAGCTTAAATGTACATCGCTTTTTCAACATCTCCAAAACAAAAAATGCCATTTAATTCAAACTAATACACCCATTCCTTAATTTCGTTGGCCATGAAGCAAACATCACCCAAGAAAGCTTAAATATATCTCTTTTTTAATGATTCAAAAATAGAAAATGCCTTTCTAATCAAACTAATACACATATTCCTTTCATTGGCTATGATTTATACATCTCCTATAATTGAGAAAGCCTAAATATATATCTCTTTTTTAATAATTCCAAAATAGAAAATGGCTTTCTAATGCCTATTATTTTTATGGGCCGTGAACCATACATCGCCTATGATTAAGAAACCCATATATATATATATATATATATATATATATTCAATGACCCCAAAATAGTAAATGGCACTCTAATCAAACTAATACACTCGATCTTTAATTCAATTGGTCAAGAACCATACATTGCCTATGGTTGAGAAAGCTTAAATTTACATCACTTTTTCAACGTCTCCAAAAAAAAAAAGAAGCCATTCTATTCAAACTAGTACACCCATTCCTTAATTTCACTAGCCATGAAGCTTAAATTTCACTGAAGAAAGCCTAAATATATATCTCTTTCTCAATAACTCCAAAATAGAAAATGGCTTTTCAATACCTATTATTTTTATGAGATGTGAACCATACGTTGCTTATGATTGAGAAAGCATATATATATATATATATGTAAGTATGTATGTATGTATGTATATGTATGTATGTATGTATATTTAATGACCCCAAAATAGGAAATGACACGCCAATCAAATTAACACACTCGATCTTTAATTCAATTGGTCACGAACCATACATTGCTTATGGTTTAGAAAGCTTAAATGTGCATTGCTTTTTCAGTGTCTCCAAAACAAAAAAATGATTCTATTCAAACTAATACACCGTTCCTTAATTCCACTGGCCATGAAGCAAACACCGCCGAAGAAAGCATAAATATATATTTCTTTTTTAATGATTCAAAAATAGAAAATGTCTTTCTAATCAAACTAATACATATGTTCCTTTCATTGGCTGCTATTCATACATCCTCTATAATTAAGAAAGCCTAAATATATATCTCTTTTTTAATAACTCCAAAATAGAAAATGGCTTTCTAATGCCTATTATTTTCATAGGCTATGAACCATACCTTGCCTATGATTGAGAAACCCTATATATATATATATATATATATATTCAATGACCCCGAAATAGGAAATGGCACTCTAATCAAATTAATACACTCGATCCTTAATTCAATTGTTTGTGAACCATACATTGCCTATGGTTAAGAAAGCTTAAATGTACATTGCTTTTTCAATGTCTCCAAACAAAAAATGCCATTCTATTCAAACTAATACATCTATTCCTTAATTCCACTAGCCATGAAGCAAACATAGCCAGAGAAAGCCTAAATATATATTTCATGAAGCAGACATTGCTAGAGAAAGCCTAAATATATATATATATATTTAACGATTTAAAAATAGAAAATGCCTTTCTAATCAAACTAATGCGCATGTTCCTTTCATTGGCTGTGATTCATACATCCTCTATGATTGAGAAAGCCTAAATACATATCTCTTTCTCAATAACTCTAAAATAGAAAATGGCTTTCTCATACCTATTATTTTCATGGGCCATGAACCATACATCACCTATGATTGAGAAAGCTTATATATATATATATATATATATATATATATATATATATATTCAATGACTCCAAAATAGTAAATGGTACTTTAATCAAATTAATACATTCGATCCTTAGTTTAATTGGTCGTGAACCATACATTGCCTATGGTTGGGAAAGCTTAAATGTACATCGCTTTTTCAACATATTCAAAGCAAAAAATGCCATTCTATTCAATCTAATACACCCATTCCTTAACTTCGCTGGCCATAAAGCAAACATCGCCAAAGAAAGCCTAAATATATATCTCTTTTTTAACAATTCAAAAATAGAAAATGCCTTTCTAATCAAACTAATACACTTGTTCCTTTTATTGGTTGTGATTTATACATCCCTATGATTGAGAAAGCCTAAATATATATTGCTTTCTCAATAACTCCAAAACAGAAAATAGCTTTTCAATACCTATTATTTTCATGGGCCATGAATCATACGCCGCCTATGATTGAGAAAGCTTATATATCTTTCTCAATGACTTCAGAACAGAAAATGGCTTTCTAATCTTTTTTGAGGAAAGAAAATGACTTTCTAATAAAACCAATATACTTGATCCTTTCACTAGTCGTGAACCATACGTCGCTTATGATGGAGAAAGCTTGAATATATCTCTCTTTCTCAATAATTCAAAGACAAAAATTAGCTTTCTAATCAAACTAATACACCTATTCTTTTCATTGGCCATGAACCATATGTTGCCTATGATCAAGAAGGCTTATATATACATATATCTCTTTCTCATAGACTACAAAGGATAAATTTCTTTAATTTATGTGCAAATTATGTCAAATTTTAATGCATAAGATATTCACTTGTAAGTACAAACTAGAAAAAAAATTACCTATTTCTACATTTCCATAAAAAAAAAACCTATTTCTACACTTCCATAAATTTTTGGCCTATATTGTATCACTTTTGTTTCTTATTTTTTATTTTTAAAAATAAAAGCATAAAATCTAATGTAAAAATTATGTTTATTTATATTATTTTTGCTTTTTATTTCTGAAAGTAACTTTCATTATTTATGAAAAAAATGGAAGTAAAATTTTTTCGCTTATACTTTTTTTTAAAAAAAACTAACTTTTTAGAAACTAAAACAACTTTTTAGGAAAGTAAAAACATCTTCTGCATTCAAAAAATATAAAATAATAGTAACTACTAGATATGTTTCTATTATTAGAATTATAAAAAATAAAAAGTAATGGGAATTGTCAAACATATTTTTATTGTTGAAAACATAAAAGAATAAAATAAAAATAGAATTTATGTTTTCATTTTTTTAAAAAAACTATGACAGTGATTCCAAAAGCAGCCTTCCTTTTCCTACATATTTTTTTTAATAAAAAATGCCATCAATTCCTCCTCTTTCGGTCTTTCTCTTGTGATACAAATACTCCTGTTGTGTGAAATTTTTTCTTCATTCATGAATTATCTTGATCTTTAGTTTTAGCAATGCACTGAGGAGCAATATTAAAAGATCGTTAATTTATACATTACTTAAAATTCTTTTTTGTATGATAGGTATAATATCTAAAATAGTTTAATATTGAATGAAAAAAAAAAAAAAAGATTTATAACTTAAGTTTAATTACTATTAATTAATTTAAACTTAAATTTTTAAAGTTAAATAAATTCGATCTACTAATTGAACTAATAAATTAACTTGATGCGCTACACTGGATTTATTTCTACTTCACACATCCTCTCAAAGTGGGACGTGGGTTCTCAAACATTCCATCATGAGAACAACCTTGGGCTTGAGTCTCGGTGGTGCCAAACCCGTCAATATAGCAGGATTTATTCCTACTTTACACATCCGGTTGGGCCTCTTGCATTCCATCATGAGAACAACTTTGGGGCTTGAGTCTCGGTGGTCCCAACCCCGTCTCCAGCAGGTCGCATCACTGCCATTTATGAAGGTCATCATCTTTGTTGTATTAATTGGACTCCTCATCTTCACTGATTCGTCCTCTAATGGGTTTTTTTCCTTCCTTCTTTCTTTCAGGTTAGAGACGTGGTCGTAGATAGCTATGGGTAAGATAATTCTAATGTAATTCTAATGGAACTTTCTTCTTAGTTTGGAAGACTTTTTGGGAGAGCTTTCGTCATTTGAACGACTTTGAAACACACCAATGTGTAAAAATCAGATGCTTTGCTTTTGTTAAATTACTCAAAACAACGATCATATTTTCCATAATAAAGCACATATTTCTGCTTATAAGATTACGTTTATTCCAATTTCAAGGGCACACGGGCAATCTTTGGATAACCAAGCTAGGGTTCTAGGATGATTCATCCTAGATGAGTACGCTTCAAATTTTGGGGTGAGATATATGTGGTATTAGTTTCGAGAATCATCATGTTAAGTTAATTTTTTTATAAGAATAACTAAGTATGAGTTGATTGAGGTATTATACGACATCTATTTGAAACGTTTCGAACATAATGTCATGGATAAAGGCAAAAAGAAAATATTTATTTTTTAATTCACTTAAATTGAAAAATGATCTAAAAAAAACCTTATATAAAACTTTCTATTTAATAATTGGTAGCTGTGACTTAGCCATCCATCAAATTCTCCTGTCACCTAAACAAATATTTATTTTTCACGTAATGGGATGGTAATATCACTCCATTCTCTTGGTACGTGGAATAATAAATAAATGAGAACTGGATGATGCTATGAAATTACCTAGAAATTACTAGAAGTTAAAATAGTAATAATCTAAAATTTAAAATAAAAAATAAAGCACAGAGTAAGGTTTGAGAACCATTCCCAAGATATATTAGGCACTGCTCTAAGGACTAGTTTTTGCCTCTTTGTGTAAGTTATAGACGATCTGTACCAAAAATATAACAACCTAACTTGATCCAAACCTCTTACCATAAGCACGATCGTATGGAGATGCAATTCAATGACTCCTTCAGATATCCAAAAAAATAAATAAAATTAAAAATAAAAGAATAATAATAAAAAAATTGTAATACAAAAATAATGAAAAGAGGGAAAGAGGCTCTTCTTAGCAAGGTGTCTATGAACTTAGGGCTTCAAGCTCTTTTCTTAACAGGGCTTCAAGTTTTTGACAGGGGATCAGAATATGGGCACTCCCAAGATAAAATTTGTATTACCTATGATTATAGGCTTGATCGAATTAACCTCCAACGACTCTACATTGATGAGTTCAAAACCTCATCGGCCCTTTTCTTAAGAAAATAAAAAATAACATAAAGCTCGAGCGATTCTATGCGAACGTTTGTGCTTGCCACATGAGAAATGTCAGAGCGCAAGCATTTTTAAATTTAAAAACCTTTTTTTTGTTTTTTAAAGAAAATAGTCAACAATCTCCTAAAAAATTTTTAAATTTTGATAAACTAATAAAATCAAAATAATATAAATTTTAGGGCAATAAGTAAGGTATCCAATGGACTTGAACTTCATTTAGTATTGATTGTATCGATTTGAAGGAATCATAGTAGATTAGACCTTGAATTAGATCCTTGACTCAGACTTCTACTAATCACACAGATAATATGGATCGATTGAGTTTAAGCGGTCAGCGCATATTAAAAGCTTTGCATTTAGTTTCTTATTTTTTATAAAAATTTTTTAGAATTAGCTCAAACTCCTAGCTGTGGCCTAATACGTTAATTCTTATGCAGACAGCCAACCTCGGATCCTTTAAGAGTATAACTTAATCTTAACAAATTTATTTTATCACTTTATAAGAGCACACATTATAGGATGAGAGAAAAAATATCTCCAAAATTTATGCTTAGCATGATCATTTAATCAACTCTATTTCTACCATATTTAACCTCTTTCATGATATTCTCAAATAGGTCAACACTCTTTTCCTCCCCCATCTCCCTCCTTCCTCTCTCTCTCTCTCTCTCTCTCTCTCTCTAATCCTAATTTCTTTATAAATAAAAAAATAATAGCTTATAATGATCATGTGGAAACTATGATATATATTTTTTTAAAATTAGTCTCTTTTCATTTATCAATGAAATATGAGTTGGCTTGCCACCATTTGCTCTTTAAAAACAACAAAAAAAAAAAAAAAAAAATCAAAATTATGAGGAGCAATGAATAGTTATTTTACTTTATATTCCAAGACATTTGGACTAGCTAGTTTACAAGACAAGTTTCCATGCCTAGTAACACATCAAACTGGAAACATGGATTTGGGATTTTAATGTCTGAAAACAATATATACATGCAAATCTCCAGTTGAAAAGACCAGAGAACTCGAGACCAGTCAGTTGCAGGGTTAAACATTTCAATCTTAGTGGAAGCAAATAACAAAATCAATAATCCATTAACCAATATGTTCATAAAAAAGCCTATTGGCCCCATGCTAAAATCCATAATCTATTAACCAATATGTTCATTAAAAAGCCTATTGGCCGGATGCTGTTCGTAACTGTGCTATTACCCACGGACTGCACCTACTGGTCTTCATGATACATAGTTTTCTCTAGCCTAAAATTAGTTTTTGGGTCAATCACCAATGATCAATGCATTTGTGAAGTTATTATTGTTGTTGATTGGGCCAGATGTAAGAGCTATAGGATGCACGTGGCAATATAGAGCGTTGCAACCCCTTTAAAGCACAGCTTTCATAATATTATATAGACTACAGCAGAGAGTGCAGTGGGAGATAAAGCAGTTCCTTATATAGATTTCTTAGCTCAATGATTTGAAAATCACTAAAGATCACTCATCTCGATCATCATAGTATGGAACTCAACAATTAACGAAACGCCCTTCATTTCATTTTCAATAAAATGTTATGATCCTCTCCAGTGTGCTTAAAAAATAGCTTTATGCTCCTATTCCTTGAAAATTGCTAAAAATACTCGTTAAACGGATAGTATTTATTATTTAATTTACCAACAACGTAAGCTGCTTGAAGGATATTTTGGTAATTGGGGTGCCAATTTTTTTTCTAAAACCCACACCAGATTTTATTGCAGCACCCGTAAAACAATGCCAATAAACTTTCATCCCTTATGCACATTGACCGACGCATGTGAGAAGTTGTTGCTGTTGATGATTGTAAGAGCTATAAATTGCACGTGGTAACATAGAGCCTTTCAACCCCTAAGACCTCATTTGGCAAAAATTGTAAGATTATATTTATATATTTATATTTTATCATATATTTTGATGAATACGTATTTATAATATCTTTTAAGTATATCAATAAATATTTTAAATATTTTAATTTATAAATTTAAGAATAAATATTTATATGAATAAAATCAAGAGTTTTTAATAAAAATTTAAATTAAGTTTTTTTAATAAATTTATATTTTATAATTAATTATTAAATTTTAGCAATAAAAAATATGTATATATTTTATTTAAATGTAATATTTTAAATTAAATTCGAATAGATATAAATGTTTTGTTTGGTTTAAAATTTTTTTTTTATAGATTTTAATCGATTCAATCCATTCATTAAATAAATTGAGTTTAGGTTAAAAAACAAACATTCAATATAAAATCGTATCGAACTGCAGCATCATCCAACATCGACCTGCACCATTCACGTTTTTCTCACGGATCATACCCATTCTTGATTATTATACGGCACTCGAAAAAAATCGTACGTGCGCTGTCATTCAAAAGTCCATTGCAATATTGAAAGGATCAGGCAGCCGTCGGTCACAAGTTCATCTCGCACTAAAAAAGTCAATACTATCTTACGTAAATTGGAGATGCACGAAAATATCTGACATTCGCCGGATTTATACTTATCTTTTATTATAGTTATTTGAATGATAAATATTTGTTTATAAATATTTAACAAAATTAAATACATAAAATAAATTTTTTATAAGAAATAATTATTTTTAAATAATTAAATTTGACAATGTAAATAGCTAATATATAGTTGATAAGTATAATTATTTTATTAATATATGTTGATAAAAATTTTAAAACATTGTTTTTTTTTTTTTGTGTCTTTTGTGCTAAAGCAATAGCATGTTAGCAATAATTGCTATGAATAACTTATAAATGATAGAATTTTATAATTATACAGAATGATTTATAACGTAAAAGAAGAGTAATATGTGCAGCTCAATATTCTAATAATTATATCTATATTTATTGCAGTTAAAAAAAATTATATAAATTATATAAAAAATTACACATAAAAAAATATAATTTTTAATTCAAATTAAGTTTAAAGTTTAATAGATCAATGAATTCTGATACACTAAAAGTTGATATGAAATTTAATGTGATAACAACAGAGCTCTATAATAGGTAACTAATAAATTTAAACATCAATATATACAATCATCCCTCCTTTCCTTCTTATATATATATATATATATATATATATATAGAGAGAGAGAGAGAGAGAGAGAGAGAGAGAGAGAATTGGAAGCCATTCTGGTAGAGCATGGCATAGATGCTTTTTTTTTTTCTTTTTTTTAGGCATGCTTAAGATAACCAACCACCGGCTTAGACTATTAGGGTATAGTAGGATGGCATCAATGTTAGCTTTGATTGGACACCATCTTTAGAGCAATTTTGTTATATCTAAGACCGTTAAAAATGTCCATCAACATAAATGAACAATTAGTATTTATTATTTAATTTACCTACTTTGCTAATCGATGCGCGACGCTTTCTCTAATCCCATACCGGATTTTATTGCAGCACCCTTAAAATAATGACAAGAATCTTTGGTCTCCTATACTCATTCACCGACGCATAGACTCGGTCAGCCACACGGTCGAATTGGTGGTGGGCGAAAGCGAAATAGTTTGCGACACGAGGAAAAGCAGGGATGCGACGAATCAACTCAATGGCTTTAACCAATATTTGAACCATGGATTTAAGAGAGATAGGAGCGAACTTGTAAAACAATATTTCCTGTGTAAAACTTGAAGAGATTGCAATTCATACGTAAATTAGGAATAATTTGAGCATTTATCAAAGTGATCATTTTAGATGGTTTTTATGTAGAAGATCCTGATTGCATGCTGGCTAAGGGAAGTTGTAGCATCATCGTTACTAGTTTCTAGGGGGTGTGTTTGTAGATTTCTCAAATCTTTCTCTTCCCTTTGTAAGATTCAGAAATTTATTTTCTTAAAAGAAAATTCTACTCTTTTATCCTGAAAGGAGACTTAACAACTGTGATTTCTTGGGTTTGTAGTTGTATAAAATTCTGTCTTCAACCTGTCTTGTACCTACATTAACATTTTACGGTTTTGTAGAATTAGGATGGTGTTGAATTATTAATACACATGCTCCTTTCAAAAATGAAAAATACTTTTCTAATCAAACTAATACATATGTTTCTTTCATTGGCTGTGATTTATACATCCTCGATTGAAGAAGCCTAAATATATATCTCTTTCTCAATAATATATATCTCTTTCTCAATAACTTCAAACTAAAAAATGATTTTCTAATATTTATTATTTTTGAGCTGTGAACCATACATCGCATATGATTAAGAAAGCCTCTATATATATATATATATATATATATATATATATATATATATATATATATATATGTTTGTATGTATGTATGTATGTATGTATGTCTTCAATGACCACAAACCAAGAAATGACACTGTAATCAAATTAATACACTCAATCCTTAATTCAATTTGATGCGAACCATATATTGCCTATGGTTTGAAAGCTTAAATTTTCATCGCTTTTTCAATGTCTCCAAAACAGAAAATGTCATTCTATTCAAACTAATACACCCGTTTCTTAATTTCACTGGCCATGAAGCAAAAATTGCCAGAGAAAGCCTAAATATATATCTTTTTTAATGATTCAAAAATAGAAATTGCCTTTCTAATCAAACTAATACACATATTTCTTTCATTGGCTGTAATTCATACATCCGCTATAATTGAGAAAGCTTAAATATATAATATCTCTTTTCTCAATAAATCCAAAATAGAAAATGGCTTTCTAATGCCTATTATTTTCATAGATTGTGAACCATACATCACCTATGATTGAGAAAGCCTATATATATATATATATTCAATGACCCCAAAATAGGAAATAACACTTTAATCAAATTAATACACTTGATCCTTAATTCAATTGATCGTAAACCATACATTGCCTATGGTTGAGAAAGCTTGAATGTACATCGTCTTTTCAACATTCCAAAGCAAAAAATACCATTATATTCAAACTAATACACCCATTCCTTAATTGCACTGACCATAAAGCAAACATTACTAGAGAAAGCCTGAATATATCTCTCTTTCTCAATAATTCGAAAATAGAAAATGGCTTTCTAATCAAACTAATACACATGTTCCTTTCATTGGCTGACTCATACATCCCCTATAAATGAGAAAGCCTAAATATATATCTCTTTCTCATTAACTCCAAAATAAAAAATGGCTTTCAAATCAAACTCATACACCTATTACTTTCATGAGCCGTGAACAATACGTTGCCTATGACTGAGAAAACCTATATATCTTTCTCAATGACTTTAGAACAGAAATGACTTTCTAATCTTTTTTGAGGAAAAGAAATGACTTTCTAATCAAACCAATACACTTGATCCTTTTGCTAGTCGTTAACCATACATCGCCTATAATGGAGAAAGCCTGAATATATCTTTCTAATCAATCTAATACACATGTTCCTTTCATTGGCTGTGACTCATACATCCCCTATGAATAAGAAAGCTTAAATATATATCTCTTTCTCAATAACTCCAAAATAGAAATGGCTTTCAAATCAAACTCATACACCTATTATTTTCATGAGCCATGAACAATACGTTGCCTATGACTGAGAAAACTTATATATCTTTCTAAATGACTTTGGAATAGAAATGGCTTTCTAATCTTTTTTAGGAAAGAAAATGACTTTCTAATCAAACTAATACACTTGATCCTTTCGCTAGTCGTGAACCGTACGTCGCCTATAACAGAGAAAGCCTAAATATATCTCTCTTTCTCAATAATTTGAAAATAGAAAATGGCTTTCCAATCAAACTAATACACATGTTCCTTTCATTAGCTATGACTCATACATCGCCTATAAATGAGAAAGCCTAAATATATATCTCTTTCTCATTAACTCCAAAATAGAAAATGGTTTTCAAATCAAACTCATACACCTATTAATTTCATGAGCCGTGAACAATACGTTGCCTATGGCTGAGAAAACTTATATATCTTTCTAAATGACTTCGGAACAGAAATGGCTTTCTAATCTTTTTTGAGGAAAGAAAATGACTTTCTAATCAAACTAATACACTTGATCCTTTTGCTAGTCGTGAACCATACGTCGTCTATGACAGAGAAAGCCTAAATATATCTCTCTTTCTTAATAATTTGAAAATAGAAAATGGCTTTATAATCAAACTAATACATATGTTCCTTTCATTGGCTATGACTCATACATCGCCTATAAATGAGAAAGCCTAAATATATATCTCTTTCTCATTAACTCCAAAATAGAAAATGGCTTTCAAATCAAACTCATACACCTATTAATTTCATGAGCCATGAACAATACGTCGCCTATGACTAAGAAAACTTATATATCTTTCTCAATGACTTTGGAACAAAAATGGCTTTCTAATCTTTTTTGAGGAAAGAAAATGACTTTCTAATCAAACCAATACACTTGATCCTTTCGCTAGTCGTAAACCCTACGTCGCCTATGATGCAGAAAGCCTGAATATCTCTCTTTCTCAATAATTTGAAAATAAAAAATGGCTTTCTAATCAAACTAATACACATGTTCCTTTCATTGGCTGTGACTCATACATCCCCTATAAATGAGAAAGCCTAAATATATATCTCTTTCTCATTAACTTCAAAATAGAAAATGGCTTTCAAATCAAACTCATACACCTATTATTTTTATGAGCCATGAACAATACGTCGCCTATGACTGAGAAAATTTATATATCTTTCTCAACGACTTTGGAACAAAAATGGCTTTCTAATCTTTTTTGAGGAAAGAAAATGACTTTCTAATCAAACCAATACACTTGATCCTTTTGCTACTCGTGAACCCTACGTCGCCTATGACAGAGAAAGCCTGAATATATCTCTCTTTCTCAATAATTCGAAAATAGAAAATGCCTTTTTAATCAAACTAATACACATGTTCCTTTCATTGGCTGTGACTCATACATCGCCTATAAATGAGAAAGCCTAAATATATATCTCTTTCTCATTAACTCCAAAATAGAAAATGGCTTTCAAATCAAACTCATACACCTATTATTTTCATGAGTCGTGAATAATACGTTGCCTATGACTGAGAAAACTTATATATCTTTCTCAATGACTTCGGAACAGAAATGGCTTTCTAATCTTTTTTGAGGAAAATAAATGACTTTCTAATCAAACCAATACACTTGATCCTTTCGCTAGTCGTGAACCATACGTCGCCTATAATGGAGAAAGCCTGAATATATCTTTCTTTCTTAATAATTCAAAAATAGAAAATGGCTTTCTAATCAAACTAATACGCATGTTCCTTTCATTGGCTGTGACTCATGCATCCCCTATGAATGAGAAAGCCTAAATATATATCTCTTTCTCAATAACTCCAAAATAGAAAATGGCTTTCAAATCAAACTCATACACCTATTATTTTCATGAGCCGTGAGCAATACGTTGCCTATGACTAAGAAAACTTATATATCTTTCTTAATGACTTCGGAACAGAAATGGCTTTCTAATCTTTTTTGAGGAAAGAAAATGACTTTCTAATCAAACCAATACACTTGATCCTTTCGCTAGTCGTGAACCGTACGTCGCCTATGATGGAGAAAGCCTAAATATATCTCTCTTTCTCAATAATTTGAAAATAGAAAATGGCTTTCTAATCAAACTAATACACATGTTCCTTTCATGGGCTATGACTCATACATCCCCTATAAATGAGAAAGCCTAAATATATATCTCTTTCTCATTAACTCCAAAATAGAAAATGGCTTTTAAATCAAACTCATACACCTATTAATTTCATGAGCCGTGAACAATACGTCGCCTATGACTAAGAAAACTTATATATCTTTCTCAACGACTTTGGAACAGAAATGGCTTTCTAATCTTTTTTGAGGAAAGAAAATGACTTTCTAATCAAACCAATACACTTGATCCTTTCGCTACTCATGAACCCTACGTCGCCTATGACGGAGAAAGCCTGAATAAATCTCTCTTTCTTAATAATTCGAAAACAGAAAATGGCTTTCTAATCAAACTAATACACATGGTCCTTTCATTGGCTCTGACTCATACATTCCCTATAAATGAGAAAGCCTAAATATATATCTCTTTCTCATTAACTCCAAAATAGAAAATGGCTTTCTAATACCTATTACTTTCTTAGGCCATGAACCATAAGTCGCCTATGATTAAGAAAGCCTATATATATATATATATATATATATATATATATATATATATATATATATATATATATATATATATATATATATATATATATATATATATATATATATATATATATATATATATATATATATATATATATATATATATATATGTATGTATGTATGTATTCAATGACCCCAAAATAGGAAATGGCACTCTAATCAAATTAATATACACTTGTTCCTTAATTCAATTGGTCTGGAATCATACATTGCCTAGGGTTGAGAAAGCTTAAATGCACATTGTTTTTTCAATGTCTCCAAAACAAAAAATGTCATTCTATTCAAACTAATACACCCATTCCTTAATTTCGTTGGCCATGAACGATACATCGCCAGTGAAAGCCTAAATATATATCTCTTTTTTAATGATTCAAAAATAAAAATTGCCTTTCAAATCAAAGTCATGCACTTATTATTTTCATGGGCTATAAACCATATGTCGCCTATGATTGAGAAGGCTTATATATCTTTCTTAATGACTTCAGAGCAGAAAATAACTTTCTAATCTTTTTTGAGAAAAGAAAAGGACTTTGTAATTAAACCAATACACTTGATCCTTTAGCTAGTCATGAACCATACGTCGTCTATGATGGAGAAAGCTTGAATATATCTCTCTTTCTCAATAATTCAAAGGTAAAAATTGACTTTCTAATCAAACTAATACACCTATTTCTTTCATTGGCCATGAACCATACGTTGCCTATGATTAAGAAGGCTTATATATATATATACACATTTATCTTTTTCTCATGGACTGCAAAGGATAAATTTCTTTAATTTATTTGCAAATTATGTCAAACTTTAATGCATGAGATATTCACTTGTAAGTATGAACTAAAAAAAAAAATACCTATTTCTACACTTCCATAAATTTTTGGCCTATATCGTATCACTTTTGTTTCTTTTTTTTTATTTTTAAAAATAGAAACATAAAATTTAATGTAAAAAATATGTTTGATTATATTATTTTTGCTTTCTATTTCTGAAAGAAACTTTCATTATTTATGAAAAAAGTGGAAGTAAAATTTTTTCACTGATACTTTTTTTTAAAAAAGCTAACTTTTTAGAAACTAAAACAAATTTTTAGGAAAGTAAAAACATCTCCTGTATTAAAAAAAATAATAGTAACTACTAAATATATTTCTATTGTTAGAATTATAAAAAATAAAAAGCAATAGAAACTGTCAAACATATTTCTATTGTTGAAAATATAAAAAATAAAATAAAAATAAAATTTATATTTTATTTTTTTTAAAAAAAACATATGACCGCAATTCCAAACGCAGCCTTCCTTTTCCTACATATTTTTTATTTTTTAATAAAAAATACCATCAATTTCTTCTCTTTCCGTCTGTCTCTTTATGTGGCAAATGCTCCTGTTGTGTAAATTTTTTTCTTCATTCATTAATTACCTTGAGTTTTTATTTTAGCAATGCACGCAACAGCAATGGTAAAAGACAGTTAACTTATACTCTATTTAATTTATTTTTAATAACAGATGTCACATCCAAAATAGTATCACATCAGGTAAAAACAAATAAATAAATTTATTTATTTATTTTCTATCAGTTAATTTGAAGTTAAATTTTTAAGTAAAAAATAATTTACTAACAAATTAATTGAAAAAAAATTGACTTGAAGCATTACGGTAGAATTTATTTGTACTTCACGCATTATATCAAAGTGGGACGTGGGGTCTCATATATTCCATCATGAGAACGACTTTGGGGCTTGAGTCTTGCTGGTCCCAACCCCGCCATTATAGCAGGATTTATTCCTACTTCACCGGTTGGGTCTCTTGCAGTGGTCCCAACCCCGTCATTGTAGCAGGATTTATTCCTACCTCACCGGTTGGGTGCCTCGCATTCCATCGTGACAACAACTTTAGGGCTTGAGTCTTGGTGGTCCCAACCCCGTCTCCAACAAGTCGCACCACTGCCATCCATTAGGGTCATCATCTTTGCCGTATTAATTGGACTCATCATCTTCATCGACTGGTCCTCTAATGCTTTTTTTTTTTTGGATAGAGACGTGGTTATAGATAGCTATAGATAATTCTAATGGAACTTTTCTTCTAGTTTGGAGGACTTTTGGGGGGAGCTTTCGTCATTTGGACGACTCTGAGACACTTCAATGTGCAAAAATCGGATGCTTTGTTTTCGTTAAATTACTCAAAGAACAAGTATATATTTTTTTGTAATAAAGCACATACTTCTGCTTATAAGATTATCCGTCTTCCAATTCCAAGGGCACACAATCAATCATTGAATAACCAAAAACTGGTAGGACTCTGGGATGATATTTTAGATGAGTACGCTTCAAATTTTGGGGTGGGATTAGGGGAGGGCGTGGGTCAGATGGCCCATGGGCCCATCCAAAAAACTAAAGGCTTGGGCCATGATCTTAAGCCAATAAGGTTAGATCAGGCTACAAATCTTAAGCCCATTCAAGTTTCGGACTAGATTTGAGCTTAGAAAAAGCAAGCCCAACCCAACTCGAGCCTGACTGGCTTGAGAAGTAGCCAACCCTTTAACCATCCTACCACCTTAAAGCTTTTGATAAAATATGTATATATATAAATATATCATACAACTATGATGTATAACTAGGTATGGGTTAGGTTGGGCCCGGAGCATTGGATATTATTACTAGACCAGGCTTGGGCTAGCTATTCTTAGTTCTTTGGGCTAGCTATTCTTAGTTTGAGGTTCGGTCTGATCCGACCTGATGCCTTGAGTTACTTTTTTTTGCCTTTAACCCAGCCCATACCCACACCTAGATGGGATATAAGTGTTATTAGTTTGGAGAATCATCATGTTATGTTAAATATTTTTATAGGAATAACTAATTATGAGTTGGGTGTGGCATTATGTGATATCTATTTGAAGCATTTACAACATAATGCTATGGTTTAAAGGCAAAAGGAAAATATTTATTTTTAATTCATCTAAATTGAAAAATGATCTAAAAAAAAATCAAACATCAAACTTTTTGTTCAATCATTGGCAGTTATAACATAGCCGTCCATTAAATTCTCCTATCACTTAAATAGATATTTATTTTTCATATAATAGGATGGTAACTTAGTATTTGCAATAATAAATAAACAAGAATCGATATCATAGTGGTAATATGAGATAGTGATTTATTGTATAGAAGAGAATAGATTTGCAAACCTATTGAGATGCAAACCAATTGACTAGCATCCAAGAGAAAAAGTAGCCTTTTATCCATAGTTCAAGGGCAAGGGGATAACCTGTAACGAGATTGTGGGCCATTCATTGCATTATAATTCATATATATGGTAAAATGCAATGAAGAACAATCCATACCAATACATCTCTTTGTTTGGTAGGATCAAAGTCGTTCAATTAAACATCTCTTTCCTCGAATCATTGACATAAATAGTACATGCTAAGTTCTAGCTTCTTAAAACTATAATATTAGGTTGAAATATCTTGTTTGCTAGAAAGTAATATGAGAGCTCTCAATTATTATTTAGAATGGTTTTGCAATGACTGGACACTAAATTGACATTAAGCAATCCACTCATTGGTAAAATTTTATTAAATTAAAAGACTCTGAAAAAAAGCTAAAGAATTTTTAGCTACAAATAAGTGAGTTACATTCTACATGATCGACCTTTTTTAGGGTTAGAAGTGGGTTGAGCTAGGTTGAGTCGCTATCTTACTTATGTTTAGCTCAAATTTTTCGGACTTCGAGCTATGCTTAGACCTAAAAAAATTTACAAAATTTAGGCTCAATCCTAACCCCAAGCCCAATTGGGCTGAAATTATGGATTCCGAAGTATAGCGGAGCTAGAGCAGGACTATGAGACCGATGACTACAAGTGGCAAGCAGTGAAGCTCGAGTAGGATATGGCGACTAGTGGGCCATGCTTGGGAGTTGCTAAGAGTGGTGTCCAATGGTTGAGAGTTCTTCAAGCTAATGATAAGCAAGTGGCAAGAGCGATAGTGCCATTGACCTAGAAGGGTTAGCATATGCAATAGTTACTGGTGATCAAGAGGCGTTTATAGTAGTAGAAATGAAGGATGTTGACACCAGCAACCTCACAAGCCTAAAGGATGATCATGCCCTTGGAGATTATGATAGGGTACCCATCCATGAAGACCTCGATGGCATCGTCGGGCTTGGGGTAGTGAACATGAGCTCCATAGATGGGTGTCCGTGGTGTTGGGGTCTCCTTTGCTGTGACAGTGGTGGAAGACTTGAGTTTGGAGTCTCTAGAGATTGCAGGTGGAGAAGATCCATTGAAAGAGGGTAGGGTCTTGGGAGGAAAGCCTAGGGTTGCTTCAAGTCTTCTTTGGGCTGCTTTGGGTCTTCTTTGGGCCAAGTCAAGGCTAGGCCAACTAAAGACTCTAGCCCAATTTGAATTTTTTTTATGAAATCAAATAATAAGCCTAAACATGACTTGAATAAGCTTGGGCCTAGCTTAGGGCCTCGCTCGATATGAAGCCAGCTTGATGAGCCATGAGCTAGCCCAAGCTTATTTCCAACACTAGTCTTTCTAGTGGTAAAATACATAGGCATGACCATCTTATTGTAGCTAACAATAGCCATTCTTTCTCCATATGAGCTACAGGCGCAATGCCTTCCCAAAATTATTTCAAGAATTATCACATCAAACCTATAAGCACCACATTTTTTCATTCCTCTCACCATATATGTAAATTCTGCAATAAAAAAAAAACACTTATTTCTAATTACAAATTTGTCTAATATTTACATATACCCATCTTTTGTTTTCTAGGCATGATTATAATTTTGCAGCATCTCATATTTTGATACTTTTTGTAGATTCAATAAAGTGATCTCTTTTCACACCTGTGCTCCTTTGTTTATTTATTACTTCTAATCTTTGTTTTTAATAAGGTCAACAATAAAGTGACATAACAACCATCCAATCCTTGCACAATTTAGGAACTTGTATGGACCAAAAGAAGCCGTGGTGAACTTAAAGATAGGGAGAAGGTGGCGTGGGTTTACCAGGAGTCGTGAAGCATGGTTCCGGATTGCTAGGAGTCAATAGAAACATATCATGGGGCTCCTTATATTTAGGTCTCCTTTTTTTTTTATTCTAATTTTTGCTTCTTTGTTTCACATGCATCCTTATCCAGAAGTTATGCCCTGTGAGGCCCAGCCCATGGCCAGTCCACTATCTAGCCATGCTCTGATACTCCACGGTATTGACAGGGGCCAGAGCCATGCTCTGATACTGCCCAATAAGCCCAAGGGAGGCATTATCCTCCACAGTTACAGGGGCCAGAGCCATGCTCTGATACTGCCCAACAAGCCCACCCCGTCAGCCTCTCCATCTCTCTGCGCTGATCGCCAAACAAGGGCAACATTGGGCCACCCCTGCCTATACTCGAAGCTAGCCCTCCGGCTCCATCTCTCCTCTCCCTCTCTCTCTCTCTCTCTCTCTCTCTCTCATTGGATCACTTCCAGTCTCTCTCTTGCGGTTAGCCTCTGTCATTATCCCTCCTCTCTCCCGCTTATGCCACCGTAGCGGTGGCCGAGTGAAAGGAGCGACTTCGCCCAGCCGCACGCACCCTTTGTTTCCATGATGAACCGAGACACTCCATAGAGTTCTCTCCCTCCCTCCCTCTCCTTCTGTCTCTCTCTCCATCTCTCCCGATCCCCTCCCTCTCTCTAGTGGGATCTCTCTTCCTCCCACTCATGGCTAGTGGTTGCGTAGAGGCGCGGCCAAGCAGGAGCCGAGTGCCCCTCCCCCCTCTCTCTCCTCCTCCTCTCTCTCTCTCTCTCCCTATCTCTCTCTCTCCTCCTCCTCTCTCACTCTCCCATCTCTCTCTTCCTAGGTCAGGCACAGTAGAGCAGGTGACGGGCTCCTCCTATTCACTGCCCCCTCCCTTATTTTCCTTCCCTATTTTCCTTTTTCTTTTTATTATTTTATTTCCTCACTTTCCCTCTCTAACTCTCTAAAGCATTTTCTCCCTCTCAATACACACTCTCTCTAGCATCTTCTCTCTCTAACATTCTCTTTCTAGTGCTCCTTCTCTACTTTTTTTTGCTCTACTGCTTTCTTTCTTTTTTTTTCTTTTTTTTTGACAGTAGCTATTGATATGGCTGAGCTACAATCTGATCTCAGAGGTCAAGTCTGGGCCACCTTGACAGAGATAATGTTCTGACCCTTTTTATTGTTATTATTAATTGACGTTGCAAATAAGTTAGGACCAAGGTGTAATTTTAAAATTTAAAAAATTAGAACTATGGGCTTTATTCATCTAAAATCTGCAATTAGCTTGGATGTATTAAGCATGCCTGCGTTATGAGCTAATACTTTTGATCATTAGTGATGATAATTCGGAATACCATCCCCTGCATGCTTTCAATATTTGATATATATTTGTCCTCTGTTACTGTATAATTGTCTATATTATCATGAATATTCCATGAAGTGCTGTTGTTATAAATTGTAATATCATTATGAAGCTTGAATTCTCATTAAATTGATAGTGATGATAATTACCATGGAGCATGCATGTCATTGACCAATAAATTATAAGAAAATATAAATTTGAATCGGTGCAATTGGACTAGCAACGTGAGAGTGTTGTCCTGTCATGAGTGGGTACATAGTATTTTTCTACAAGCAACCGCTGATATGAGTATGGTGCCTTTGAATCTCTTTCCCTTTATAGCTGGTTATTGGTGGAAGTGACACCTCTTTTTCTGTATGTAGCTTGCCATTGGTGGAAGTGTAGTACCTCTCTCTATTTCTTTTTGTAGATAGTTAATGATAAAAGTATGATCATGACTAGTCTACTATCAAAACATGATGAGCTAATTAAATAAATCTAATATATTAAGAGAAAAAAAAAGGAGGCATATGGACTCGTTGCATAAGTATATTATTTAGTATGACATTGCCTAGTGTGGCATTAATGGTAGTTATCAGTTGTAGTATGACATCTATGTTGTCGGCTATTGGTAGGAGTGTGACTTTAACTAGTCTAATGTCGAAGCGCTGAATCTAATATGTACTTATAATTTGTCATATATAGGAATCATGAATATGCAATTATAGTAGAATGATGTTATTATTTAAATTATAAAAGTTAGCATACATGGCATTATTATAATTATTTGGAGCTATGTTATGAGTTATGATTGCAGATACTATACAATTTAATTGAATTTGCAAAGTTACATTGTTTAACCTTAGTATGATTGACATAGAGATAATATTATTAACTTTAATGATTATGGAATAATATATTTATATTTTAATTCATATTAATATATATTGGAGGAGATTTCTTATAAAGCTATTAGCTCATATTATTATTGTTATACCTTTTTAAAGCTGTAGGACACCTAACTTCAAGGTTCACATTTAGAAATTTTAGTAAATGCATAGCTAGTATTTCGTATTTGATACCAAATGCGTCTAAACCCTATATTCTGAACTAATAAATTATTAATAAAATATTTTCATTTGTCATTGTAATTATTCATTTTAATGTTGGTTCAAAATTGATAGCCTTGCATATTTTATAAGGTCATGCTTTAATGATTAAGCAACTATATCACATGATCTACCTAGGCAACAGGTTAGGATATGATAAACTCACTACAACATTTACCTAAGATTTGTAACAAAGTATTTGCAAATAATTCAGATAAAAGTAAATTTTAGAAGAAAATAAATAAAAAAAGTTTACCCAAAGTTTAAATTATGAATTGTATTGGACCTAGTCCCATCATTCTATCAAAAAAAAAAATAAACAATATAAATTATAATACTTCATTCATGATGATAAAAATATTCTAAATAATAGGTGCAGTCAGTGATTGTGTCAAACAAAACTTAGTTGAGAGTGTCCTAATTTTCTACAATCATAATAGATATATTGAGGAATATAGCCCTTTACACTTACTTAAAGATCCATATGAAATCCATAAACTAAATATATAATTAAATTTAAATTAAATTCTCACTCAAGTAATTATAAATTTGTGTCTTTTTTTTGCATTCTAGACCAATTGCAAATCATCTAAGGGAAGTTATAGCATCATCATCACTAGGTTCTAGGGTGTGCGTTCCACAAATCTCTCTTTCCTTTGTAAGATTTAATTTTTTTTTTTTTTTTTTTTTTAAATTCTACTCTTTTACCTTGGAAGGAGACCCAGTGATTTCTTGGGTTAGTAGGTCCCTCGGTAGGGAAGACCAGATATTGAGAAGTTTTCCAAGTCCCCTGCCTTCCTTCCGAGTGGTCCACGAAGGCCAATAATGCTGCCGATGGGTAGCATTACTCAGGTATAGCTGCATGGGATGCTGCCTTTCACCTGTCTCGGACGCATACGAACATTTTGAGGTTTGCTGCTTACTTGTTGCTGGTGCTCCTGGACCAGAAGTGCGAGGCCCGGCCCAAGGCCGATCACACTGGGTGTGCCCGCCCCGGGAGCCGAGCGTCGTCTCTCCGGTACGGGCCCTGTTCCGACGCCGCTCTGCGGTGCAAGGGGCGCCGCCTGAGACTTCGATCTTGAGTCAGCGCCAGGCCGGCAGCCTCCTCCCTCTCGAGACGCAATTCCCAGCGTGGCAGAGCCTCCCTTCATCTCCCCCATGCCCTCCTCCACCGAGCACCATGGTCCTCCTCTTCCTTCCTTTTCTCTCTCCCCAACCAGAAGAATGGAGCTCTCTCTCTCTCCCTCCCTCTCTGTCTCCATCTCTCACTGGTTTTCCGTCATCATCTCTCGTTTTTCTCGGTGGTTCATTTGGCCGATCGCCGAAACAAACTCTCAGGAGGCGGAGCATCAGACCATCGAAGCCTAGCAGATAAGGGGAGGGCAGAAAAAAAAAAAAAAAAAAAAAGAAAATTCGGAGATTTCCTCCGATTCAAAGGATCGAGAGATTTCTTATCCTTAATCTCCATTTATTGACCTACCTGTTTGCTTTCAATCCGATTATTACTGCTCTTGATAAAATTTTGCAGCCCGATTTTCCCCGTCGGCCTTTCTTCCCTCTTTTAGCGTCCGCAAGCAACCCCTCGGCTCTCCCTTCTCTCTCTCGGTGTTTCGTTCGACCGATTGGGGGTTCCGTAGCTGGCAATGGCATCCCTCGTTCCCACCCATTCTCCCTCTTCCATCCTCTCAACTTTGATTGGCGAACTCATCCTATCCTCTTCCTGCTTAACTGCGTCACAGTCGCATTTCAGAACCGTCGAGGACTCGGTGGCAAAGCCCCCCAGAGGAATCAATATTTTTCTTTTGCGTCATCATCTCTGCATCCCCGGTGAGGCCAAATACTTTGTATACCCACTCAAGTAAGTGTAGGGAGGTGATAAGTACATATGCCCTTCCTCTGCTCCAGTGTACCCGAGCAGCTCTCTTCCTCAGCCTTAACAGCATCTGTATCATATCATATACTATATAATAAAAATTAATTCGTAGCTTGTAGCTCGTTTCATATGTGTTTTAAGAGTATTCTTCATTCGCCACGTCTCCACTAAAAGAATCTGTTTATATGCCCATCAAGGATATCCGTGGGCGCTTCATAGTTGCCACCTGGCGAAGACCATCGGACTCCTCTCTTCCTCTCTCAGTGCTCCATGGTTGCCACCACTGATGGTGTTGGCTTCTTTTTCAAGCATCCTCTCGCCGCACATTCTGATGCTCTCGGTGCTCTATATTCCAAGTCTCTTTTCATATTCGGCTCTCATTTGCTTGGCAAATCTAGCTAAGAACAAATCCAGCCGTGAAGAATCATGCCAGGGTCCCTTAAACCGGACAGAGGGGAGAGGTTGGAGAAGCAAGGGATCTCACTGACCTTCAGATCGATGTTGGAGCGAGTGGCACGGCAGTTGCTGAACTCGGGGTCCTTCTGGATGGTTTGGTGGCATTGAGAAGCCCCCTTCCTTTCGCCCTGGGAAATGAGGGTTAGGCTTAGGGTCAAGGTTTCTTGGCCATGAACGAAGGAGCACAGGGGAACCAGGGATCGGCACATCGCAGTAAACCGAGGGGCATCCAATGGTGGGATCGGGGGACTTTTCTCGGTTGGGATTGATAAGGTTGCCTTCTGGGTTGATGCCTTGGAGCCCCCGAAATGGCATAACATGGGGCAGTTCTAAAGATGTTCTCTCAGGCACGTGATCGAATATTTTACGCGCATAGTCCACATTCGAGCACCTGATGTACATAAGCATCAAACAGCTGGCGACGAAGGTGGTGTGGATGAAGTCGGAAATGATCATTTGGGCATGGGCTTTTTGGCCTGGGTTCATGCCTTGGTGCTTGGCCAGTGCTGGAGGATGTGGGAGAAGGTTGTCTTGGTGTTCGCCTTTGATCATATGCATGCCGGAGAAGGAGCTTCTCAAGGAAGGGTAATCCGGTCAATTCGCCATCTTTTCTTTTTTGTATAAGGGATATTGATCTGGAAATGTTTTTCTTGGGTATCTCGAGTTAATAATGCATTTAAGGTTTGCAGAAAGTTGCCATTGATCCATTTACGTGAGAAAGATACAAGCCCTCAGCTTCTCAAGGGATATCACTTGAAGGGATGGGGTATGTGATGTTACTGGCTATTGCAACTGAAAATTTCTCTTCATATTTTTAGTTTCATTGATTTAAACAAACTATATCTACAGAAGTGAGAGCATTTCAAGAGATTCTAGAGGGGAGTTTAAACATTGGCAGATAATTTCTGATTCATGTGTAATATTACCTGTTATGACAAATCAGTTCTCTATAATTCTCACGGCTCTTCACTTGAACTTTTGGACTATCTATTTATATTTTACTTACAATTTTGTCGCCCGCAAACTTCATCAGAATATCTAAAACTAAATTACAAGCCCCACAATATATCTCATTTTATCACTTCAAATTATTCTTAACTTTACTTTCCCAATCTAGCACAAAAGAAATTTCGAGTGTGGAACGTTCCATTTTTTGATCTTCTCTGTGCAATAGTTGACCACCCAATACTGGATGGAATGCTAATTTCGATTGCTGCCAGAAGAATAAAACCTTTACCTGTGTATTGTGAGGAATATGCATTAGTATATATTTAGTTATGTGCACTTGATGATTGAATGTTTTAGTATCACCCATAAAATGTGAGAGTAAATGAAATAATACATTGGAAAGATATAAATTACTACAATAGTAATTTTCATGACCCAATCAGTCATTCAATTTTATTTTCTATATATGCATGAAAGGATCAGAATATATGATCACAGTGTGTTTATGGCTGCTTCATTTAGCTTTTCCACATTGAGCGCATCATACATTGTATATTTTTTTGTATTTATTCCTTTTTATTAATAGTGTATATTGTATTTTTTTATTTGATTATATTTAATTTTATTGTATATTTTATACCATGTGTTTGCATTTATTTCTTTTTATTTTATGGTATATTTCTTGAGCATGATGCTCATGTCAACTTACTAACACATGCCTATGCATGTGGCATGCTTTGATGTACATGCGAGACATACAGAGTTAATCTAATCGATGTTTGTTTCCATATATTCTTACGAGGATATGGTTATAAAAAACTGTTATATATGCACGGGTGCTAATGGAATAGCTACAAAGAGTGGTTGGGATCAATATGGATTTGTATACGGACGATCGTCAACCAACATTTTAATCCATATTATTGTTCTTCACTCTATTGTGATGACAGAGATTCTTTGTTCACATTATTATATATCTTTTTGTAGATATTTTATTTTTATATGAAAGCTGAGTCTGAAGGGGAGAAAGGCTTAGCTTTTGCCATGTGGTAGAGCTCCATTGCTGCCACCTAGCAGAGAGCTCTCTACCTTCTTCTGGTGGAGGAACAAGTTAAGATAATCTAGCTACCCTATAGCATAAAAATAATAGATGTTAAGCTCTTAGCTATGTTATATATCCCACTAATTGCTTTAGAAAAAGCAGCTGAAAGGAAAACGAAGGCTGAAAAGGCAATTTGGTTTTTTTTTTTTCTTCTTTTTTTAAGTTGGTCTGAAGGGAAGAGTGTTGAATTTTAAATATATATAGGATGATAATACCTTCTTTTGTCAAAAGGTATGCTTCAACATAGCATAAGATAGATGGCAAGGGATGATTTCATATAATATTTATAATATTATAATTATGTATATAATATATTATATATTAATATGTCTATAATATTATAATTATATCATATTAATTATTATTATTATTCTATATATTATATTATTATTAATATTAACTATATATAACATGCCTAATATTATTAATAATTATAATATTATCAATATATTATATTTATACGGTATTTATATTATCTTAATAATAATTATATTATTATTTATTATAATATATAATATTAATATATTATATATTTTAAATTTAGTTGAAATTTTGAATTATAATTAAAGATTAATATATATTTTGAGAATACCAAACAACCCGTGCATTGCACGGGTACTTGAGCTAGTGATTCTCTATCTTTAAACCTTTGCCATTCTTCTACCTGGCTTGGCTTTCCTTCTCTTTCTTTTGCTTTCTCTTCCTCTCTCTCTCTAACTCTCTATCTCTCTCTTTGCCCCTTTGTTTTTGTCTCTCTCTCTAAACCCTTTCTCTCTCTCTACCCCCACTTTTTCTCTCTTCAACTCATTTTCTCTCTCTAGTTTTATTTTCTCTCTCTACCCTCTTTCTAGTATTTTGGTTTAGATTAAATTATCAATAGCCTACAATTCGACCTTAGAGAGGCTTAGCTTTGCTCTCTCTCTCTCTCTCTTATTCTTAATTATTATTATTAAATGAATAGGTTGAAAAAAATTAGATCTACCATGGAGGATGAAAAGTCAATTTTAAAATTTAAAAATTCAAAAATTATAGGTTAGTCATTTAATCAATAAAAATGCTAATTTTTAAGTATTACTACATTAAAAATTAATTTTAGGCTATCAAGTATGGCACTACACCTAAACTGATGCTTTTGATATTATGTTCCAATGAAAGTGTCCTTACACATTCATCTGAATGGCTACGATTGTTTTCATGTATACTATGTGGCATAATTATGGCAAGTTTTTGAAATTAATTATATTTTAATTTACATAATTGCAATAAATAATTATGAAAAAAATAAAAAATAAAGATAATTAAAATTCAAGTATTGGACTAACTATGTAAGGTTGGTAGGCCACAGGTGGTACAAGCTATAGTGTGGTTTTGCTAGGCCACAAGCTAAAGTATGGTGTTACCCATCCTGTATTGAAGCACGATCATGGCTATGTTCGATGCCGATAAAATGGTACCCTATCAGATCTAATCCACAATAATAATAATAAGCAATCAAATTAAGACTTGTATTATGAAATACTAATAATTGATTTGAAAGTATCGTTGTGTGCAAAAAACCACTATTTGATGATTCATTATTGAGTGGTTGAGTATTTGACTACTAATAAAATTATTATATAAAAATTTAACTTCCGGTGCTCATATAACTTATTAAAGCTATTTCTCATTATTACCATTATTATTATCATTATTGTTATTGTAGTTGTTGCTAACATAATTGTACAATTGTATGGAATTCCTTATTGAGCTATGAACTTGCATCATTATTTCTTCTAATTTTCAGGTTGCTTAGCTATGTGGGTAGACCAATCATTTTTGAGTAAGTTTTGATTACCTTTTTTGCCTGATGCTAGATGTATTTGAAACTTCAAATAGACCTCTGTCAATTGATTATTGGAATAAAAATTTAAATTTCTATTGACGACTGATTGAGTTAGATTTTCAGACTTTGCATACTCTCTAGGGTTCTACCTTAGTGATTATGTGGTTATGTCAGGAGCCCAACTCGAATGATCAGTTTGGAGCATGGCAAATAAATTTTTTTACTTAGTCAAAAAAAAATCTTGCTTAAAATATACTAAACATTAATTCACCTTCTGAGAGCCGAACCAAACATTTATCTTGTTAGTCATGCTCAACCACAAATTTGTTTAGTCTTACAACTAGATGTTACTATATATATATATATATATATATATATATATATATATATATATTAATCATTCCACTTAAAACTATCACATGCATCACCGCATCATAGGCCATCCATCTAGTGATGACAACACACAAAACTCACATATTTTTATTTCTAGGGCACTATAATATCCAACACAAACATTTGATCGACTGAAGTAATAGAAAAATTAATATCATTCATACCATATAATACGAAAGAACTATATAAGATTTGTGTAGTTCTTAAGTACTAAAAATCTATGTTAAAAAAAATCCATTAATTGACATAATTTAATTGAATCGAATGACACATAAACAGTTGGAAAGATGCCGGTCATGAGTATTTGGGACACCCTTTGCATGGTTGGTCGTGCTTGTGGCATAACACGTATGCATGAGAATGCTATCATAGCCAGCAACAACACTTCTTTTGCCATATCAACTCCAGGATGTGAGATACGTTGATCTAAAATATCTTTGAATAACATCTGTTGGATGTCCAATAATGATAAAGAGTAGACAAGATCACCCGGATGCCTTCCCATTATTACTTCTAATATGACCATGCCAAAGCTATATACATCACATTTCTGATTCACTCTTGTCATGTATGAAAGTTCTGCAAAAAAAAAAAAAAGTAAAAAAGAAAATATTTTTTCCAATTAGCTAATTTTTCCCAAAAAAAATGCCAGAACCTTTTATCCACTACTCAGCTAAAAAATTCAGCCTTCCTTAATTTATATATTAATTTTTGGAATTAGTTTGATATTCATAAAATAAATATTATATTGTTGATTAATTGAAGTATATGCTTTGTAATAGTTTTTATTTTTTCTATTTTCTCAAATGGATTGCTAGTTAAACCATAGAATCATCATTAGAAAATATCAACTATTTATAAGGACTATTTTTTCCCACTTCTCAGAGCTCTAGATAGAATCATAGAGGAAAGATATAATTATTGTCATAGATTTACTGAAATATCCCTATTTGGCAAATATATATCAATTCTCTTTTTTTATATGCATGGTAAGCCACATAAGAAATTGAAATAGAAAAAATAATGCAAAATAGTAAGGAGGAGAAATTGGAAGAATGACTTACCAGGGGCAGCATATCCAATTGTGCCTACTTGTATGCTCCAATTTGATGAATCAGATTTCAGAATTCTTGCAGTGCCAAAGTCTGAAAGATAAGCCTTGAACTCTGAGTCTAATAATATATTATTGCTGGAAATGTCTCGATGCACCATGGATGGATTGCAATCATGGTGCATGTATGATAAGGCTTGAGCCATGTGTTTGATAATAGTAGCTCTTCTATCCCAATTCAATTCCTTAGCTGTTTCTTGGCTACAAAGGATGCTAGCTAAACTTCCTTTCTCAATGTATTGGTATATAAGAAATTTGCAACCCGAACCGGAGCAAAACCCATGAAGTTTTACAATGTTACGATGTCGAATTTTGGTTAATGCTTCGATCTCATTCTGGAAACTCTTTTCATCAAATACTCCTCCTTCCATTGGATGAAGTTTTTTGACAGCCACCACTTGTTCGGTTGGAAGTTCTACTTTATAAACTTTGCCATACGTTCCGCTTCCGATGCAATATTTTTCATCAAAATTTTCAGAGGCATTGATGATGTAGTCATAAGCAACTCTTCCATCAAAATTCAATATCGAAAACAAATCACCAATTATAACATCACCATCCTTTTGCCTTGTAGGTTTTCCCCTCCGATGAAGAGTTGTAACAATAATAGCAGAAATGGCTAAAAGAAACAAGCCGCCCAATATAGGAACAATAACAAAGAGTATGATGTGGTTTTCAACTGAATGATGAGTGCTTCCAGTGGTTGACTCACAAGAATGCAAACCTGGCACTTCACCGCATAAACCCTTGTTATGGATAAACCACTCTGCTTGGGCATTTTGAAACACTTTGCTTGTTGGAACTGGGCCCTCCAAATTGTTATAAGATACATCTATTGATGACAAACCCATCATGCTTCCAAAGGATGGAGGAATGGCACCTGACAAATTATTATGGGACAAGTTCAAAGATATTAAATATGTCAAACTTGCCAGTTGTGGTGGTATCTCTCCTCCAAAAAAATTATGGCTCAGATCAAGTAAATCTTTCAATCCTTTAAACTCTCCAATTTGTGATGGAATGCTCCCATTCAATTTATTTCTTTCCAATTGCAAGATGCGTAATTTAATACAACCCTCTAGCTGTGGTGGTATTTGGCCGCTTATATCATTCTTAGATAAATCAAGAATTTCTAGACTGGATAACTTTCCTAGCTCGGAGGGAATCAATCCGGATATTTTGTTATCACTCAAATTGAACTGGAACAATGAGCTCATGGTGCCTAATTCTCTTGGTATTTCTCCTGCAAGTTGATTTGAAGAAAGGTCCAAGACTCCTAGTTTAAATAGCTTCCCGAAACTGGGAGGTATGTTCCCTGTAAGTTTGTTTCCTGTGATTCTGAAGGAAGTCAAATTTTGACAATATGCCCAATTGGGTGAGATCTGGCCATATAGTTGGTTGTAGCTCATGTCAATGTAGACTAGATTCGGATATATTCCAAAGTCTTCAAAGATGTTTCCCTTAAGCTTGTTTCTTTCAAGGCGAACTCTTACTAAGCTAGGGCAATTTTTTAAACTTATTGGAATGGGGCCCTCAAGATAGTTGTTCGCCATAATGAGACGTTGAAGCCTACCTCCTTTACAAATCTCTGGAGGTAAGTAACCAGAGAGAGAGTTATCAGACATTTCTAATTCAGTTAGATTCATTAAGTTACCTAATTCATGAGGGATGGTGCCAGATATATTATTGGTGTAGAGGTACAAGGTGTTAAGCATGGTGAGGTTTCCTAAACTAGAAGGGATGGAGCCCGATAGTTGATTTTGTGAGATAACTAGTTCAGTTAGATTGACTAGGTTACCTAATTCATGAGGGATGGTGCCGGATATATTGTTGGTGTCGAGGTATAAGGTGTTAAGCATGATGAGGTTTCCTAAACTAGAAGGGATGGAGCCTGATAGTTGATTTTCTGCGATATCTAGTTTAGTTAGATTGACTAGGTTACCTAATTCATGAGGGATGGTGCCAGATATATTGTTAGTCCTAAGAAGTAAGGTGCTAAGATTGACTAGGTTACCTAATTCATGAGGGATGGAGCCTGATAGTTGATTTTTTGAGATAGCTAGTTCAGTTAGATTGACTAGGTTACCTAATTCATGAGGGATGGTGCCAGATATGCTGTTGGTATCAAGGTACAAGATGTTAAGCCTGGTAAGGTTTCCTAAACTAGAAGGGATAGAGCCTGATAGTTGATTTTTTGCGATATCTAGTTTAGTTAGATTGACTAGGTTACCTAATTCATGAGGGATGGTGCCAGATATATTGTTGGTCCTAAGGTGTAAGGTGCTAAGATTAACTAGGTTACCTAATTCATGAGGGATGGTGCCGGATATATTGTTGGTGTGGAGGTATAAGATGTTAAGCTTGACTAGGTTACCTAATTCATGAGGGATGGAGCCTGATAGTTGATTTTGTGAGATATCTAATTCAGTTAGATTGACTAGGTTACCTAATTCATGAGGGATGGTGCCAGATATATTGTTGGTGTAGAGGTACAAGGTGTTAAGCATGGTGAGGTTTCCTAAACTAGAAGGGATAGAGCCTGATAGTTGATTTTCTGCGATATCTAGTTTAGTTAGATTGACTAGGTTACCTAATTCATGAGGGATGGTGCCAGATATATTGTTGGTCCTGAGAAGTAAGGTGCTAAGATTGACTAGGTTACCTAATTCATGAGGGATGGTGCCAGATATATTGTTGGTGTAGAGGTACAAGGTGTTAAGCATGGTGAGGTTTCCTAAACTAGAAGGGATGGAGCCTGATAGTTGATTTTTTGAGATAGCTAGTTCAGTTAGATTGACTAGGTTACCTAATTCATGAGGGATGATGCCAGATATGCTGTTGGTGTCAAGGTACAAGATGTTAAGCCTAGTGAGGTTTCCTAAACTAGAAGGGATAGAGCCTGATAGTTGATTTTCTGCGATATCTAGTTTAATTAGATTGACTAGGTTACCTAATTCATGAGGAATGGTGCCAGATATATTATTGGTCCTGAGATGTAAGGTGCTAAGATTGACTAGGTTACCTAATTCATGAGGGATGGTGCCAGATATATTGTTGGTCCTGAGGTATAAGGTGCTAAGTTTGACCAGGTTACCTAATTCATGAGGGATGGAGCCTGATAGTTGATTTTTTGAGATATCTAGTTCAATTAGATTGACTAGGTTACCTAATTCATGAGGGATGGTGCCAGATATGTTGTTAGTGTAGAGGTATAAGGTGTTAAGCATGCTGAGGTTTCCTAAACTAGAAGGGATGGAGCCTGATAGTTGATTTTTTGAGATATCTAGTTCAGTTAGATTGACTAGGTTACCTAATTCATGAGGGATGGTGCCAGATATATTGTTGGTGTAGAGGTACAAGGTGTTAAGCATGGTGAGGTTTCCTAAACTAGAAGGGATGGAGCCTGATAGTTGATTTTCTGCGATATCTAGTTTAGTTAGATTGACTAGGTTACCTAATTCATGAGGGATGGTGCCAGATATATTGTTGGTCCTGAGGTGTAAGATGCTAAGATTGACTAGGTTACCTAATTCATGAGGGATGGTGCCATATATAATATTAGTTTGGAGGTACAATTTGTTAATCATGGTGAGGTTTCCTAAACTAGAAGGGATGGAGCCTGATAGTTGATTTTTTGAGATATCTAGATAAGTTAGACTGATTAGGTTACCTAATTCATGAGGGATGGTGCCAGATATATTGTTGGTTTCAAGGTATAAGGTGTTAAGCATGGTGAGGTTTCCTAAACTAGAAGGGATGGAGCCTGATAGTTGATTGTTTGAGATATCTAGATTAGTTAGATTAACTAGGTTACCTAATTCATGAGGGATGATGCCAGATATATGATTACAGCAAAGGTACAGGGTTTTGAGTTTGATAAGATTTCCTAAACTGGAAGGGATGGAACCTATTAGATGATTGAAAGAGATTCCTAGATCGAAGAGGTTAACTAGATTGCCTAGCTCATTGGGAATATTCCCAGAGAGTTGGTTTCTATAAAGGGAAAGGGATCTTAGCTTGGTCAAGTTACCAAGGGCTGGAGGGATGGGACCAGTGAGATTGTTTTTGTATAAATGAAGCAGACGTAGACTCTTGAGCTGACCAATCTTTGGAGATAGTGTGCCTCCAAGAAGATTTTCTTGGAGTCTAAAAGAGATGAGTTTGGTCCAATTGGAGAAGAAACAAGGAGGTATCTCACCCGTGAATTTGTTCCAAGAGAGGTCGATCTCGGACAGGCTAGAGAGGCTGGCAAGAGAGAGGGGCAGATTGCCGGAAAAGCTATTATGGGACAGATCGAAGGAGGTGAGAGTAGAAAGTGTGCCTATGCTAGCTGGGATGGCTCCAAACAAGTAGTTGCGTCGGAGGTGGAGACGCGTGAGAGATGGGAGGGCTGAGAAGTTGAGGGTATCGAGCTTACCTACCAAGTTGGCTTGAGGTAGGCTGATGCTAGTGATCATAGCATTCTCCGCGCAGGTGATCCCATACCACGTGCATGTGTAGTTGGAGAAGGACCAAGAATTGAGTTGATCTAGTGGATCATGAAGGGTGGATTTCCAGTGAAGCAAAACTCTCGCTTGGGATTCAGCAAGTGAAGTAGGGGTAATAGCAACAATCGATGAGAAGTCAAGAAACAAGGATAGCAGGAGGAGGCCAATGGACAGAAGATACGAAGAGAGAGATTGGTATTGGAAAGGCTCCATGGTATGGTTATGGGTGTTTGTGGTTAGAAACCTCTTGTTTGTTGGCAGACTGGATTGGAAGAAGGCCAATTCGATGCACTTATAAGCCTACTAGTGTTTCTAGATGGGCATTAGTCATTGTTTACTTTGTCGAGTCATCTTTCCTTTTTTTAAAAAAGAAAAAAAGAAAAAGAAAAGTTAGTTGACTCCCGTCAACCGCTCACCTATCTCTCAACGTCTCCTGTGGTCCTTGCATCTTTCCTTTAAAAAAGAAAAAAAGAAAAGAAAAAAAAAAGCTTTAAAAAAAGAAAAGAAGTCAAGTTGACTCTCGCCATCACCTAACAGGACATCATCATCCATGCTTGGCCGCGGCATGGAGCACCCGCCCGTGGTCCTCATCCACATCCATTGGCTGCTCTTCCACTGACACCCATTCTTGTTGTTCATGAAAGGGGGTGGAGCTGCAGCTAATGGAGAGTAGGTATATTTAGATGGGTGGCAGGGAAGAGGAGGGAGATCAAGTTCCCCCGTGCTGATTGAATTGTTTCATCCCCAGCTGTAGATCCTAGTTTTATAGTCATTTCCCTCTGAATCGGTACCATCCACCGGTACCCAGGGAAGGGAAGGGCGAGTTGTACCGAGTGCAAAGGAACGTCTTAAGCATCCAGTTTTGTTCTTTTGTAATATGGACTGTTCAAAAACAAGGACGTAACTGAGAAAATCTGAAACAGAACTTGGAAGCATATTTACAGGTATAAAGGATCCATGAATGAGGACAAGCATGCAAATAACTGATATGCGCAAATTTAGATCATTTGAATAGATTTGAGTCAAGCATGATCCGGATCCAACCTGATATGTGCAAATTTAGATCGGAATTGGGTCAAAATAGATTTGCATTTGAGTAAAGCATCTAATTATTATTTTATATCAAAAATTTAATAACTGATAATTAAATATAAAGCCAAAAAAATTTAAATAAGACTAAAGAGATAATTTAAACTTTTATTTAAAAATTTTTAATTCTATCCAAATAATTGATCATTCTTAAATCTGCGAATCATGATTTTAAAATATATGTTGATATACTTAAAACAATTATAAATAAAAATCTGTTAAAATAAATAATAAAATATTAATATTTAAATATAATTAAGTGAAAATACATTAGAGGAGATGTGGTTGTTAAGATAAAAAGAAGAATTAGTGCCTATAAAAGTTTTTTTAGTGAATTATTAAAAATAATTAGAGTAAAAAAAAGAGATTTATATAATTCAATTTAATGGATTGGGTTAGATTGGATTTAAGTCCCATCAAGTAAGGCTTGATCTATTTTTTATTGATCCAAATTAGACCCCTAATAATAGACTTATCAAGTTAGATCACATCAGGTTGAAAAATATAATATTTCAATTTGACTCAAAATTTAAATTGAAGTCAAATTTTGAATTTGGCCTAATTTATTGATTCTAAATGTGAAAAATTTTGAATCTAACCAAATTGAGAAGAGATAGAGTCATATGCCATTGTGACCCATTTGTAATCTTAAATAGCTTTATTGGCACCTTACTCTAGTTTAAACTTCAAAATAAAATTTGAGAGAACAAATAAAATTGATGGAAACTAATCCTCAAGCTTTAAGGTTCCATCAACCTTTTTGATCTTTTAATCTTTGCCTTGATCACTCTTTTGAACCATTATTTGTTACAAAAAGACCTCGACTGAGCCCTATGTATAGTGAGCCCTATATATAGAGAGATTTTCTAGAGGAAAGAGGTTCGCATCCTTCATTTTAACCTCATAAAATCAATAAACTTTCTAATCTTTATTTCCTTTAGAGAATTAAAGAGATAAATATTTATTAAATATTTAAAAATAGATTCTTGACTCAAAACTAACTTCTAATTGATCTAATCTAATTTTAAAATATAAAAATTCAAATAAAAACACTAAAAATCATTCTTATCTCAATGTATTTTCATAATTTATTTGAAGTTCATCAATTTTCATAATTTATTTGAAGTTCGTCAGTAATAATATACGTTCATAAAATTACTTTTTAACTTTCTTAATTGATCTTTGATTCAAGATGTTTTAAAAAGTTAACTCAATACGGGATAGTATTTAGATTCAATAAAAAATTTTAATTATATTATTTTTATAATTTTTTAATTGAACATAGTTAAATTGTATCTTAATTTAAAATAAACTAGCCAAAAGGGATGGGACACACACATTGTTTAATTTATCAAAAGAAAAGAAAGCTTTAACAAAAAAGAAAAGAAGTCAAGTTGACTCTGGCCAACGCCTCGCCGTCACCTAACAGAACATCATCCATGCTTGGCTGGGGCATTAGTCATAGTTTAATTTATCAAGTCATCTTTCCTTTTTTTTTTTTTTTTTAAAGTCATCTTTCCTCTTTTTTGAAAAAAGAAAAGTTAGTTGACTCCCGTCAACCGCTCACCAACTCTCAATGAGTCTTGCAGTCCTTGCTTCTTTGCTTAAAAAATAAAAAAAAAGGACTTTAAAAAGAAGAAAAGAAGTTACTCGCCAACCCCTCGCCGTCACCTAATGGGGCATCATCCATGCTTGACTGGGGCATGAGTCATTGTTTAATTTATCGAGCCATCTTTCCTTCTTTTTTGAGTCATTTTTCCTCTTTTTTAAAAAAAGAAAAGTTAGTTGACTCCCGTCAACCGCTCACCAATCTCTCAATGAGTCTTGTAGTCGTTGCATTTTTTTTTTTTTTTTAAAAAAAGCTTAAAAAAAAGAAAAGAACCAAGTTGACGCTCGCCAACCCCTCACCGTCACCTAATAGGACATCATCAATGCATTGGCCGTGGCATGGAGCACACCCGCCCGTGGTCGTCATCCGCGTCCATTGGCTGCCCTTCCACTGACACCCATTCTTGTTGTTCATGAAAGGGGTTGGAGCTGCAGCTAATGGAGAGTAGGTATGGTTAGATGGGTGGCAGGGAAGAGGAGGGAGATCAAGTTCCCCCCTGCTGCTGATTGAATTGTTTCATCCCCAGCTGTAGTAATGTAAGAAGAAATAAGGGTTGAAAAGGATACAAAGAGGATGCCAAATTCCACTTCACAAGATTGGAATAAAAAAGAAATAGATAATCTCTATTCTTAGTTATACTATCAAAATGATTTCTTTCCTTTTTTTTATTTGATACAAGCTATTTATAGGCTCACACATTTCACAAAGAAACATATATAAATACATAAAACTATTAACTAAAAACTATAGCTTCTAAGGCGTCATTTTAGAACTTTAGAACTTTCCACGTGCTTAGAATCTGATCAAGATTTATAACTTATTAGAAAGGTAAAGGAGTCTAGTTTCCAATGCCACCAACCATGTACAAATTGGATAATTTTAGAGAAAGTTATGATAAAAATACTAAACACTGCTTAATTCAATAAATCTGCACTATATCAGCATTCCTAGGTAGAAAAGAATTCATCCCTGAGTTTAAATCATTCTCTCCATGGTAAGAGGTCAAATCATGAACATTGAATGTAGGATGAGTATGTATATATGCTGGAAGCTCAATTTTGTAAGCATTATTATTAATCATTTTTAAAATCTGACAAGGACCAATCTTTTTCTCTTTGAGCTTGTTATATGTACCAGCAGAAAACCTCTTCTTCTTTAAATAAGCCCAAACAAGATCATCTTCTTTAAAAGTTTGAATCCTTCGATGGGCATTTACAGCGTCTTTATAAGACTTATTACTTTCCTTAAGCTTTTTCTTTACTTTTTCTTGAATCCTTGCCATGGTGGTTGTAAAATCTTCAGGTTTTTGCTAGATGTAGGAGATGTTGGAATTTTAGCAAGATCAAGATAATGATTAAGAGTGCGCCCATATATAACTTCAAATGGACATTTTTTTGTAGAGCAGTTCACAATAAAATTATAAGCAAATTTAATTTTAAAAAGAATGATATCCCATTACTTTGGCCTCTTCGAAGGAAAACCCTTGAACCGACGGTATCCTCATCCAAACGATCCCATCGTTCAAGAATTTCTGATAAACCGGATTCTCTTGTTCCCCGCCGGATATTCCCTTCAGCGATCAGGGACATGATGAAGCGTATTAACTAAGCAAAAGTTTCACCGATCGGACGGTCCTCCAGGCCTCGAAATCGTGACTCTTGATTTGTTGCAAACCTTCGATGCCGATATGCCGTCTACCATCGCTGAGGGCAGCCACCGAGTCCACGGCCAAGTCCACCAGCACCTTGGATCCACCAGCTCCAACAGTGATTCTACGTGGTTATTGTTAGAAAAAATAATTGCTTTTGTTTTTAAAAAGTTGTTTAGAAATTACTAAAAATTCTAATTTAAAAAATTTAAATATAAAAAATTAAAATTAAAAGAAGATAAGAACCATGTCTGAACCGAGGCGTGTTAGACATTGCCCTAAGAACTAATTTTCACCCCTTCGTGCAGGTTATAGGCGATCTGTTCTTAAGGTACAACGATCCGGCTCGATCCGAACCTCCTACTACGAGCACGATCACGTAGAGGTGCAACCCAACGACTCCTTCAGATGCCCAAAGAAAAAATCAGCAGAATCACAGAAAAAGCTTTGACAATAGAAAAAGGAGATTTTTGAATTGGAATGCTCAGAACCTTGGATCCTTAAGTCTATTTATAGACTCGGTCCAAGTAACCCCCAACGGCTGAGCCAATAATGGCCTTAAAGGCCTGATAACCGTTACCTCCAAATCACGTCAGTAACGGCCTAAAAATCAAATTATTTGGGTCGTTTCTTACCGTTCACAAACGTTGGCATGCGAACGCACGCCCAACGTTCGTGAACGCTCGCACCTCACGTGAGCGTTGGCGGAACGCTTGCGAGCATCGCTCACGCGAGCAGAATGCTCACGTGAGATGACGCGAACGTCCGCGAGCGTCCGCTCGCGGGCGTTCCTTTTTTTTTATTTAAAACTTTTTTTTCTTTTTTTAAAACAATAAAAGGTCAACAATCCTCCACAAAAGTTTTTAAATTAATAATAATAATAATAATAATAATATAAATTTTAGGGTATCTTATACTGCGCAATAGGTGAGGTGTCATGTGGACTTGAACCCTACTTAGTGTTGATTGTATACATCTGAAGGAACCATAGTGGATTAGACCTTAAACTAGGTCCTTGACTCAGATTTCTACTAATCATACATACAGTATGGATCAATTGGGTTTAAGCGGTCAGCGCATATTAAAGGCCTTGTGCTTTATACCTTGATTTTTCATGAGAATTTCTTAAGGTTAGCCCAAACCTTTAGTCACGGCCTAATATGACAATTCTTATATAGGTGAATCCTCCAAGGGTATTTGTGACTAATACCCTATAGATAACCTACCTTGGATCCATTAAGAGTATAACTCAACCTTACACAGATTTATTTTGTCACTTTATAAGAGCACTCATCATAGGGATGGGATGAGAAATTTTTTCAAAAATGTGCTCTAACACAATCACTCAATCAGCTTCGTTTCTACCACATTGAACCTCTTTCATGGGATCTCCAATCACAAAAGTTGGGTATCCACTACTGGTGACCAAATAATAGACTTAAGCCCCATCCCCCTCGATGATTCTAGGACTCCACTCCTAGATAGTCCCTTGGTTAATTGATCTACCAAATTCTTCTCAGACTTGACAAATTCCAAGGAGATAACATTATTTTTCTTATGTTGTCTTATAGACTTATGACGAAGCTGTATATGACGGTTCATCTTTTTATTGGTACTCTTTTAATTAATCAGTTCGATTACGGCCTTATTATCACAATGGATTGATATAGCCGGAACTGGCTTAGGTACCAAAGGTAGCTCTAATACTAGATTTTTAATCCACTCTACCTCATTACAGGTGGTATCCAAAGCTATCAACTCGGCCTCCATGGTGCTTCTAGATATGATAGTTTGCCTAGTTGATCCCCAGGCAATAGTAGCACTGCCAAGAAGAAAAAGATATCTAGTGGTCGATTTAAGATCATGAGAATCGGTGACCCAATTAGCATCACTGTATCCCTCAACCACCTCAGGGTATTCAGTGAACATCAAAGAAAGATTAAGTATTCCCTTTAGATATCGAAACACTCTTTCTAAGGCTATCCAATGAGATTGATCAGGATTTTGATTATATCTACTAAGTCTTCCTACAGCATAGGCAATATCCGGTCTTGTCCTATTTGCTACATACAAGAGGGATCCTATGATTTGAGAATATTTTAATTGATCAATTGGGTCACCTAAATTTTTCTTTAGGTGAAAGCTAGGATCATATGGAGTAGAAACTGGTTTAAGATCAGAATAACCAAATTTCTTGATCATTTTTTCTATAGAGTGAGAAAGAGAGAGAGCTATCCCTTCATGGGATTTGATAAGCTTCATCCCTAGGATTACATCTGCTTCACCTAAATCTTTTATATCAAACTTAGAAGAAAGAAAGATTTAATACTTGAAATAATTTCAAGAGATGTTCCAAAAATTAAGATATCATCGACATATAAGCAAAGGATTACAGAATCATCGTCGATGATCTTAGAATAGACACATTTGTCATGATTATTGATCTAAAATCCAAAGGATAGGATGATCTGATCAAATTTTTCATGCCATTATTTTGGAGCCTATTTAAGACCATATAGGGACTTAACAAGTTTACAAACTTTGTTTTCTTGTCCCTTTATAACAAAACCTTCAGGCTATTCCATATAAATCTCCTTATCGAGATCTCCATTATGGAATGCAGTCTTCACATCTATTTGATGAATAATCAACTTATGCATAGATGCAATGGCAAGAAGAGATCTAAGGATTGTTATTCTAGCTACAGGAGAATATATATCAAAGAAATCTAACCCTTTCTTTTGGTTATACCCTTTGGCTACTAATCTAGCCTTGTACTTTTCAATTGAACCATCAGGTCTAAATTTTTTCTTAAATATCCACTTACATCCTAAAGGTTTGCTAACAGGGGGTAGATCAGACAAGATCCAAGTTTGATTTTGTAAGATTGAATTAAATTCAGAATAAATGGCTTCCTTCCAAAAAGGAGCATCAGGTGAAGACATCGCCTCTGAAAAAGAGGAAGGTTCGCCTTCGACTAAGAAAGTAAAGAAACCTTCACCAAGGTCTTTTTCCTTTCTTGTCCTTGAACTTTTTCTAAGTTCAGAAGGTCCACTTTCAGAGTTGGATCTTTTCCTTTTCCTTGACTCATTGAAGGACCCAGATTCAAAAGAATCATGAATCAAGAAAGGATTAGAAGAGACTTGACTTGGAACTTGGTTCTTAAAAGGAAATACATTTTCAAAATAAGTAGCATCTCTTGATTCAATAAGAGTATTATTTGATATGCCACTTATTTCAGAGTTTATCACAAGGAACCTATTGGTATTGCTATCCAAAGAATAACTTATAAAGATAGCATCTATGGTTTTTTGGTCCTATCTTTCTTCTCTTGGGTTCAGGTCCTATCTTTCTTCTCTTGGGTTCAGGTATTCCTACCTTAGCTAGGTACCCCCACACTTTAAGGTAATCTAGCCTGGGTGTTCTACCTTTCTAAAGCTCAAAAGGTGTTTTAGGATTATCTTTAAAGGGTATCCTATTTAGGATATAGTATGCAGCTAAAAGGGCTTCCCCCCACAAGTTCTCGGGTGCGCCTGAACTGATTAACATTGAGTTAACCATATCATTAAGGTACGATTTTTTCGTTCAGCTACACCATTAGACTGAGGAGAGTATGGTGGTGTAACCTCATAAATAACCCCATATTCTTGGCAAAATAAAGTCATTTCATTTGAGGTATATTCACCACCTCTATCAAACCTAAGTTTCTTAAGGTTTTTCTCTGTTTGTGTTTCAACTTCTACCTTATAGATCTTAAACTTATCTAAGACTTCATCCTTAGATTTTATCAAATATGTGTAACAATACCATGAGAAGTCATCAATAAATGTTACAAAGTAATGACTTCCTCTCCGTGTAGGCAACCTGGTAGAGTCATACACATCGCTATGAACCAATTCAAAATGAGTTGAGCTTCTATTTACTGATTTAAAAGGTTTTCTAGGCATTTTGGCTTGAATACAAATCTCACACTTGATCTTTCTATCAACATGAACTTTAGGTATTAGATTAAGATTTGTCATGTGATGAATGTGATCAAAATTCACATGACCAAGTCTATCATACCAAACATTTAAAGATTCAACATTGAAAACAAGAGGACTTTTATTAGATAACTTGGAGATTACATTTAATTTGAAAAGACCTTCAAAAACAAAGCCTTTTCCAACAAACTCATTATTACAAGTAATTGCAACTTTATTTGACTCTAAAATAATTTTATATCCCCTAGATATGAGGAGAGATCCACTAATTAAATTTCTTCTAACACTAGGGACGAACAGTACTTCGTGAAGGATCAGGATCTTCTCAGAGGTCATCCTTAGGTCCACTCGACCTTTTCCAAGCACTTGTGCCGAAGAATTATTCCCAAGTGTTACACCTCCTCCACTTGATTCCTGAAAGGTGGAGAACAAGAGCGATCAAAACAAACATGAACATTAGCTCCTGAATCAAGCCACCAATCACAAGAAAATTGGGTTAAGTTAATTAAGGGTTTCTGATTTACCGACCTGACAAAAGGCTCGGCACTATTTTCGACTATATTAACTTGAGGTTTGGATGATTTTCTCAGTGGTTCGGTCCTTCGGTGGTAGCAGTCCTTCGCCACATGATTAGACCTTCCGCACATGAAGCAGAATATTTCTATTTCTTTATTATTCTTTGACTTCTGGTTCGGTCGGTTCTGGTTTGGTTGATTTTAAGGAGGTTTGAGTGATTGGTTCGATCTAGATTGGAATTTCTTCTTCTTAAAATTCTTTCCCCTAGGTTTGAATTGATCTGGGGTTGAATTTGACTCAGTTAAATGAATCTTAGGTCCAAAATCAAGTTTTTGCTTGAGCTTAAGCCGATGTTCTTCTACAATCCTAATAGAGTTAATCACTTCTATTAGGGTCAAGTCACCTTGCTTGTGGCTTAGCTCTCGCGAAAAGGTTGACCAAGAAGATGGAAGGGCATCTGCTAAGGCTTGGACCTTATAGCTTTCAGGAAAACTATAGCCAATTAACTTAGCCTTTCTAAGAAGATCTTGGAACTCATGTATTTGAATACTAATAGGTTTAGAATCCACCATTACATACTTTCGAAATTTTGAGATGGTGAATCAATCTAGACCAGCATCATCCATCCCATACTCAACCTCAAGTGCATCCCATAGTTCCTTAGTAGTTTTAGTGGGAAGGTAAACATCATAAAGGTTATCAGAAAGAGCACTTAGAATTCTATGTCTACAATGAAAATCTATTTCTTGGGGTGTTTTTGATGTTGAGGAAGAGGAAGTTTCAACTGGACTAGAAGAACTTGGTTGAGAAGTGGATTCGGGGTTTGAAAATTCTATGGCAGAAAATAATCCTAAAGTGGTAAGCCAGTATTTCACTTGGCTTTGCTACCTCCTAAAGAATGATCCATTAAACTTTTCGGGTTTGATTGCACTAAGGTCATCTGAACCCATTTTATTAGAGTATTGGTTGCTTAATTGGTTCTGCACAATAAAAATTTGAAGATTCAGCCTTATAGTTTGAGTTTTTAAATCAGTGGTTTTCCAGATAATTTTTAGATTTTAAATTTAAAATCAAAAATTTAAATCTAGAAACTACTTGCAATAAATAAAGTAACCACTAAGCAAAAATTAACTCAATTAATTTTAAATTTGAACTTGAGTTTCAAAATATTGAATTTTTTAAGATTTTTTAAAATTTAAATTTGAAATTTTGAATTTTAAATTTCAAATTTCAAAAATTTGAATTTTAAATTTTAAATTTGAAAATAAATAAATTCAAGACCTTTTTCTTTTTTTTTTTCAAAAAGAAGATAATTTTTTAAGACTTTTGCACAGACTTCAAAGCAGAAAGGAAACTTTTTTTTTCCCTTCAAAATAGATTTTTATTTTATTTTATTTTTATCAGTAAATTACAATAAAAAATTCTAGTAATTTCTAATGAAGAGGAAGACTAGTCCTTAACTGTTGGAAAAAATAATTGCTTTTGTTTTTTAAAAGCTGTTTAGAAATTACTAGAAATTCTAATTTAAAAAATTAAAATATGAAAAATTAAAATCAAAAGAAGATAAAAATCGTGCCTGGACCGAGGCGTGTTAGACACTGCCCTAAGGACTAGTTTTTACCCCTTCGTACAGGTTGTAGGCGATCTGTCCCCAAGGTATAATGACCCGGCTCGATCCGAACCTCCTACTATGAGCACGATCGCGTAGAGGTGCAACCCAACAACTCCTTCAGATGCCCAAAAAAAAATCAGCAGAATCAGAAAAAGCTTTGACAATGGAAAAAAGGGATTTTTAGATTGGAATGCTCAGAACTTTGGATCCTTGAGCCTATTTATAGAATCGGTCCAAGTAACTCCCAACGGCTGAGCCAATAATGGCCTTAAACGCCTGATAACCGTTACCCCCAAATCACGTCAGTAACCGCCTAAAAATCAAATTATTTGGGCCATTTCTGGCCGTTCACGAATATTGGCATGCGAACGCATGCCCAACGTTCGCGAATGCTCGCGCCTCACGCGAGCGTTGGCCGAACGCTCGCGCCTCGTGAGCGGACGCTCGCAGGCGTTCCGCTCGCGGGCGTTCCTTTTTTTTATTTAAAACTTTTTTTTTTCTTTTTTAAAATAATAAAAGGTCAACGGTTATTAGTCCCATGTGGCCATTAGTCTTTGTTTAATATATAAAGTCTCTTTCTCAAAGACTCTAAAATAAAAAATAAATTTTTAGTCAAACTAATGCACCTATTCTTTCCATTAGGTATGAACCATATGTGGTTATTAGTCTCATATGGCCATTAGTCTTTGTTTAATATATAAAGTCTCTTTCTCAAAGACTCTAAAATAAAAACTGACTTTCTGGTCAAACTAATGCACCTATTCTTTCCGTTGGGTATGAACCATATGTCACCCATGACCAAGAGAGGTTATATCTCTTTCTTAGTATATTCAAAATAAAAAATGACTTTCTAATTAAACTAATGCACATCCGTTCCTTTCACTAGCAATGAACCAAACGTCACTTATAATGAAGAAAGCTTATATACATATATAGAAAATGGCTTTCTAATACCTATTATTTTTATGAGCCGTGAAGCATACGCCGCCTATAATTGAGAAAGCGTATGTACTAAAGAGATTCTAGTTATTAAGAAGTCCAAATAATACCTTTGAGCTAGTCTTTTATAATAATGTTTTGGTTTATCCCTTGGAGCTCCAACAGTATTTCTATGTGGTTATTAGTCCTATGTGGCCATTAGTCTTTGTTTAATTTGTCAAGTCTCTTTCTCAAAGACTCCAAAATAGAAAATGGCCTTTTAGTAAAACTAATGCACATTCGTTTCTTTCACTAACAATGAACCATACATCAATTATAATGGAGAAAGCATATATATATATATATCGAAAATGGCTTTCTAATACCTATTATTTTTATGATCGATGAACCACATATTGCCTATGATTGAGAAAGCCTATGTATTGAAGAGATTCCGAATATCAAGGAGTCCAAATAATACCTTTTAGCTAGTCTTTTATAAGGTTTTGGTTTATCCTTTGGAGCTCTAACAATATTTTTATTTGGTTATTAGTCTTATGTAGCCATTAGTCTTTGTTTAATTTGTTAAGTTTCTTTCTCAAAGACTCCAAAATAGAAAATAGTTTTCTAGTCAAACTAATGCACTTATTCTTTCCGCTAGCTATGAAACATATGTCATCTATGACTAAGAGAGCTTATATCTCTTTCTTAATAGCTTCAAAATAGAAAATGACTTTCTAATTAAATTCAATCCTTTAGATTGGTCCATGGAGGCTAGTAGTGCTGCTAACTTAGTAGCCTCCTTTATTGCAGATTACTCAGATGCAGTTGTATAGAATTTTATCTTCAACCTGTCTTGTACGTGTATGACCATTTTATGGTTTTGTAGACTACAATGGAGTTGAATGATTAAAAAAAAAAAAAAAAATCTTACTAAAAAAATCTGATTTCTGTATATGATTCTGAAGAGGTGAACCCTATTTATAATGTCCTTTGTACCATCAATTCTTTGCCTTTAGACTTCTGTGAGTCGCCATGGTTACATCACAATTTGCCCCTCTTTTATTAATACTTATAGATCTATCGAATAATCAGTCCACGTGAAACTATCACATGCATCACCACATCACAGGCCATCCATTTAGCGATGACAATATACAAAACCCACTTTTTTTTTTTTCTTTTATTTCTAGGCCATTGTTCTATCCAATCAACACTTCTCCACTAGCGTGTAGTTCGCAAGCATCTCAGATACCAAGTTTCTGCTTCTTATCGTGGAGATAAGATGTTTGGCACATGATTGCACATTATCATGATACATAAAATTTCACCAGGGACAAACATTTGATAGAGTGAAGTAATAGAAAAATTACTATCATTTATATCATACAACACAGAAGAACTATATAAGATGATTTTTGTAGTTCTTAAGTACTAAAATTCTATGTTAAAAGATCCACTAACTGACATAATTTAATCGAATTGAATAGCTTGTGAATGGTTGGAAATTTGTTGTTCATGAGTAGCTGGGACATGCTTTGCATGGTTAGTCGTGCTTGTGGTGTAGTAACATGTATGCATGAGAATGCTATCATAACCAACAGCAGTGCCTCTTTTACCATAAAAACTATAGAAGGTGAGATATATTGATCTAATATATCTCTGAATAACATCTGTTGGATCTCCAATGATGATAGAGAGGAAACAAGATCACCTGAATGCCTTTCTATTATTACTTCTAATATTACAGTACCAAAGATATATACATCACATTTCTCATTCACTCTTGTTATGTACGAAAGTTTTGCAAAAAAGAAATAAATAAATAAATAATACTTTTTGCTACTAATTTGACAAATATTTTCTAAAACAAAAATTGTCAAAATCTTTTTTCTTTTCCCACTACTTAGGTAAAATTTTGAACTGCCTTAATTTATATATTAATTTTTGGAATTGTTTTGATATTCATAGAATAAATGTCAATCCTTTTTTAAATGCATGGTAACTGTATTCATACCATTGCCAAGACTTTTTTTTTAAAAAAAAAAAATTGAATAAAGTATAGGAGAGGTATCTGATTAGCTTTTGTAAGTCTGGAATGTCACTTTGATCTACTCTTTGTTCTTATTTTCTTGGCTAAATAAATGTATTCATGTCATTGTCAAGATTTTTTTTTTAAAAAAAATGGAATAGAGGATTGGATCTCACTGGTACGAACACGCTTGATCTTCTTTTATTATTAGGGAATGATTGGCCTACCTTTATGCAATCCTCTGCCGATGTTCTTGCCTACAAGACGGAGTTTTTCTGATTTTGTAAAGAAATTCAAGGAGTTGGAACTGAACCTATATATCTCTGATTGCAAATGGTGTCAGTGAGAAGCCGGCATTGAGAATATCTCTTTGTTGTAGGAGATTCACATGGGAAATCTGCTGGTACGAGTGTAATGAGTTAACTTACCTATAAGTAGGTGACTTGATTTTTTTTTTTTTTTTTTTTCCTTTCCGTTTTCACTTCCCGAGCAAATGAAATTCCAAAGAAATTCAAACGTAAACATGCCTGATGGATTCTGGATGCTTGTCCTAGCCAAGAACCGTCTGTTGGTGGTAGGTGAAGGGATGAGTAACTGAGAAACCAATGGCTATGTTGTTCTCTTGCATGACAACTTTTGTGCTTGCTTTCTGTTTATGGTTGCATTGTTAGCATGGAAGTAAGGCACATTGTTGGCATTGAAGTATTATGTTGCCTTTTATCTTGTTTTTTAAGTCTATGCCTTCTTTGGTGATGGAGATCTCCAGTTTCATGGGTTACTTAAGAATTATTACAACAGAATATCAACAGAGAACTGCTGTCTAAAGAATGGAAAACCTTATTTTGGGAGTTCGCTGATCTCTGGCTAGAACCAGAAAAGGCTCACATTGTTTGACAGCCAAATGCTGCCTTCAGAAAATTGTCCATGATGGGTGCTCTCTTCTAAGTGAACCTTTGGGATCAATTGTTGAATTTTCTCTTACTCTTCGGTCAGCATCTCCTCGACTAGTTCTCTACCGGCAGTTGGCGGAGGATTCTTAACCTTCTTATCCTTTTGATGGTGAAACTAGCTCAGAAAATGCTATAGAAGGCATGTCAGAACCTGTTTCAGGAGTCAAGGCAGAGCATTTTCTCATAAGCAGAAACCTGAGAAGCCCTGGAGGAAGTTGTTGCTGGGTGGATACTGGTAGTGCACTACTGTTCAATTCTACTGAACTTCTACCATGGTTTGACACTTCAGCCAAACTGTTAAGTCCTGTGCACCTTCTATGTGGCTTTGTTGTATTTCTATTACTTTAAAGCAACTCTTGCTGATCTTTTTGCTTGCTTGTTATACTATGAGTTTATATGTTTATTTGGATTTTGTCAGAGCTGGGTGATCTGCTGAGCAGCCTGAACTTTTTGATTTTGATCGCATATACTGTGGTTCAAGTATTGCCGGTCCAGTTGCTATTTTATATGGAGCTCTTGGAACAGAATGCTTTAAAGAGTTTCATGTTATCTTGGTGAAAGCATCAGAAAAGGTATTAACTAATGGTCCATTATCTATTTTATGTGAACAACAATGATCACATTCCTGTCTCAGCTAGAATAAGATGGCATATTGCAATCAACAATTTTGGCACATACACAAGTTGTCAAGGAAAAACCGCAGAACCAACCTCTTTCCTTGTACGAGATATGTTTGCGAAATAAAGTTTAAGCTCACTGATCGTTCCATTTTATATGCTTTTATGTAGATAAAAAGAGAAATCAAAAAATCTCTTTCTGACGTAGTGGCACACAAGGCACCACTAGTCCAAAACCATACAATTAAAAAAATAGAAGAAAAAATAATTGAAAAGAAGAAATAATTGGCTAATACTTTATTTTGAATGGAACTAGTACACCTATTTTAAGGTTTTGTATCCCCTCCTATTTATAGTTATAAAAGAAGACTCTTGAACTTTCCACTTGACTCTTTCCTAATTGACTCTTAGACTTCCTAATATAACTCTTAAATTTTCAAGATACATTAATAATAAGATGACTCTTAAGTTATCAAGATACATTATGACTCTTAAAAGTTTTAAGACATAATAAATGTTCATTAAGGTACATTGTGACCTTTCGAAGTTCTAAAACATAATAAATCCTCCACAAAATTCAACTTTAGCATAATTTAACATTTTAACATGCTCATTATTTTTCTACTCCAAATTTTTAATGAAAAGTAGAACTTCTAAGGTTATCATGGAAGATTTACAATGATTTAATTAATGAAACTTTCGATGCATGTTTGGCTGGGGTGATTCCATAAAATGGCTTACTCACTGAAATGAATGGGAAATAGAGAGGGAAAGACGTGCCGATGAGGAAGAAATTTTGGTATCTAGTTTAACCAATGCAATCTCATTAAGCCATTAGAATCTCAGAAGCATGGAAGAATTGGGTCTTTGAGTTAAATTGGAGAGGAGTGAAAGATCCAAGGCAGGATATACATTTAGAGAACCCTGATTTTCATTTGCAAGATAAGGTTGAGCAAGGTCATTAAAGTAATGCTTGAGATGAAATGGGTAGTCAAAGGACGGATTAACATTTAATTTTCTTGGAAGCGAAGATCGAGGACCTGGTCCATAATGGCATCCTGGAGCGGACCTGTGAGACACCAATACCTGTGATGCCCTTGTTACTTGGGCCTCTGCGAAGCTTGTTCAACCTGGTTGGTACCACTCTATGCCGACCAGTACCAACTGGGACGGGACCAGCACCAGGTAGTGCTGCTCTTAGACATTATTATTTACTCTCTTCTTATATTCATCGTTAGAACTTTGCTGCCTCGTTATCTTTATGTTTTGTTTAAATGGGTTGTCTGTTGTTCTTAGGGAAAAATTAAATACGTAGTGAGACCTGTATTGCCTTCGGGATGTCAAGCAGCAAGAAGCTATTGTAGTGCTGTTGGTTCTTCAGATGCAGTAAATTTGGGTGGTTATGGTGTAGAACTTGCTTTTTGAAGAAGATGGAGTCAAAGCTATGGATGATGGTTCAAGAAAGAAAGGTGATAGCAGGACTTCCTTTAGTAAAATTTTATATGTCTATAATGACAACAAAATCTTAATCCTAAATTAGTTATGGTCGATTATATAATTTTATTTTTTTTTATTCAGCTCTATTTTATGTCATATAATAAAATTCTATAAGCCTAATTTTTATAAATATTGTCTTTTCCATATCAGTGTTATCTAGCATTTGCAATAACTGATTTTTCTTTTTTTTCATGTTCATAGGAATTTTTTTGTTTCTGTTTGCAGACTTGGTGATAGATATACTTTAATTTTTCTCTTTAATCCACCAGTTCAACTTGCTACTCTAACTGCTGTGCCACTTTGGACCAACCTTTTTTTTTTTTGGGGGTTGCACTTTCATCTGGATTGGTTTCATCAAGTGTCGATTATTACTATTATATAGTTCAGCTGGCATTGCTGGATTGCTCACTTCTCATATATGTGGCGCTCAAGTTATTGGAAAACTTCTAGAAACAGTGCCTTAGCCTTGTTGCGTATCACCGTAGTACTCTATCATCTCTTTGCTTTCTTTATTTGGAATGGTTGTGTTAATTTTGTTAAATATACTAAGTCACCCATAAGTCACAGTAGAGTTTTGGTTGATACAAACCGGCCAAAATGCTGTACTTCCACTGAAGTCATAACATATATTATGGAATGAGTACATTAACATGCATTGATACCAATTAGTGTATGCTAAGCTTTAATTCAACCAACCGATGGCAAGTTTAGAAATAATACCAGAAACTTAAATGCTATAGCATCAACAACAATAAAATCTTATTTTCAAATTAGTTATGGTATCTCTTAGTAAAATTTGCTAATAAATTTTATTAATTATTATTGTTTAAACCTAAAAGCTGTCATTAACAAAGCGACAGAACGAATATTCTCTAATCAAATTTAAATACGATGAAATGATCTAATGGGCTAGAAGTTGAAAATATTTAGAGGTGATGAACTTTCGAGATTTATATTGTAAAACATCAATTTTTATTTCATATAATGAAGAAAATATATTTATAAGAATTTATGAAGCACCGCTTTTTACTCTCCAGTTGAATGAATCCGGGTAACTTGGAGAGCGAGCATTGAGAATTGAGACAAGTTTATAAGTCACAAATTGTTAGCAATCTTGATTTTTGGCCAGCCAAATACCATTCACAGCCCACTGGCAGCCACTCACAGTGACAGTGCGAGATTAAGGCAAAGCACTGTCTGGTGGGAAGTGGTGTCTCTATCACCAGACTGACCAGCTCAGGACCATGAAACCTGTGCCATGCAACTGATGCCTCTGAAAGAGTTGCATGCATGCATGTGTTATTTGATATGTGTGCTTGTGCCTTCCGGCACGCCTATGTGCGTATGCATGCACATGTACATTTGCATATGCATGTCTATGTGGGTACTAATTTGACACATGTATATGATGCATTTGGATGTGGAGATGCTGCATCTGGAGCCTCAAGAATGCATCTTTGGGAGTTAGAATTGCGTTTATGGTACGTGCGTATACAAATTTGTGAGATACATGCATGCATACAGATGGACATTCACGGGCATGTGCCTTGGCTCATTCATGCACTTTCATCTTTATGTCTGCCTAAGTGCACGGACGAAGGAGCACAGGGGAACCAGGGATCGGTACATCGCAGTAAACCGAGGGGCATCCCATGGTGGGATCGGGGGTCTTTCCTCGGTTGGGATTGACAAGGTTGCCTTCTGGGTTAATGCTTTGGAGCCCCCAAAATGGCATAACATGTGGCAGTTCTAAAGATGTTCTCTCAGGCATGTGATCGAATATTTTACAAGCATAGTCCAGATTCGAGCACCTGATGTGCATATGCATCAAACAGCTGGCGACGAAGGTGGTGGGGATGAAGTCGGAAATGATCATTTGGGCATGGGCGTTTTGGCCTGGGTTCATGCCTTGGTGTTTGGCCAGTGCTGGAGGATGTGGGAGGGGAGAAGGTTGTCTTGGTCTTCGCCTTTGATCATATGCATGCCGGAGAAGGAGCTTCTCAAGGAAGGGTAATCCAGTCAATTCGCCATCTTTTCTATTTTGTATAAGGGATATTGATCTGGAAATGTTTTCTTGGGTATATTGAGTTAATAATGCATTTAAGGTTTGCAGAAAGTTGCCATTGATCCATTTACGTGAGAAAGATATAAGCCTTCAGCTTCTCAAGGGATATCACTTGAAGGGATGGGGTATGCGATGTTACTGGCTATTGCAACTGAAAATTTCTCTTCATATTTTTAGTTTCATTGATTTAAACAAACTATATCTACAGAAGTGAGAGCATTTCAAGAGATTCTAGAGGGGAGTTTAAACATTGGCAGATAATTTCTGATTCATGTGTAATATTACCTGTTATGACAAATCAGTTCTCTATAATTTTCACGGCTCTTCACTTGAACTTTTGGACTATCTATTTATATTTTACTTACAATTTTGTCGCCCGGAAACTTCATCAGAATATCTAAAACTAAATTATAAGCCCCAGAATATATCTCATTTTAGCACTTCAAATTATTCTTAACTTTACTTTCCCAATCTAGCACAAAAGAAATTTCGAGTGTGGATCGTTCCATTTTCTGATCTTCTCTGTGCAATAGTTGACCACCCAACACTGGATGGAATGCTAATTTTGATTGCTGTCAGAAGAATAAAACCTTTACCTGTGTATTGTGAGGAATATGCATTAGTATATATTTAGTTATGTGCACTTGATGATTGAATGTTTTAGTATCACCCATAAAATGTGAGAGTAAATGAAATAATACATTAGAAAGATATAAATTACTTCAATAATAATTTTCATGACCCAATTAGCCATTCAATTTTATTTTCTATATATGCACGAAAGGATTAGAATAAATGATCACAGTGTGTTTATGACTGCTTCATTAGTTTTTCCACATTGAGCACATCATACATTATATATTTTTTTGTATTTATTCCTTTTTATTAATAGTATATATTGTATTATTTTATTTGATTATATTTAATTTTATTGTACATTTTATATCCTGTGTTTGCATTTATTTCTTTTTATTTTATTGGATATTTCTTGAGCATGATGTTCATGTCAACTTACTAACACATGATTATACATGCAACATGCTTAGATGTACATGCAAGACATACGGAGTTAATCTAACCGGTGTTCATTTCCATGTATTCTTATAAGGATATGGTTATAAAAAACTGTTATATATGCATGGGTGCTAATGGAATAGCAATAACGAGTGGTTGGGATCAATATGTAATTGCATTAGGATGATCGTCAACTAACATTTTAATCCATATCATTGTTCTTCACTCTATTGTGAGGATAGAGATTCTTTGTTCACATTATTATGTATCTTTTAATAGATATTTTAATTTTATATGAAAGCTGAGCCTGAGGGGGAGCAGGGCTCCGCTTCTGCCATGTGACAGAGAGCTCTCTGCCTTCTTCTGGCAGAGGAACAGGTTAAGTAAGCTAATCTGGCTATCCCGCACGTAGTATAAAAATAATAGGTATTAAGTTCTTAGCTATATATTATATATCCTACTAACCACTTAAAAAAAAAAACAGCTGGAAAAGTAACTGAAGGAAAAACAGGAGAAAAACAGAGGTTGAAGGACACCGTTGGGAGGGAAGAGTGTTGAATTTTAAATATATGTAAGATGATAATGCCTTTTTTTGCCAAAAGATATGTTTCAATAGATGGCAAGGGATGATTTCATATAATATTTATAATATTATAATTATACATATAATATATTATTTATTAATATATCTATATTATTATAATTATATCATATTAATTATTATTATTATATTATATTATATTATATTATTAACTATATATAACATGCCTAATATTATTAATAATTATAAAATTATCAATATATTATATTTATATAGTATTTATATTATCCTAATTATTATTATTTTTATTATTATATTATTTATTATAATAATATAATAATAATATATTATATATTTTAAATTTAGTTGAAATTTTGAATTATAATTAAAGATTAATATATATTTTGAGAATACCAAATAATCCATGCTTCGCACGGGTATCTGAGCTAATTATTCTCTATCTTTAAACCTTTCCCATTCTCTTACTTGGCTTGACTTTCTCTCTCTTTCTTCTGCTCACTCTTCCTCTCTCTCTCTCTCTTACTCCCTCTCTCTCTTGCCCTTTGTCTTTCTCTCTCCCTCTCTAAACCCTTTTTCTCTCTACTAGCCCACCTCATTTTCTCTTTACCCCTACTTTCTCTCTCTAGCATTTTCTCTCTTCAGCTCACTTTCTCTCTTTAGCTCTATTTTCTCTCTCTACCCTCTCTTTAGTGTTCTGGTCTAGATTAAATTATCAATAGCCTACAATCCGACCCTAGAGAGGCTTAGCTTGGCTCACTCTCCTATTCTTTAATTATTATTATTAAATTAATAGGTTGAAAAAAATTAGATATACTATGGAGGATGAAAAGTCAATTTTAAAATTTAAAATTAAAAAATTATAGGTTAGTCATTTAATCAATAAAAATGTTAATTTTTAAGTATTACTACATTAAAAAATAATTTTAGGTTATCAGGGATGGCCCTACAACTAGACTGTTGCTTTTGATATTACGTTCCAATGAAAGTGAGAATTTCCTTACACATTCATCTGCATGACTATGATTGTTTTCATGTATGCTATGTGGCATAATTATGAAAAATTTTTCAAATTAAGTATATTTTAATTTGCATAATTGCAATAAATAATTATGAAAAAAATGAAAAGTAAAGATAATTAAAATCAACTATTGGACTAAATATGTAAGGTTGCTAGGCCATAGGTGGTGTGTTGCACGCTATAAGCTATAGTGTAGTGTTGCTAGGCCATAAGCTAAAGTGTGGTGTTACCCAATGTGTATTGAAGCACGATCGTCATGTTTAATATCGATAAAAGGGTACCCTATCAGATCTGACCCACAATAATAATAATAATAATAATAATAATAATAATAATAATAATAAGCAATCAAATTAAGTAAGACTTGTATTATGAAATACTAGTAAGTGGTTTGAAAGTATGGTTGTATGCAAAAGACTACTATTTGATGATTCATTATTAAGTGGTTGAGTATTTGAGTACCAATGAAATTATTATATAAAAATTTAAATACCAGTGCTCATATAATTTATCAAAGCTACTTCTCATTATTATCATTATTATTATCATTATTGTTGTTATGGTTCTTGCCAATACAATTATACGAGATTCCTTATTGAGCTATGAGCTTACATCATTATTTCTTATATTTTTTAGGATTGCAAGATGCTTAGCTATGTGGGTTGATCAAGCATTTTTTAGCAAGCTTTGGTTACCTTTTGTGCCTGATACTAAATGTATCTAAAACTTGAAATAGATCTCTATCAATTGATTAATGGAATTAATATTTAAATTTCTATTAATGACCAATTGAGTTAGATTTTCAGACCTTGCATACTCTATAGGATCCTATCTTAGTGATTTTGTGGCTATGTCATGAGCCCAACTTGCATGATCAGTTTGGAGCATATCAAATAAATTTTTTTGAGTAAATTTTTTGACTTACTCAAAAAAAAATCTTGCTTAAAATATACTAAATGTTAATTCACCTCCTGAGAGCTGGACCAAACATTTATCCTGGTAGTCATGCTCAACCACAAATTTGTTCAATCTTACAACTAGATGTTACTATATATATATATATATTAATCATTCCACTTAAAACTATCACATGCATCACCACATCATAGGCCATCCATTTAGTGATGACAATGTGCAAAACCCACATTTTTTTATTTCTAGGGCACTATAATATCCAACAAAAACATTTGATCAAGTGAAGTAATAGAAGAATTAATATCATTCATACCATACAATACAAAACAACAATATAAGATTTTTGTAGTTCTTAAGCACTAAAAATCTATGTTAAAAAAAATCCATTAATTGACATAATTTAATTGAATCGAATGACTTATGAATGGTTGGAATGATGCCACTCATGAGTATTTGGGACATCCTGTGCATGGTTGGTCGTGCTTGTGGCGTAACACGTATGCATGAGAATGCTATCATAGCCAACAACAACACTTCTTTGACCATTTCAGCTGCAGGATGTGAGATACGTTGATCTAAAATATCTTTGAATAACATTTGTTGAATGTCCAATAATGATAAGGAGTAGACAAGATCACCCGGATTCCTTCCCATTATTACTTCTAATATTACCATGCCAAAGCTATATACATCACATTTCTCATTCACTCTTGCCGTGTATGAAAGTTCTGCACAAAAAAAAAAAAGTAAAATAGAATTTTTTTTTTCAATTAGCTAATTTTTCCCAAAACAAAAATGCCAGAATTTTTTTTCCATTGCTCAGCTAAAAATTCAAACTTCCTTAATTTATATATTAATTTTTGGAATTAGTTTGATATTCATAAAATAAATATTATATTGTTGATTAATTGAAGTATATGCTTTGTAATAGTTTTTATTTTTTCTATTTTCTCAAACAAATTACTAGTTAAACCATATGATCATCATTAGAAAATATCGACTATTTATAAGCACTATTTTTTCTACTTGTCAAAGCTCTAGTGTAGATAGAATCATAGAGGAAACATATAATTATTGTCATAGATTTACTGAAACATCCCTATTTGGCAAATATAAATCAATCCTCTTTTTTTATATGCATGGTAAGCCACACAAGAAATTGAAATAGAAAAAATAATGCAAAATAGTAAGGAGGAGAAATTGGAAGAATGACTTACCATGGGCAGCATATCCATTTGTGCCTACTTGTATGCTCCAATTTGATGAATCAGATTCCAGAATTCTTGCAGTGTCAAAGTCTGAAAGATAAGCCTTGAACTCTGAGTCTAATAATATATTATTGCTGGAAATGTCTCGATGCACCATGGATGGATTGCAATCATGGTGCATGTATGATAAGGCTTGAGCCATGTGTTTGATAATGGTAGCTCTTCTATCCCAATTCAATTCCTTAGCTGTTTCTTGGCTACAAAGGATGCTAGCTAAACTTCCTTTCTCAATGTATTGGTATATAAGAAATTTGCAACCCAAATCGGAGCAAAACCCATGAAGTTTTACAATGTTACGATGTCAAATTTTGGTTAATGCTTCGATCTCATTCTGGAAACTCTTTTCATCAAATACTCCTCCTTCCATTGGATGAAATTTTTTGACAGCCACCACTTGTTTGGTTGGAAGTTCTACTTTATAAACTTTGCCATACGTTCCGCTTCCGATGCAATATTTTTCATCAAAATTTTCAGAGGCATTGATGATGTAGTCATAAGCAACTCTTCCATCAAAATTCAATATCGAAAACAAATCACCAATTATAACATCACCATCCTTTTGCCTTGTAGGTTTTCCCCTCCGACGAAGAGTTGCAACAATAATAGCAGAAATGGCTAAAAGAAACAAGCCGCCCAATATAGGAACAATAACAAAGAGTATGATGTGGTTTTCAACTGAATGATGAGTGCTTCCAGTGGTTGACTCACAAGAATGCAAACCTGGCACTTCACCGCATAAACCCTTGTTATGGATAAACCACTCTGCTTGGGCATTTTGAAACACTTTGCTTGTTGGAACTGGGCCCTCCAAATTGTTATAAGATACATCTATTGATGACAAACCCATCATGCTTCCAAAGGATGGAGGAATGGCACCTGACAAATTATTATGGGACAAGTTCAAAGATATTAAATATGTCAAACTTGCCAGTTGTGGCGGTATCTCTCCTCCAAGAAAATTATGGCTCAAATCAAGTAAATCTGTCAATCCTTTAAACTCTCCAATTTGAGACAGAATGCTCCCATTCAATTTATTTCTTTCCAATCGCAAGATGCGTAATTTAATACAACCCTCTAGCTGCGGTGGAATTTGACTGCTTATATCATTCTTAGATAAATCAAGAATTTCTAGATTGGATAACTTTCCCGATTCGAAGGGAATTATTCCAAATATTTTGTTATCACTCAAAGTCAAGTTGAACAATAAGCTCATGGTGCCTAATTCTTTTGGTATTTCTCCTGTAAGTTGATTTGAAGAAAGGTCCAAGATTCCTAGTTTCAATAGCTTCCCCAAAATTGCGAGGTATGTCCCCAATAAGTTGGTTTCCTGAGATCCTGAGGAAAGTCAAATTTTGACAATATGCCCAATTGGCTGAGATCTGGCCATATAATTGGTTGTAGCTTATGTCCATGTAGACTAGATTCGGATATATTCCAAAGTCTTTGGAGATATTTCCCTTAAGCTTGTTTCTTTCGTGAACTCTTACTAAGGTAGAGCAATTTTTCAAACTTATTGGAATAGGGCCCTCAAGATAGTTGTTCACCATAAGGAGTTGCTGAAGCCTACCTCCTTTACAGATCTATGAAGGTAAATAACCAGAGAGAGAGTTGTAAAATATATCTAGGAACACCAACTTTGTATGATTACCCAGACCTTGAGGCAAAGAAACTGACAACTGATTTTTGCGAGCATTTAGCTCAGTCAAGTTTTTGAGGTTTGCTAAACTCGAAGGAATAGAGCCTGATAGTTGATTTTCTAAGATATATAGATAAATTAGACTGACTAGGTTACCTAATTCACAAGGGATGGTGCCAGATATATTGTTGGTGCCAAGGTCCAAGATGTTAAGCATGGTGAGGTCCTAAACTAGAAGGGATGGAGCCTGATAGTTGATTTTCTGAGATATCTAGTCTAGTTAGATTAACTAGGTTACCTAATTCATGAGGGATGGTGCCAGATATATTATTGGTGTAGAGGTATAAGGTATCAAGACTGACAAGGTTACCTAATTCACAAGGGATGGTGCCAGATATATTGTTGGTGCCAAGGTCCAAGATGTTAAGCATGGTGAGGTCCTAAACTAGAAGGGATGGAGCCTGATAATTGATTTTCTGAGATATCTAGTCTAGTTAGTTAACTAGGTTACCTAATTCATGAGGAATGGTGCCAGATATATTGTTGGTGTGAAGGTCCAAGATGTTAAGCATGGTGAGGTTTCCTAAACTAAAAGGGATGGAGCCTGATAGTTGATTTTCTGAGATATCTAGTATAGTTAGATTAACTAGGTTACCTAATTCATGAGGAATGGTGCCAGATATATTGTTGATGTAGAGGTATAAGGTGTCAAGACTGACTAGGTTACCTAATTCACAAGGGATGGTGCCAGATATATTGTTGGTGTCAAGGTCCAAGATGTTAAGCATGGTGAGGTTTCCTAAACTAAAAGGGATGGAGCCTGATAGTTGATTTTCTGAGATATCTAGTATAGTTAGATTAACTAGGTTACCTAATTCATGAGGAATGGTGCCAGATATATTGTTGGTGTGAAGGTCCAAGATGTTAAGCATGGTGAGGTTTCCTAAACTAAAAGGGATGGAGCCTGATAGTTGATTTTCTGAGATATCTAGTATAGTTAGATTAACTAGGTTACCTAATTCATGAGGAATGGTGCCAGATATATTGTTGGTGTCAAGGTCCAAGATGTTAAGCATGGTGAGGTTTCCTAAACTAAAAGGGATGGAGCCTGATAGTTGATTTTCTGAGATATCTAGTATAGTTAGATTAACTAGGTTACCTAATTCATGAGGAATGGTGCCAGATATATTGTTGGTGCAGAGGTATAAGGTGTCAAGACTGACTAGGTTACCTAATTCACAAGGGATGGTGCCAGATATATTGTTGGTGTCAAGGTCCAAAATGTTAAGCATGGTGAGGTTTCCTAAACTAGAAGGGATGGAGCCTGATAGTTGATTTTCTGAGATATCTAGTTCAATTAGATTAACTAGGTTACCTAATTCATGAGGAATGGTGCCAGATATATTATTGGTGTAGAGGTATAAGGTGTTAAGATTGACCAGGTTACCTAATTCATAAGGGATGGTGCCAGATATATTGTTGGTGTTGAGGTCTAAGGTATTAAGCATGATGAGGTTTCCTAAACTAGAAGGGATGGAGCCTGATAGTTGATTTTCTGAGATATCTAGTTTAGTTAGATTGACTAGGTTACCTAATTCATGAGGGATGGTGCCAGATATATTGTTGATGTGGAGGTATAAGGTTTCGAGTTTGATAAGATTTTCTAAACCGGAAGGGATGGAACCTATTAGATGATTGTGAGAGATTCTTAGTTCGAAGAGGTTAACTAGATTGCCTAGTTCATGGGGAATATTCCCAGAGAGTTGGTTTCTGCTTAAGAAAAGGGATCTTAGCTTGGTCAAGTTACAAAGGGCTGAAGGGATGGGACCAGTGAGATTGTTTCTGTATAAATGAAGCAAACGTAGACTCTTGAGCTGACCAATCTTTGGAGATAGTATGCCACCAAGAAGATTTTTCTGGAGTTGAAGGGAGATGAGTTTGGTCCAATTGGAGAAGAAACAAGGAGGTATCTCACCTGTGAATTTGTTTGAAGAGAGGTCGATCTCAGACAGGTTGGAGAGGTTGGTGAGAGCGAGAGGCAAATTGTTGGAAAGGCGATTATGGGATAGATCGAGGGAGGTGAGAGCAGAAAGTGTACCTATGCTAGCTGGGATGGCTCCAAACAAGTAGTTTCGTTGGAGGTGGAGACGCGTGAGACATGGGAGGGCCGAGAAGTTGAGGGCATCGAGCTTACCTACCAAGTCGGTTTGAGGTAGGCTGATGCTAGTGATCATAGCATTCTCCGCGCAGGTGATCCCATACCACGTGCACATGGAGTTGGAGAAGGACCAAGAATTGAGTTGATCTAGTGGATCATGAAGGGTGGATTTCCAGTGAAGCAAAATTCTCGCTTGGGATTCAGCAACTGAAGTAGGGGTAATAGCAACAACCGACGAGAAGTCGAGAAACAAGGATAGCAGGAGGAGGCCAATGGACAGAAGATTTGAAGAGAGGGATTGATATTGGAAAGGCTCCATAATATGGCTATCGGTGTTCCGTGGTTTCTAACCTCTTGCTGAGCGCCTTATTTATAGTTGTGTTTAAAGTGGACTAGTTGAATGACAATATTCAGATTGAAAGAAGGTCAATTTGATCTCCTTTATGAGAGCTGATATTGGCAACAGTCTAGTCCACATAAGTTATATTGGCTTTCTAATACCTATTATTTTCATGGGCCGTGAACCATACGTCGCCTATGATTGAGAATGCCTATATACACATACACTCAATGACCTCAAAACAGGAAATGACACTTCAATCAAATTAATACACTTGATAAGCTTAAATGTACATCACTTTTTCAACGTCTCCAAATCAAAAAATGCCATTCTATTCAAACTAAGACACCTATTCCTTAATTTCACTGGCCATGAAGCAAACATCACTGGAGAAAGCCTAATTATATATCTATTTTTTAACGATTCAAAAATAAAAAATGCCTTTCTAATCAAACTAATACAGATTTTGTTTTCATTGGCTGTGATTCATGCATCCCCTATGATTGAAAAAGGCTAAATATATATCTCTTTCTCAATAACTCCAAAATAGAAAATGACTTTCTAATATCTCTTATTTTCATGGGCCGTGAACCATACGTTGTCTGTGATTGAGAAAGTCTATATATATATATATTTTTTTTCAATGACCCCAAAATAGGAAATGACACTCTAATCAAATTAATACACTCGATCCTTAATTCAATTGGTTGTGAACCATACATTGCCAATGGTTGAGAAAGCTTAAATGTGCATCATTTTTTCAACATCTCCAAAGCAAAAAATGCCATTCTATTCAAACTAATACACCTGTTCCTTGATTTCACTGGCTACATCGAAGAAAGCCTAAATATATATCTCTTTTTTAATGATGCAAAAATAGAAAATGCCTTTCTAATCAAACTAATACACTTGTTCCTTTCATTGGCTATGATTCATATATCCCCTATGATTGAGAAAGCCTAAATATATATATATCTCTTTCTCAATAACTCCAAAATAGAAAATGACTTTCTAATACCTATTATTTTTATGGACCGTGAACCATACGTCGACTATGATTGAGAAAACCTCTCTATCTCTCTCTCTCTCTATACATACATACATACATATATATATATATATATATATTCAATGACCACAAAATAGGAAATGGTAATCTAACCATATTAATACACTCGATCCTTAATTCAATTGGATGTAAACCATACATTGCCTATGGTGCAGAAAGCTTGAATGTACATCGCTTTTTCAATGTCTCCAAAGCAAAAAAATGTAATCTATTGAAACTAATACACCCATTCCTTAACTTCGCTGGACATGAACCCTACATCGCCAAAAAAAGCCTAAATATGTATCTCTTTTTTAACGATTCAAAAATAGAAAATGTCTTTCTAATCAAACTAATATGTTCCTTTCATTTGCTATGATTCATACATCTCCTATGATTGAAAAAGCCTAAATATATATTTCTTTCTTAATAACTCCAAAATAGAAAATGCCTTTCAAATCGTACTCATACACCTATTATTTTCTTGGGTCGTAAACCATATGTCGCCTATGATTGAGGAAGCTTATGTGTCTTTCTCAATGACTTCGGAAAAGAAAATGGCTTTCTAATCTTTTTTGAGGAAAGAAAATAACTTTCTAATTAAACCAATACACTTGATCCTTTTGCTAGTTGTGAACCATACGTCACCGATGATGGAGAAAGTTTGAATATATCTCTCTTTCTCAATAATTCAAAGACAAAAATTAACTTTCTAATCAAATTAATACACCTATTCCTTTCATTGGCCATGAACCATACGTCGCCTATGATTAAGAAGGCTTATATATACATATATCTCTTTCTTATGGACTACAAAGGATAAATTTCTTTAATTTATGTGCAAATTATGTCAAATTTTAATGCATGAGATATTCACTTGTAAATATGAACTAGAAAAAAAAATTACCTATTTCTACACTTCCATAAACTTTTGGCCTATACCATATCACTTTTGTTTCTTTTTTTTAAAAAAAATAGAAACATAAAATCTAATGTAAAAAATATGTTTGGTTACATTATTTTTACTTTTTTATTTCTAAAAGTAACTTTCATTATTTATTAAAAAAGTGGAAGTAAAATTTTTTCACTTACTTTTTTTAAAAAACTAACTTTTTAGAAACTAAAACAATTTTTTAAGAAAGCAAAAATATATATCTTTTTTTTAATAATTCAAAAATAGAAAATGCCTGCCTAATCAAACTAATACACATGTTCCTTTCATTGACTATGATTCATATATCCCCTATGATTGAGAAAGCCTAAATATATATCTCTTTCTTAATAACTCCAAAATTAAAAATGGCTTTCAAATCAAACTCATACACCTATTATTTTCATGACCCGTGAACAATACGTTGCCTATGACTGAGAAAACTTATAGATCTTTCTCAATGACTTCGAATAAGAAATGGCTTTCTAATTTTTTTTAAGGAAAAAAAAAGACTTTCTAATCAAACCAATACACTTAATCCTTTCGCTAGTCGTGAACCATACGTCGCCTATAATGGAGAAAGCCTGAATATATCTCTCTTTCTCAATAATTCAAAAATAAAAAATGACTTTCTAATCAAACTAATATACATTCTTTTCATTAGCTGTGACTCATGCATCCCTTGTGAATGAGAAAGCCGAAATATATATCTCTTTCTTAATAACTCTAAAATAGAAAATGACTTTCAAATCAAACTCATACACCTATTATTTACATGAGCCGTGAACAATACGTCGCCTATGACTGAGAAAACTTATATATCTTTCTCAATGACTTTGGAATAGAAATGGCTTTCTAATCTTTTTTGAGAAAAGAAAATGACTTTCTAATCAAACCAATACACTTGATCCTTTCGCTAGTCGTGAACCGTACGTCGCCTATGATGGAGAAAGCCTAAATATATCTTTCTTTCTCAATAATTCAAAAATAGAAAATGGTTATCTAATCAAACTAATACACATGTTCCTTTCATTGGCTATAACTCATACATCCCCTATAAATAAGAAAGCCTAAATATATATCTCTTTCTCATTAACTCCAAAATAGAAAATGTCTTTCAAATCAAACTCATACACCTATTATTTTCATGAGCCATGAACAATACGTCGCCTATAACTGAGAAAACTTATATATCTTTCTTAACAACTTTGGAGCAGAAATGGCTTTCTAATCTTTTTTGAGGAAAGAAAATGGCCTTCTAATCAAACCAATACACTTGATCCTTTCGCTAGTCGTGAACCATACGTCACCTATGACGGAGAAAGCCTAAATATATCTTTCTTTCTCAATAATTTGAAAATAAAAAATGGCTTTCTAATACCTATTACTTTCATAGGCCATGAACCATAAGTCACCTATGATTGAGAAAGCCTATATATATATATATATATATATATATATATTCAATGACCCCAAAATAGGAAATGGCACTTTAATCAAATTAATACACTTGATCCTTTATTCAATTGGTCATAAACCATACATTACCTATGGTTGAGAAAGCTTAAATGTACATCGTCTTTTCAACATCTCCAAAGCAAAAAATGCCATTATATTCAAACTAATACACCCATTCCTTAATTTCACTGACTATAAATCAAACATTACCGGAGAAAGCCTAAATATATATCTTTTTTTTAATAATTCAAAAAGAGAAAATGCCTCTAATCAAACTAATACACATGTTCCTTTCATTGACTATGATTCATATATCCCCTATTATTGAGAAAGCCTAAATATATATCTCTTTCTCAATAACTCCAAAATAGAAAATGGCTTTCAAATCAAACTCGTACACCTATTATTTTCATGACCCATGAACAATACGTTGCCTATGACTGAGAAAACTTATATATCTTTCTCAATGACTTCGAAAAAGAAAAGGCTTTCTAATCTTTTTTGAGGAAAAAAAATGACTTTCTAATCAAACCAATATACTTAATCCTTTCGCTAGTCGTGAACCACACGTCACCTCTAATGGAGAAAGCCTGAATATATCTCTCTTTCTCAATAATTCAAAAATAGAAAATGGCTTTCTAATTAAACTAATACACATGTTCCTTTCATTGGCTGTGACTCATGCATCCCCTGTGAATGAGAAAGGCTAAATATATATCTCTTTCTCAATAACTCTAAAAGAGAAAATGGCTTTCAAATCAAACTCATAAACCTATTATTTTCATGAGCAACAATACATCGCCTATGACTGAGAAAACTTATATATCTTTCTTAATGACTTCGGAACAGAAATGGCTTTCTAATCTTTTTTGAGGAAAGAAAATGACTTTCTAATGAAACCAATACACTTGATCCTTTCGCTAGTCGTGAACCGTATGTCGCCTATGATGGAGAAAGCCTAAATATATCTTTCTTTCTCAATAATTCGAAAATAGAAAATGGTTGTCTAATCAAACTAATACACATGTTCCTTTCATTGGCTATGACTCATACATCCCCTATAAATAAGAAAGCCTAAATATATATCTCTTTCTCATTAACTCCAAAATAGAAAATGTCTTTCAAATCAAACTCATACACCTATTATTTTCATGAGCCATGAACAATACATCGCCTATAACTGAGAAAACTTATGTATCTTTCTTAACGACTTTGCAGCAGAAATGGCTTTCTTATCTTTTTTGAGGAAAGAAAATGACCTTCTAATCAAACCAATACATTTGATCCTTTTGCTAGTCGTGAACCATACGTCACCTGTGACGGAGAAAGCCTAAATATATCTTTCTTTCTCAATAATTTGAAAATAAAAAATGGCTTTCTAATCAAACTAATACACATGCTCCTTTCATTGGCTGTGACTCATACATCCCCTATAAATGAGAAAGCCTAAATATATATCTCTTTCTCATTAACTCCAAAATAAAAAATGGCTTTCTAATACCTATTACTTTCATAGGCCATGAACCATAAGTCGCCTATGATTGAGAAAGCCTATATATATATATATATATATATATTCAATGACCCCAAAATAGGAAATGACACTTTAATCAAATTAATACACTTGATCCTTTATTCAATTGGTCGTAAACCATACATTACCTATGGTTGAGAAAGCTTAAATGTACATCGTCTTTTCAACATCTCCAAAGCAAAAAATGCCATTATATTCAAACTAATACACCCATTCCTTAATTTCACTGACTATAAATCAAACATTACCGAAGAAAGCCTAAATATATATCTTTTTTTTAATAATTCAAAAAGAGAAAATGCCTGTCTAATCAAACTAATACACATGTTCCTTTCATTGACTATGATTCATATATCCCCTATTATTGAGAAAGCCTAAATATATATCTCTTTCTCAATAACTCCAAAATAGAAAATGGCTTTCAAATCAAACTCGTACACCTATTATTTTCATGACCCGTGAACAATACGTTGCCTATGACTGAGAAAACTTATATATCTTTCTCAATGACTTCAAAAAAGAAATGGCTTTCTAATCTTTTTTGAGGAAAAAAAATGACTTTCTAATCAAACCAATATACTTAATCCTTTCGCTAGTCGTGAACCACATGTCACCTATAATGGAGAAAGCCTGAATATATCTCTCTTTCTCAATAATTCAAAAATAGAAAATGGCTTTCTAATCAAACTAATACATATGTTCCTTTCATTGGCTGTGACTCATGCATCCCCTGTGATTGAGAAAGGCTAAATATATATCTCTTTCTCAATAACTCTACAAGAGAAAATGGCTTTCAAATCAAACTCATACACCTATTATTTTCATGAGCAACAATACATCGCCTATGACTGAGAAAACTTATATATCTTTCTTAATGACTTCGGAACAGAAATGGCTTTCTAATCTTTTTTGAGGAAAGAAAATGACTTTCTAATCAAACCAATACACTTGATCCTTTCGCTAGTCGTGAACCGTATGTCGCCTATGATGGAGAAAGCCTAAATATATCTTTTTTCTCAATAATTCAAAAATAGAAAATGGTTGTCTAATCAAACTAATACACATGTTCCTTTCATTGGCTATGACTCATACATCCCCTATAAATAAGAAAGCCTAAATATATATCTCTTTCTCATTAACTCCAAAATAGAAAATGTCTTTCAAATCAAACTCATAAACCTATTATTTTCATGAGCCATGAACAATACGTCGCCTATAACTGAGAAAACTTATGTATCTTTCTTAACGACTTTGCAGCAGAAATGGCTTTCTAATCTTTTTTGAGGAAAGAAAATGGCCTTCTAATCAAACCAATACGCTTGATCCTTTTGCTAGTCGTGAACCATACGTCACCTGTGACGGAGAAAGCCTAAATATATCTTTCTTTCTCAATAATTTGAAAATAAAAAATGGCTTTCTAATCAAACTAATACACATGCTCCTTTCATTGGCTGTGACTCATACATCCCCTATAAATGAGAAAGCCTAAATATATATCTCTTTCTCATTAACTCCAAAATAAAAAATGGCTTTCTAATACCTATTACTTTCATAGGCCATGAACCATAAGTCGCCTATGATTGAGAAAGCCTATATATATATATATATATATTCAATGACCCCAAAATAGGAAATGACACTTTAATCAAATTAATACACTTGATCCTTTATTCAATTGGTCGTAAACCATACATTACCTATGGTTGAGAAAGCTTAAATGTATATCGTCTTTTCAACATCTCCAAAGCAAAAAATGCCATTATATTCAAACTAATACACCCATTCCTTAATTTCACTGACTATAAATCAAACATTATCGGAGAAAGCCTAAATATATATCTTTTTTTAAATAATTCAAAAAGAGAAAATGCTTGTCTAATCAAACTAATACACATGTTCCTTTCATTGACTATGATTCATATATCCCCTATTATTGAGAAAGCCTAAATATATATCTCTTTCTAAATAACTCCAAAATAGAAAATGGCTTTCAAATCAAACTCGTACACCTATTATTTTCATGACCCGTGAACAATACGTTGCCTATGACTGAGAAAACTTATATATCTTTCTCAATGACTTCGAAAAAGAAATGGCTTTCTAATCTTTTTTGAGGAAAAAAATGACTTTCTAATCAAACCAATATACTTAATCCTTTCGCTAGTCATGAACCACACGTCACCTATAATGGAGAAAGCCTGAATATATCTCTCTTTCTCAATAATTCGAAAATAGAAAATGGCTTTCTAATTAAACTAATACATATGTTCCTTTCATTGGCTGTGACTCATGCATCCCCTGTGATTGAGAAAGGCTAAATATATATCTCTTTCTCAATAACTCTACAAGAGAAAATGGCTTTCAAATCAAACTCATACACCTATTATTTTCATGAGCAACAATACATCGCCTATGACTGAGAAAACTTATATATCTTTCTTAATGACTTCGGAACAGAAATGGCTTTCTAATCTTTTTTGAGGAAAGAAAATGACTTTCTAATCAAACCAATACACTTGATCCTTTCGCTAGTCGTGAACCGTATGTCGCCTATGATGGAGAAAGCCTAAATATATCTTTCTTTCTCAATAATTCGAAAATAGAAAATGGTTGTCTAATCAAACTAATACACATGTTCCTTTCATTGGCTATGACTCATACATCCCCTATAAATAAGAAAGCCTAAATATATATCTCTTTCTCATTAACTCCAAAATAGAAAATGTCTTTCAAATCAAACTCATACACCTATTATTTTCATGAGCCATGAACAATACATCGCCTATAACTGAGAAAACTTATGTATCTTTCTTAACGACTTTGCAGAAGAAATGGCTTTCTAATCTTTTTTGAGGAAAGAAAATGGCCTTCTAATCAAACCAATACACTTGATCCTTTCGCTAGTCGTGAACCATACGTCACTTGTGACGGAGAAAGCCTAAATATATCTTTCTTTCTCAATAATTTGAAAATAAAAAATGGCTTTCTAATCAAACTAATACACATGCTCCTTTCATTGAATGTGACTCATACATCCCCTATAAATGAGAAAGCCTAAATATATATCTCTTTCTCATTAACTCCAAAATAAAAAATGGCTTTCTAATACCTATTACTTTCATAGGCCATGAACCATAAGTCGCCTATGATTGAGAAAGCCTATATATATATATATATATTCAATGACCCCAAAATAGGAAATGACACTTTAATCAAATTAATACACTTGATCCTTTATTCAATTGGTCGTAAACCATACATTACCTATGGTTGAGAAAGCTTAAATGTACATCGTCTTTTCAACATCTCCAAAGCAAAAAATGCCATTATATTCAAACTAATACACCCATTCCTTAATTTCACTGACTATAAATCAAACATTACCGGAGAAAGCCTAAATATATATCTTTTTTTTAATAATTCAAAAAGAGAAAATGCCTGTCTAATCAAACTAATACACATGTTCCTTTCATTGACTATGATTCATATATCCCCTATTATTGAGAAAGCCTAAATATATATCTCTTTCTCAATAACTCCAAAATAGAAAATGGCTTTCAAATCAAACTCGTACACCTATTATTTTCATGACCCGTGAACAATACATTGCCTATGACTGAGAAAACTTATATATCTTTCTCAATGACTTCGAAAAAGAAAAGGCTTTCTAATCTTTTTTGAGGAAAAAAAATGACTTTCTAATCAAACCAATATACTTAATCCTTTCGCTAGTCGTGAACCACACGTCACCTATAATGGAGAAAGCCTGAATATATCTCTCTTTCTCAATAATTCAAAAATAGAAAATGGCTTTCTAATCAAACTAATACACATGTTCCTTTCATTGGCTGTGACTCATGCATCCCCTGTGAATGAGAAAGGCTAAATATATATCTCTTTCTCAATAACTCTAAAAGAGAAAATGGCTTTCAAATCAAACTCATACACCTATTATTTTCATGAGCAACAATACATCGCCTATGACTGAGAAAACTTATATATCTTTCTTAATGACTTCGGAATAGAAATGGCTTTCTAATCTTTTTTGAGGAAAGAAAATGACTTTCTAATGAAACCAATACACTTGATCCTTTCGCTAGTCGTGAACCGTATGTCGCCTATGATGGAGAAAGCCTAAATATATCTTTCTTTCTCAATAATTCGAAAATAGAAAATGGTTGTCTAATCAAACTAATACACATGTTCCTTTCATTGGCTATGACTCATACATCCCCTATAAATAAGAAAGCCTAAATATATATCTCTTTCTCATTAACTCCAAAATAGAAAATGTCTTTCAAATCAAACTCATAAACCTATTATTTTCATGAGCCATGAACAATACATCGCCTATAACTGAGAAAACTTATGCATCTTTCTTAATGACTTTGCAGCAGAAATGGCTTTCTAATCTTTTTTGAGGAAAGAAAATGACCTTCTAATCAAACCAATACACTTGATCCTTTTGCTAGTCGTGAACCATACGTCACCTATGACGGAGAAAGCCTAAATATATCTTTCTTTCTCAATAATTTGAAAATAAAAAATGGCTTTCTAATCAAACTAATACACATGCTCCTTTCATTGGCTGTGACTCATACATCTCCTATAAATGAGAAAGCCTAAATATATATCTCTTTCTCATTAACTCCAAAATAAAAAATGGCTTTCTAATACCTATTACTTTCATAGGCCATGAACCATAAGTCGCCTATGATTGAGAAAGCCTATATATATATATATATATATATATATATATTCAATGACCCCAAAATAGGAAATGACACTTTAATCAAATTAAAACACTTGATCCTTTATTCAATTGGTCGTAAACCATACATTACCTATGGTTGAGAAAGCTTAAATGTACATCGTCTTTTCAACATCTCCAAAGCAAAAAATGCCATTATATTCAAACTAATACACCCATTCCTTAATTTCACTGGCTATAAATCAAACATTACCGAAGAAAGACTAAATATATATCTTTTTTTTAATAATTCAAAAAGAGAAAATGCCTGTCTAATCAAACTAATACACATGTTCCTTTCATTGACTATGATTCATATATCCCCTATTATTGAGAAAGCCTAAATATATATCTCTTTCTCAATAACTCCAAAATAGAAAATGGCTTTCAAATCAAACTCGTACACCTATTATTTTCATGACCCGTGAACAATACATTGCCTATGACTGAGAAAACTTATATATCTTTCTCAATGACTTCGAAAAAGAAAAGGCTTTCTAATCTTTTTTGAGGAAAAAAAATGACTTTCTAATCAAACCAATATACTTAATCCTTTCGCTAGTCGTGAACCACACATCACCTATAATGGAGAAAGCCTGAATATATCTCTCTTTCTCAATAATTCAAAAATAGAAAATGGCTTTCTAATCAAACTAATACACATGTTCCTTTCATTGGCTGTGACTCATGCATCCCCTATGATTGAGAAAGGCTAAATATATATCTCTTTCTCAATAACTCTACAAGAGAAAATGGCTTTCAAATCAAACTCATACACCTATTATTTTCATGAGCAACAATACATCGCCTATGACTGAGAAAACTTATATATCTTTCTTAATGACTTCGGAACAGAAATGGCTTTCTAATCTTTTTTGAGGAAAGAAAATGACTTTCTAATGAAACCAATACACTTGATCCTTTCGCTAGTCGTGAACCGTATGTCACCTATGATGGAGAAAGCCTAAATATATATTTCTTTCTCAATAATTCAAAAATAGAAAATGGTTGTCTAATCAAACTAATACACATGTTCCTTTCATTGGCTATGACTCATACATCCCCTATAAATAAGAAAGCCTAAATATATATCTCTTTCTCAATAACTTCAAAATAGAAAATGGCTTTCAAATCAAACTCATGCACCTATTATTTTCATGAGCCGTGAACAATACGTCGCCTATGACTGAGAAAACTTATATATCTTTCTCAATGACTTCGGAACAGAAATGGCTTTCTAATCTATTTTGAGGAAAGAAAATGACTTTCTAATCAATCCAATACACTTGATCCTTTCGCTAGTCGTGAACCATACGTCGCCTATGTTGGAGAAAGCCTAAATATATCTCTCTTTCTCAATAATTCAAAAATAGAAAATGACTTTCTAATCAAACTAATATATATGTTTCTTTCATTGGTTGTGACTTATACATCCCCTATGAATGAGAAAGCCTAAATATATATCTCTTTCTCAATAACTCCAAAATAGAAAATGGCTTTCAAATCATACTCATACACCTATTATTTTCATGAGCCGTGAACAATACGTTGCCTATGACTGAGAAAACTTATATATCTTTCTTAATGACTTTGGAATAAAAATGGCTTTCTAATCTTTTTTGAGGAAAGAAAATGACTTTTTAATCAAACCAATACACTTGATCCTTTTGCTAGTCGTGAATCATACGTTGCCTATGATGGAGAAAGCCTGAATATATCTCTCTTTCTCAATAATTCAAAAATAGGAAATGGCTTTCTAATCAAACTAATACACATGTTTCTTTCATTGGCTGTGACTCATACATCCCCTATGAATAAGAAAGCCTAAATATATATCTCTTTCTCAATAACTCCAAAATAGAAAATGACTTCAAATCAAACTCATACACCTATTATTTTCATGAGCTGTGAACAATATATTGCCTATGATTGAGAAAACTTATATATCTTTCTCAATGACTTCGAAACAAAACTGGCTTTCTAATCTTTTTTGAGGAAAGAAAATAACTTTCTAATCAAACCAATACACTTGATCCTTTCGCTAGTCGTGAACCATACGTCGCCTCTGATGGAGAAAGCCTGAATATATCTCTCTTTCTTAATAATTCGAAAATAAAAAATAGCTTCTAATTAAACTAATACACATGTTCCTTTCATTCGCTGTGACTCATACATCCCCTGTGAATGAGAAAGCCTAAATATATATCTCTTTCTTAATAACTCCAAAATAGAAAATGGCTTTTAAATCAAACTCATACACCTATTATTTTCATGAACCGTGAACAATACGTCACCTATGACTGAGAAGACTTATATATCTTTCTCAATAACTTTGGAGCAGAAAATAACTTTCTAAACTTTTTTGAGAAAAGAAAAGGACTTTTTAATTAAACCAATACACTTGATCCTTTTGCTAGTCGTGAACCATACATCGCCTATGATAGAGAAAGCTTGAATATATCTCTCTTTCTTAATAATTCAAAGGTAAAAATTGACTTTTTAATCAAACTAATACATCTATTCCTTTCATTGGCCATGAACCATACGTTGCCTATGATTAAGAAGGCTTATATATATACATATATCTTTTTCTCATGGACTGCAAAGGATAAATTTCTTTAATTTATTTGCAAATTATGTCAAATTTTAATGCATGAGATATTCACTTGTAAGTATGAACTAAAAAAAAAAAGTACCTATTTCTACACTTCCATAAATTTTTGGCCTATACTGTATCACTTTGTTTCTTTTTTTATTTTTAAAAATAGAAACATAAAATTTAATATAAAAATTGTGTTTGATTATATTATTTTTGCTTTTCATTTCTGAAAGTAACTTTCATTATTTATGATAAAAGTGAAAGTAAAATTTTTTCATTAATACTTTTTTTTTTTAAAAGCTAACTTTTTAGAAACTAAAACAATTTTTTAAGAAAGTAAAAACATCTCCTGTATTAAAAAAAAAAAATGATAGTAACTACTAAACATATTTCTATCATTAGAATTATAAAAAATAAAGAGCAATATAAACTATCAAACATATTTCTATTGTTGAAAACATAAAAAAATAAAATAAAAATAAAATTTATGTTTTATTTTTTAAAAAAATATGACCATAATTCCAAATGCAGCCTTTCTTTTCCTACATATTTTTTATTTTTTAATAAAAAATGCCATCAATTTCTTCTCTTTGCGTCTCTCTTTATGTGGCAAATGCTCCTGCTGTGTAAAATTTTTTCTTCATTCATTAATTATCTTGAGTTTTTATTTTAGCAATGCACTCAACAGCAATGGTAAAAGACAGTTAACTTATACTCTATTTAATTTATTTTTAATAACAGATGTCACATCCAAAATAGTATCACATCAGGTAAAAACAAATAAATAAATTTATTTATTTATTTTCTATCAGTTAATTTGAAGTTAAATTTTTAAGTAAAAAATAATTTACTAACAAATTAATTGAAAAAAAATTGACTTGAAGCATTACGGTAGAATTTATTTGTACTTCACGCATTATATCAAAGTGGGACGTGGGGTCTCATATATTCCATCATGAGAACGACTTTGGGGCTTGAGTCTTGCTGGTCCCAACCCCGCCATTATAGCAGGATTTATTCCTACTTCACCGGTTGGGTCTCTTGCAGTGGTCCCAACCCCGTCATTGTAGCAGGATTTATTCCTACCTCACCGGTTGGGTGCCTCGCATTCCATCGTGACAACAACTTCAGGGCTTGAGTCTTGGTGGTCCCAACCCCGTCTCCAACAAGTCGCACCACTGCCATCCATTAGGGTCATCATCTTTGCCGTATTAATTGGACTCATCATCTTCATCGACTGGCCCTCTGATGCTCTCTCTTTTTTTTTTTTTGGATAGAGACGTGGTTATAGATAGCTATAGATAATTCTAATGGAACTTTTCTTCTAGTTTGGAGGACTTTTGGGGGGAGCTTTCGTCATTTGGACGACTCTGAGACACTTCAATGTGCAAAAATCGGATGCTTTGTTTTCGTTAGATTACTCAAAGAACAAGTATATTTTTTGAAATAAAGCACATACTTCTGCTTATAAGATTATCCGTCTTCCAATTCCAAGGGCACACAATCAATCATTGAATAACCAAAAACTGGTTGGACTCTGGGATGATATTTTAGATGAGTACGCTTCAAATTTCGGGGTGGGATTAGGGGAGGGCGTGGGTCAGATGGTCCATGGGCCCATCCAAAAAACTAAAGGCTTGGGCCATGATCTTAAGCCAATAAGGTTAGACCAGGCTACAAATCTTAAGCCCGTTCAAGTTTCGGACTGAATTTGAGCTTAGAAAAAGCAAGCCCAACCCAACTCGAGCCTGACTGATTGGAGAAGTAGCCAACCCTTTAACCATCCTACCACTTTAAAGTTTTTGATAAAATATGTATATATATAAATATATTATACAATTATGATGTATAACTAGGGATGGGTTAGGTTGGGCCCGGAGCATTGGATATTATTACTGGACCAGGCTTGGGCTAGCTATTCTTAGTTTGAGGTTCGGTCCGATCCGACCTGATGCCTTGAGTTACTGTTTTTTGCCTTTAACCCAGCCTATACCCACACTTAGATGGGATATAAGTGTTATTAGTTTGGAGAATCATCATGTTATGTTAAATATTTTTATAGGAATAACTAATTATGAGTTGGGTGTGGTATTATGTGATATCTATTTGAAGCATTTACAACATAATGCTATGGTTTAAAGACAAAAGGAAAATATTTATTTTTAATTCATCTAAATGGAAAAATGATCTAAAAAAAAATCAAACATCAAACTTTTTGTTCAATCATTGACAGTTATAATATAGCCGTCCATTAAATTCTCCTATCACTTATATAGATATTTATTTTTCATATAATAGGATGGTAATTTAGTATTTGCAATAATAAATAAACAAGAATCAATATCATAGTGGTAATATGAGATAGTGATTTATTGTATAGAAGAGAATAGATTTGCAAACCTATTGAGATGCAAACTAATCGACTAGTATCCAAGAGAAAAAGTAGCCTTTTATCAATAATTCAAGGGCAAGGGGATAACCTGTAGCGAGATTGTGGGCCATTCATTGCATTATAATTCATATATAAGGTAAAATGCAATGAAGAACAATCCATACCAATACATCTCTTTGTTTGGTAGGATCAAAGTCATTCAATTAAACATCTCTCTCCTTAAATCATTTGACATAAATAGTACATGCTAAGTTCTAGCTTTTTAAAACTATAATATTAGGTTGAAATATCTTGTTTGCTAGAAAATAATATAAAAGCTCTCAATTATTATTTAGTATGGTTTTGCAATGACTAGACACTAAATTGACATTAAGCAATCCACTCATTGGCAAAATTTTATTAAATTAAAAGACTCTGAAAAAAAGCCAAAGAATTTTTAGCTACAAATAAATGAGTTGCATTCTATGTGATCGACCTTTTTTAGGGTTGAAAGTGGGCCAAGTTAGGTTGAGCCGCTATCTTGCTTATGTTTAGCTCAAATTTTTTGGACTTCGAGCTACGCTTAAATCTAAAAAAAATTGCAAAATTTAAGCTCAATCCTAACCCCAAGCCCAATTGGGTTGAAATTATGGATTCCGAAGTATAGCGGAGCTAGAGCGGAACTATAAGACCGATAACTGCAAGTGGCAAGCAGTGAAGCTTTAGTAGGATATGGCGACTAGTGGACCATGCTTGGGAGTTGCTGAGAGTGGTGTCCAATGGTTGAGAGTTCTTCAAGCTAATGATAAGCAAGTGGTGAGAGCGATGGTGCCATTGACCTAGAAGGGTCGGCACATGCAACAGTTACTGATGATCAACAGGCATTTATGGTAGTAGAAGTGAAGAATGTTGACACCAGCAACCTCACAAGCCTGGAGGATGATCATGCCCTTAGAGATTATACAAACCCATCCATGAAGACCTCGATGGCATCGTCGGGCTTGGGGTAGTGGACATGAGCTCCATAGATGGGTGTCCGTGGTGTTGGGGTCTCCTTTGCTGTGACAGTGGTGGAGGACTTGAGTCCGGAGTCTCTAGAGATTGCGGGTGGAGAAGATCCATTGAAAGAGGATAGGGTCTTGGGAGGAAAGTCTAGGGTTGCTTAAGGTCTTCTTTGGGCTGCTTAGGGTCTTCTTTGGGCCAAGTCAAGGCTAGGCCAACTAAAGACTCTAGCCCAATTAAAGACTCTAGCCCAATTTGAATTTTTTTGGACTCAAATAATAAGCCTAAACATGACTTGAATAAGCTCGTGCCTAGCTTAGGGCCTCACTTGATATGAAGCCAGCTTGATGTGCCATGAGCTAGCTCGAGCTTATTTCCAACACTAATCTTTCTAGTGGTAAAATACATAGGCATGACCATCTTATTGTAGCTAACAATAGCCATTCTTTCTCCATATGTGCTACAGGCGCAATGCTTTCCCAAAATTACTTCAAGAATTATCACATCAAACCTATATACATCGCATTTTTTCATTCCCACTCACCATATATGTAAATTCTGCAATAAAAAAAAAACACTTATTTTCGATTACAAATTCTTCTAATATTTACATATACCCATCTATTGTATTTTAGGCATCATTATAATTTTGCAACATCTCATATTTAGATACTTTTTGTAGATTCAATAAAGTGATCTCTTTCATACTTGTGCTCTTTTGTTTATTTATTACTTCTAATTTTTGTTTTTTAATAAGGTCAGCAATAAAGTGACATAACAACCATCCAATCCATGCACAATTTAGGAACTTGTATGGACAGAAAGAAGCCGTGCTGAGCTTAAAGATAGGGAGAAGGTGGTGTGGGTTTTACCAGGAGTCGTGAAGCATGGTTCCGGATTGCTAGTCAATAGAAACATATCATGGGGCTCCTTATATTTAGGTCTCCTTTTTTTTAATTCTAATTTTCCCTTCTTTGTTTCACATGCATCCTTATCCAGAAGTTATGCCTTGTGAGGCCCAGCCCATGGTCAGTCCACTATCTAGCCATGCTTTGATACTCCACGATACTGACAGGGGCCAGAGCCATGCTCTGGTACTGCCCAACAAGCCCAAGGGAGGCGTTGTCCTCCATGGTATTGACAAGGGCCGCAGCCATGCTACAATGCTTGCCTAACAAGCCCACCCGTCGACCTCTCCATCTCTGCGCGGCGATCGCCAAACAAGGGCAACATTAGGCCACCCCTGCCCATACTCGAAGCCAGCCCTTTGGCTCCATCTCTCTCCCTCTCTCTTTGCCTCTCTCTCTCTCTCATTGGATCACTTTTAGTCTCTCTCTTGCGGTTAGCCTATGTCATTGTCCCTCCTCTCTCTTGCGGTTAGCCTCTGTCATTGTCCCTCCTCTCTCCCGCTTATGCCACCGTAGCTGTGGCCGAGTGAAAGGAGCGACTTCGCCCAGCCGCACGCACCCGTTGTTTCCATGACGAACCGAGACACTCCATGGAGTTCTCTCCCTCCCTCCCTCTCCTTCGGTCTCTCTCTCCATCTCTCCCGATCCCCTCCCTCTCTCTAGTGGGATCTCTCTCCCTCCCACTCATGGCTAGTGGTTGCGTAGAGGTGCGGCCAAGCGGGGGCCGAGTGCCCCTCCCCCCTCTCTCTCCTTCTCCTCTCTCTCCCTATCTCTCTCTCTCCCCCTCCTCTCCCACTCTCCTATCTCTCTCTCTTCCTAGGTCAGGCACGGTAGACCAGGTGACGGGCTCCTCCTGTTCACTGCCCGCTCCCTTATTTTCTTTCCCTCTTTTCCTTTTTCTTTTTATTATTTTATTTCCTCACTTTCCCTCTCTAACTCTCTAAAGCATTTTCTCCCTCTCAATACACACACTCTCTCTCTCGTATCTTCTCTCTCTAACATTCTCTTTTTAGCGCTCCTTCTTTACTTTTTTTTTTTCCTACCTTTTTTTTTTTTTTTTTGACAGTAACATTGTTTTGATTAAAAATTAGCTTTTGATATGGCTGAGCTAGTCTGATCTCAGAAGTTAAGTCTGGGCCACCTTGACAGAGATAACGTTCTGACCCTGTTTATTGTTATTATTAATTAATGTTGCAAATAAGTTAAGACCAGCATCGGGAAAAGATAATTTTAAAATTTAAAAAATTAGAACTAAGGGCTTTATTCATCTAAAATCTGTGAGTAAGTCCAATTTCATATTTTATTAATCTAAAATTAGCTTGGATGTATTAAGCATGCCTGTGTTATGAGCTAATACTTTTGATCATTAGAACTCCTGTTAGATGTAAGAAATTCAGAATACCATCTTCTCTATACCTTCAATATTTGACATATATTTGTCCTTTGTTACTGTATAATTGTCTATATTATCATGAATATTCCTTGAAGTGCTATTGTTATAAATTGTAATATCATTATGAAGTTTGAATTCTTATTAAATTGATGGTGATGATAATTACCATGGAGCATGTATGTCATTGACCAATAAATTATAAGAAAATATAAATTCGAATGGGTGCAATTGGACCTGCAACGTGAGAGTATTGTGTTGTTATGAGTGGGTATGTAGCATTTATTTATAGGCAACAGCTGATATGAGTATGGTGCCTTTGAATCTCTTTCCCTTTATAGCTGGTTATTGGTGGAAGTGATACCTCTCTTTCTGTATGTAGCCTACCATTAGTGGAAGTATAGCATCTCTCTCTATTTCTTTTTGTAAACAGTTATTAATAAAAGTGTGGTCATGACTAGTCTACTATCAAAACATGATGAGCAAATTAAATAAATCTGATATATTAAGAGAAAAAAAAGAAGGCATATGGACTCATTGCATAAGTATATTGTTTAGTATGACAATGCCTAGTGTGGCATTAATGGTAGTTATCGGTTGTAGTATGACATCTATGTTGTCGGCCATTGATAGGAGTGTGACTTTAACTAGTCTAATGTCAAAGTGTTGAATCTAACATGTACTTATAATTTGTCATATATAGGAATCATGAATATGCAATTATGGTAGAATGATGTTATTATTTAAATTATAAAAGTTAGCATATATGGCATTACTGTAATTATTTAGAGCTATATTATGAGTTATGATTACAGATACTATACTATTTAATTGAATTTGCAAAGTTACATTGTTTAACCTTTGTATGATTGACATAGAGATAATATTATTAACTTTAATGATTATGGAATAATATATTTATATTTTAATTGATATTAGTATGTATTGGAGGAGATTTCTTATGAAACTATTAGCTCATATTATTATTGTTATACCCTTTTAGAGTTGTAGGACACCTAAATTCAAGGTTCACATTTAGAAATTTTAGTAAATGCATAGCTAGTATTTCGTATTTGATACCGAATGCGTCTAAACCCTATATTCTGAACTAATAAATTATTAATGAAATATTTTTGTTTATCATTGTAATTATTCATTTTAATGTTGGCTCAAAATTGATAGCCTTGCATATTTTCTAAGGTCATGTTTTAATGATTAGGCAACTGTGTCATATGTTCAACCTAGGCAATAGGTTGGGGTATGATAAACTCACTACAACATTTACCTGAGATTTTGTATAAGGTATTTGCAAATAATTCAGAGAAAAGTAAATTTTAGAAGAAAATAAATAAAAAAAGTTTACCCAAAGTTTAAATTATGAATTGTATTGGACCTAGTCCCATCATTCTTTCAAAAAAAAATAAACAATATAAATTATAATCCTTCATTCGTGATGATAAAAATATTCTAAATAATAGGTATAGTCAGTGATTGTGTCAAACAAAACTCAGTTGAGAGTGTCCTAATTTTCTACAATCATAATAGATATATTGAGGAATATAGCCTTATACACTTATTTAAAGATCCATATGAAATCCATAAACTAAATACATAATTAAATTTAAATTAAATTCTCACTTAAGTAATTATAAATTTGTGTCTTTTTTTTGGAGCAAGGCATTCTAGACCAATTGCAAATCATCTAAGGGAAGTTATAGCATCATCATCACTAGGTTCTAGGGTGTGTGTTCCACAAATCTCTCTTCCCTTTGTAAGATTCAATTTTTCTTTTTTTTTAATTCTACCCTTTTATCTTGGAAGGAGACCCAGTGATTTCTTGGGTCAGTCGGTCCCTCGGTAGGGAAGACCAGATATTGAGAAGTTTTCCGAGTCCCCTGCCTTCCTTCCGAGTGGTCGACGAAGGCCAATAATGCTGCCGATGGGTAGCATTACTCAGATAACATTGTATGGGATGCTGCCTTTCACCTGGCTCGGACGCATACGAACATTTTGAGGTTTGCTGCTACTTGTTGCGGGTGCTCCAGGACCAGAAGTGCGAGGCCCGGCTCAAGGCCGATCTCACTGGGTTTGCCCGCCCCGGGAGCAGAGCGTCGTCTCTCTGGTACGGCCCCAGTTCCGACGCCTCTCTGCGGTGCAAGGGGCGCTGCCTGAGACTTCAATCTTGAGTCAGCGACAGGCCGGCAGCCTCCTCCCTCTCGAGACGCAATTCCCAGCGTGGCAGAGCCTCCCTTCATCTCCCCCATGCCCTCCCCCACCGAGCACCATGGTCCTCCTCTTCCTTCCTTTTCTCTCTCCCCAACCAGAAGAATGGAGCTCTCTCTCTCTCCCTCCCTCTCTGTCTCCATCTCTCACCGGTTTTCCGTCATGATCTCTCGTTTTTCTCGGTGGTTCATTTGGCCGATCGCCGAAATAAACTCTCAGGAGGCGGAGCATCAGACCATCGAAGCCTAGCAGATAAGGGGAGGGCAGAAAAAATAAAAAAAAAAAGAAAATTCGGAGATTTCCTCCGATTCAAAGGATCGAGAGATTTCTTATCCTTAATCTCCATTTATTGACCTACCTGTTTGCTTTCAATCCGATTATTACTGCTCTTGATAAAATTTTGCAGCCCGATTTTCCCCGTCGGCCTTTCTTCCCTCTTTTAGCGTCCGCAAGCAACCCCTCGGCTCTCCCTTCTCTCTCTCGGTGTTTCGTTCGACCGATTGGGGGTTCCGTAGCTGGCAATGGCATCCCTCGTTCCCACCCATTCTCCCTCTTCCATCCTCTCAACTTTGATTGGCGAACTCATCCTATCTCTCTTCCTGTACTTAACTGCGTCACAGTCGCATTTCAGAACCATCGAGGACTCGGTGGCAAAGCCCCAGAGGAATCAATATATTTTTCTTTGGTGCGTCATCATCTCTTGCATCCCCGGTGAGGCCAAATACTTCGCCTGTCATACCCACTCAAGTAAGTGTTAGGGAGGTGATAAGTACCATATGCTCACTTCCTCCTGCTCCAGTGTACCCGAGCAGCTCTCTTCCTCAGCCTTAACAGCATCTGTATCATATC